>CM068982.1:434072-799105 GCA_035357415.1 Ophraella communa
TTTTGGTTTACTCTAATGTGTAGAGTGATTTCAATATTATTTTTACACATATACATGTAGGAGTGCATAGAACTGTACCTGCAGCCTTATCTTTCTGCATAGTTCACTCTGTAGCTGTGATTCTGTCTTGCTAATACCTTTAACTGCATCTACATCTCCAACTGAAACCATAGAAAGGAATTATTTACCATTAATCAAAGAAAGACAAGTGAAAACCATTTGAAAGACTTACCAAATAAGTATCTGCAACCTTCGGAATTTCGACTCTTCAAGTAAGATCGTTTTTATTTTTATTTGGATTACATCTTGTTCAATTACTTCTCAGAAGAGACCACCATACCAGTTAAACTACAAAAAGAATATCTATCTTTAAAAATTTCCACATATTTCATAGTTAGATTGGTTTTTTTAAATAAGTAAATAACAGGAGATTATTTCACTAATTAATTAAATATAATAATAAGATTAATACTTACTGTGTTGTAAACCTTATAGTACTACAAGGGAATCGTTATTTAGCTATTATCTTATATCTAAGAATATTTGTTTTCCATATATAATTGTGGGCATCGTAACTATAATAAAAGATAGTGCTTGATTTGTTAGAACTTTGTTTCTTTTATCTGTCTTATGAGCTAGAGCCAAATAAATTTCAAGCTTTGACCCTTCTTAAACAATTTTTAAAGGGGTTCTAAGGCTGAACGGCAATATCCTGTTTTCCATTTGCTTCGGTGACTTATTGTATATTTAGTTCTTTTAATATTTCCAGATTGTATTGTAGATTTTCACTGCTATCTGGCCAGAGCCAGAATAGTAATTCGAATGGTTAAGTTTTTCGCATTTTCCAGTATCCTAGTGTCAGTTTCTTCATTTTTATCTTGGTCCTCTTCACAGCTTCATCCAGGACTACTGAAAAGAGTAGTGGGCTGTCTTCACTGTTCTAGTTTCAGTTTCTTGCTGCATTCTCGAAGATAACAGTGTCCTGTTAAATACCATGTAAGAATGGTGTGATTAGTTTTATTAAGATTTACTACAGCCTTTGACCTTCTGGGGTTAATGGTTCCAATGAGTGTCTAGGATTGTCTCATTGCCTGGATCCGTTCTCTATTGTAAATGTTCTTACCTGGTTCTATGTACTGTGAGTTTGAACCCTTACTTACTAGATTGTTGGCTTCTTCAGTGCCTTGCACCCATAATCAAAAGTTACCTAATTCTATAGGTTTAATGAAGATTTTTCTGGTAGCGTATGTAAATCGTTTCGTTTTATTCTTCAATAACATTAATAGAAGTAGTTGAAAGCTCCTTAGGAACCATGCAATAATGCAGCAGATTGCATCCATATAGAGATAGATTATAGTCTTAATATATGCTGTGCAAAAATCTTTATATTTTACTTGTTACTGTTGTAAAAAAACTAGAACCAGACAGTTCATATTAAAATCAGAAAGTACACTGCTTTGTAATTAAGATGGTATGCCATCAAATGTCATGTACTTAAAACATTATTGTATGGAGTTGATGAAAGAGAACTGTGTCATGTTTGGCTTAATTCGCAATGTAGTTATATCTTCGAATATTAAAGGTTGAGTTGTGGAAAATGAAAAAATAAAGAAGGTATAAAGAAGCTCATTTATTCGTACTTACATAAACAGTAAAACAAACTGGATTTAACACTTTAAACACTTGTATTAACAATTTTAACCAGTAAGAACATTATTTTTATATAATTCTTTATCTGGGTATATGTATTCATATGTACAGCCATTCTGGATTGCCCATATGGATCAATTAGGTGCTTTTTTCAATCACTTTTGCAGTTTCTCTAGCTACAGTTTTCCGGACTAAAAATTAAATTAAACAAACTCTCGTATCAATATAGCTTGTAAGATATTCTTAAATTAGATGTGTCAGTGTTTTACGTATACACATTCTGGAAAATAGCTTTTCCCCGGGAAAAATGTAATTTCATCACAAGTAATCTTTCGCGAGAAAAAAAAATATGGAAATATCTTACGTTGCATGCAAAACATGGTTTTTATTCATAACAACATATACACGAACATATTTTTTTTAATAAATCAACGTTGTTTACGATTTAACTATAAGTACTACTAAGAATAATAAAAAACTAGATGCCTAGATGTTAATAGACCTAAGGGATTATCCTGTACTTCCCTCTAAGATCAGTATAACTGTGCAATGATATAGAAAAACCAGGAAAAAACTATATCGTGCATATCTTTACAATAACTTAATATATTTGTGTTTTACAATTATGTTTTATCTATGTATAAAATGTAAAGTCAATCAAAGTAAACAGTTTAATAGTGGAGAACTTCCAATATTTATTTGTTCATTAACAACTTTAAATTGTGGATCTGCTATAGATGTCTTTTTATTTCAAGTTCTTCAAGGAAATCTAAATTTTGTTTTTTATCACAAGTGTTTAGTATTTGGATGTCATTGGTGTGTAAGAGTGAGGTTGGATATTCAAGTAGGTGTTTTGCATAATTTGACTTATCTGGTTGTTTTAATCTATATGCTCTTAAATGTTCGTTAAATCTTGCTTCAAAATTGCTTTGTGTTTGACCTATACAGGGTGTTTCTTAAGTAATCTAAAATATTATATGGGGCGCTTCGTTACTCAATTTTAAGACGAAAAGTTCATATAAACATGTGTGATAGGTGTTGAATTTATTGTAATAAGTCAGTTCTGATTGTACGTGAAATTAATTTTTCCCGGTGACGCTACTGGTTTTTAGAAGTAATACGCAAAAACATGCTTATTCTAAGTGTCAAATTTGAAAACCAACGCAAAAATCGTACATTTTTATTTGATTGACTCTGTGTTTAGTTAATATGCCAGTGTTTACTAATGTTGAAATGGCTAATATGCATTTTTTGTACGGATTAGCGAATGGTAATGCCTTAGAAGCTAGACGTACGTATGCCCAGCGTTATCCAAATAATCGTTTACCATGTTCAGATACGTTTACTAAGTTACATATTCGTTTACAAGAAACTGGAACTTTTGCTAAATGGAAGAATATTATTGGACGACCCAGAACTGTGAGAAATCCCCAATTGGAAAACCAGATTCTTCAAATTATTGACCAACATCCAGAAACGAGTACAAGAAAAGTTGCAGATAAAGTAAATGTTAATAACAAAACTGTTTGGAATATTCTAAAAGATAATTTATTGTATCCATATCACGTTCAACGTGTTCAACATTTGCTACCTACTGACTATCCATTACGCACACAGTATTGTCAATGGATTTTACGTGAAATCGCGAACAATCCGAATTTTGTGGCCAATATTCTATTTACGGATGAAGCCAACTTTTCTAGACATGGTATTATGAATTTTCATAATGACCACATATGGGCAGATGTAAATCCACATACCATAAGTGTAAAACGATTTCAACAAACATTTTCGGTCAATGTTTGGCTTGGCATCATCGATGATTATTTAATTGGACCATTTTTCCTTTCTGTATGGTTAACCGGTGAGACATACCAACATTTTCTAGAAAATGAACTTCCACTTCTTTTGGAAGATGTACCTATTATTATTAGAAGGCGCATGTGGTTCATGCATGACGGAGCTCCTCCACATTTTTCAGTGATTGTACGCGAGTTTTTAAATAATGTTTTTCCAGGCCATTGGATCGGACGAGGATCTCCACACCCGTGGCCCCCTAGATCACCTGGACACAATCCTCTGGATTTTTGTGTGTGGGATATTTGAAATCGCTTGTTTACACAACACTGATATTAAACGTACAAGATCTTCAAAATCGTATCATAGACGGCTGTAATGTTATTCGTAACAATCCTGGTATCTTCGAACGTATTCGACAATCCATTAGACATCGAGCGGATTCTTGCATTTTAGCTAGAGGTGGACATTTTGAACATTTGCTCTGAAATGTATTATTTTTTCTTTATGTTTAACACATGTTGCTTGTAATAAGTTAATAAAAAAATATAAATCAGTAGCGTCACCAAGAAAAATTAATTTCACGTACAACACCCTGTATCTCATAAACGGCAACACCTATCACACATGTTTATATGAACTTTTCGTCTTAAAATTGAGTAACGAAGCGCCCCATATAATATTTTAGATTACTTAAGAAACACCCATACAGCATTACACTTTGGACAATTAATTTTGTAAACAGCAGATTTTTTTAATTTAGGTAATTTTGTTTTTACATTTAACAATTTTGTACCAACATTATTTTGTGTTTTAAATGATATTCATGCTGATGTTGCCGAAGATATTAATTTTGAAATTGTATTGGAAATATTTCCACAATATGTAATATTTTTATAACTTTTAATTTCTTTAGTTTATTTAGGAAATATTAGTTGTAGTGACACTTTCTGTTCTTTCTTATTAATTAATTTATTTATTAAATGAATTGGATAGCCATTAGTTGGATAGCTATTTGTTTTATGATATTAATTTCTTTATCAAAGTTAATTTTGTCCATTGGAATTGAAAATGCCCTATGTATCATAGAATTATAAGCTGCTAATCTATGCATTATAGGATGATTTGAATTATATGGTTACATCTGTTTGTGTTGGTTTTCTGTATATTGAATAATTTAGTATATTATTAACTTCTTTAATTTTTAAATCTAGAAAATTAATTGAATTATTTTCTTCAACTTCTAAAGTAAAATTAATTTTAGGATACAAGGTATTTATATAATTAAAAAATATATCTGTCGTTCGCTACCTACAAATCCTGCTAACACATTATCAACATATCTATACCAAAATACAATATTGTTTTTATAAATAGAATTGAAGATTATGTTTTCTAAAATTGGAGAAATAGGACTTCCCATTGGAAATCCAAAATGTAATGCTGTATATATAGGTCAAACACAAAGAAATTTTGAAGTAAGATTCAATGAACACTTAGAGATTAAAGTTAAGATTAAAACAACCAGATAAGTCAAATTATGCAAAACACCTACCTGAACATCCAACCTCACTCTTACACACCAATGACATCCAAATAGTACACACTTGTGATAAAAAACAAAATTTAGATTTCCTTGAAGAACTTGAAATAAAAAGACATCTAGCAGATCCACAATTTAAAGTTGTTAATGAACAAATAAATCTTGGAAGTTCTCCACTATTAAACTGTTTACTTTGATTGACTCTTCATTTTATACATAGATAAAACGTAATTGTAAAACACAAATATATTAAGTTATTGTAAAGATCAGCATGATATAGTTTTTTCCTGGTTTTTCTATATCATTGCACAGTTATACTGATCTTAGAGGGAATTACATCCAGGATAATCCCTTAGGGCTATTAACATCTAGGCTTTAATATTGTTATGACTTATTACTTCCATACTTGGTCTAGTCTTAATATTACCTAAACAACTTCAGGTAGTACTTAAAAGTACTACGTTTTTTATTATATAACTAGAAGAACTTACCTCATTATACCATATTCCTTTATAGAACTTAGTACTATCGATTTTACATTTGCATCGGTGACATTTCTGACCAATGCCGTGTCGGTTAAACTTGGGCATATACTTACAACCCTAACTTTAGTTTTCTGGAAAAAACCTGGAGTGCCCCAATTTCTGGTAAATCCATTTACAGCGTATTTTGTACCTCCGTAAATCGGTATATGTTCACATTTTCCAATACCAGCTGATGATGATGTGTTAACTATAATTGCTTCGTCGCCTTGCATGTGATCTTTTAAATACTCTAAACCGAGCATGATGCCGTTGATGGTGCCTTTCTAGTAAAAACAATGACATTTTAACTTTTACAAATATTAATTTATTAATAAACTAGTGTTTAAACAAACTCTTAATCTTCAATGTTTTATGTTAAATTCTAATCAATCAGTCCAGTTAAAACTGATAAAACAACTAGTGATAAATTTATAGACGACTAGATGACGTGAAAGAAACTGGTGAAGCTGGCCAAGCTGTCGTGATTGCTGCGAAAGATGCATACAGTAATATGAAGGAAACTTCAGTTAACATAGAAGTCGAGATACACCTCACTACATTATTTCAAGTTTGTCCTGTCAGCTACATTCTGCAGCAAGCTCCCAGCTACCTTCAATAGAAAGCATTAAAGAAGAATAGCGAACCAACTCTTCCAAAGAGTTGTTGCTGTTTACAACACGACGAAATTTACAACTCCTTGTTATTTGCCAGCATTGGTACGCTGATGGTACGTTCAAAACGGTACCATTATTATTTGAGCAATTGTATACGATTCATGGAATAAATGAATGCGTAGCAATTCCATTGGTATATGCGTTGTTGCCGAATAAAAATGAAGCTGTGTATTGTGAAATTTTAAATGTAGTTAAGCGGCTAGAACCTCGAGTGAATCCTTCTTCCTTTATGATTGACTTCGAACCTGCAATGATAAAAGCTATTGGAGCAGCGTTTCCATAAACCAGGTTACGTGGTTGTTTTTTTCACTTTTCTATTTTAACAGGTGTTAAATCACCAGGAAGAAGTCTCCGTAGCACATCTCTGATAATGCTCTTGATGCTTACGTATGCTGAAACAAGCTTGAACTTTTGACCTTTTTCAGAAGAATGCAGCAGCCTATTTTTAATAACGTGCTAAGAAATCTTGTTAGGCGTTATGAGTACTGCTTGGAACGTAATGGCGAGCACTTTGAAAGATAGTAGACTTTAAAACCATCCTGCATCCTGGTTCTGAATCCATTTAAAATTTTTAGATACCTACAGGCAAATGTGGTCTTGTGTAAATGGGTATAAAAGTAAATATTTATTCAAAATTTAACTGGCAACTGTTAATACTATCTAGTGTACAGGTCAATAGGAGGGGAAACAGCAGTTCGTGTAGAGTATTTGTTTTTTGTAAATTATGAAATACAAGTTGTTGATTTATGTCTCTAATAAGATTTGCTATTTAATGTGAGAACTAATTCAAATAATTTTAAATACTTACTACGTTGATATCTACTTCCATTTCCCATGTAGCGTCATTACAAATACCTGCATTATTGATTAGAATATCGATATTTTGAAACTTGCTAAGGGTAACCTTAAAAGCATCTGAAACATACACAAATATTAATAGTTAACATAAATATACAAATATGTCCATGTTGATATTTATTTTAAAGCGTTTTTAAATCAAAATAATACTAAATTTGATTCGTTTTTGTATTAATTTGGTCATATTTAATTGATTTGGGTGCTTTCACATTATTCCAATTCTTGTTTATATTTCATTTGTACTGTTTAAAAATACCCAGAGACATGATATCATATTTTAACAGGTCTAGAGTAATTGCTTTGTTACAACAGGACTTTAGTCAAAGTGATATCGCGAATATTGTTGGTGTTACTCAGGGTGCTGTATCAAAAATTTAAAAAAAAATCCAAGATACAAATGATGTGAAGGATCATCCCAGAAGTGGCAGAAGTCGATGTACAACAACAGCACAAGACCGGCAGATAACATAGATAGCTCGAAGAAATCGACAGGAATCTACAAGTGGCATATCCAGAGAAATTGCTGGACTTGAAGGACTGAATATCTCAAGGCAAACAATTACACGAAGATTAAATGCGGTAAATTTGTATCGCAGAAGACTTCTACGTGTTCCCAAACTAATCTATAAACAAAACATTGTAAGGTTGCAGTGGGCTCAAGAAATGTTACTGGAATTACGTGGTGTTTTCTGATGAATCAAAAATTGGCTTGGTTTCTGATTAGCGAAGAACGCTAGTTTGGTGGACCCCAGAACGACAAGCCCGATTAGAAACAGCCCAACCACGTGTTCCATTTGAAGGTGGGAGTATTATGGTTTGGAGTGGTATTATGAGGCATACACGGATGCCTCTCCTGGTATTGGAGAGAAGAATCACTGATGCTGTGTACATCGAGGAACTTTTGCGGAAGTTGTGCGTCTATTCCGGGGGGCGGTAGGTGATGGTTTTGTGTACAAAATTTTTTGGAAGAAGAAGAAATATCCACATTAAGATGGCCATCAAATTTCCCTCACATGAACGTCATTGAACATGCCTGGGACATTCTTAAAACACGCATTAAGAAGCGAAACCCTCCCCCAATTACTCTACGAGAACTAAAAGATGCTGCTCGTAAAGAATTTCTTACTTCCTTAAATCTAAATTTCTATGGCTTTAATCCGTATAATTTTTTGTTAAGCTTACATATTAGACTTCCAGCTTCCTTAAATACCTCAGGTTGTTCCATGAAGATAAATCTCTGTGTATTCTTAGGAAGTTTTGATGGATTCAAGGTGTATATCTCCTTATACGTTGATGATGGTTTAATTTTGACAAAGTCGAGAAAATACTATCTTATTTGCGAACTGACTTTGAAATAACTGCAGGAGATGATAAATTTTCTTATGTAGGTTTTGAAATTGAACGCAATATATTGAGAAATGAGATGTTCATTCGCCTAGAAAATTTCATCACCAAGGCATTAAAGAAATTCAACATGTCTGAGTGTGTATTCTCATCGATACCTGCTGAGCCAGGAGCTAGGTTGACGAAACCTGATACGAATATATAGCTCAGAACACTCGCCCTGATATAGCATACTCAGTGAATTTCTTTAGCCAATTCAACAATGCTTTTAGCTATGAAGCGGTCAAGAAAATATTCGGACATTTGAAAAATACTACTGGCCATGGAATTCTATACCGTAAATCTAGCGATGAAAATTTGAAACTCACTGGCTATACAGATGCAGTCTATGGGGGAGATTTGGACACAAGAAAATCAAGAAGTGGATATATATTTGTACTGAATGGGTCACCTATAACCTGGACATCCAAGAGACAATCGGTAGTAGTCTTATCAACAACTGAGGCTGAATATAAAGCCTTATCACTAGAAGTCAGAGAATGGATGAACTTGGAGCAGTTCATAACAGGTCGGCTGAAAAGTCCCCGGTCTACCATAGCAAAACACAATATTTTGACAAAATACATTTTTTTTTATTCGATACAGCAATTATAGCGACCTTCCAACTTTTCGATACCATTTTTGTAGTACTCCTTCGGTTTGTCCTCAAAATAGGCTTCAGTTTCGGCGATTACCTCAGTATCAGAGCCAAATTTTTTTCCCGCGAGCATTCTCTTCAGGTCAGAGAAAAGGAAAAAGTCACTGGGGGCTAGATCTGGAGAATACGGTGGGTGAGGAAGCAATTCGAAGCCCAATTCATGCAATTTTGCCATAGTTTTCGATGATTTGTGACACGGTGCATTGTCTTGATGAAACAACACTTTTTTCTTCTTCATATGAGGCCGTTTTTTCGCTATTTCGGTCTTCAATCGTTCCAATAAGGCACAGTAATAGTTGCTGTTGATTGTTTTTCCCTTTTCCAAATAGTCGATGAACAATATACCGTGTGTATCCCAAAAAACTAAGGCCATAACTTTGCCAGCTGACTGTTGAGTCTTTCCACGCTTTGGTGGCGGTTCACCGGCCGCAGTCCACTCAGCTGACTGTCGATTGGACTCAGGCGTGTAGTGATGGAGCCAAGTTTCATCCATAGTCACACATCGACGCAAAAAATCGGGTTTATTACGACTTAACAGCTGCAAACACTGCTCAGAATCATCAATTCGTTGCTGTTTTTGGTCGATTGTGAGCACGCGCGGCACCCATTTCGCATAGAGCTTCCGCATACCCAAATATTCGTGAACGATATGTCCAACACGTTCCTTAGATATCTTTAGAGTGTCAGCTATCTCGATCATATTCACTTTACGGTCACTCAAAATCATATTGTGGATTTTTTTGATATCTTCGTCGGTAACCACCTCTTTTGGGCGTCCATTGCGTTCACCGTCTTCGGTGCTCATTTCACCACGCTTGAATTTTGCCAACCAGTCAATGATTGTTGATTTTCCTGGTGCAGAGTCCGGAAACTCATTATCAAGCCAAACTTTTGCTTCAACTGTATTTTTTCCTTTCAAATAACAATATTTAATAAGCACACGAAATTCTTTTTTTCCATCTTTTTGAAAATAACAAAAGTTGCTTCACTAAAAATGCAATATCTCACAAACTAATAGTCCGACAGCTGTCAAATTTTTACACGAATCTTTTGAAGGTTGATGCTATCTAAAAATGAAATGGATTTAATTCCAGTGTCGTCATCTTTTGGGCGTCCACTGCGTTCACCGTCTTCGGTGCTCATTTCACCACCCTTGAATTTTGCCAACCAGTCAATGATTGTTGATTTTCCTAGTGCAGAGTCCGGAAACTCATTATCAAGCCAAGCTTTTGCTTCAACTGTATTTTTTCCTTTCAAATAACAATATTTAATAAGCACACGAAATTCTTTTTTTCCATCTTTTTGAAAATAACAAAAGTTGCTTTACTAAAAGTGCAATATCTCACAAACTAATAGTCCGACAGCTGTCAAATTTTTACACGAATCTTTTGAAGGTTGATGCTATCTAAAAATGAAATGGATTTAATTCCAGTGTCGTCATCTTTTGGGCGTCCACTGCGTTCACCGTCTTCGGTGCTCATTTCACCACCCTTGAATTTTGCCAACCAGTCAATGATTGTTGATTTTCCTGGTGCAGAGTCCGGAAACTCATTATCAAGCCAAGCTTTTGCTTCAACTGTATTTTTTCCTTTCAAATAACAATATTTAATAAGCACACGAAATTCTTTTTTTTTCCATCTTTTTGAAAATAACAAAAGTTGCTTTACTAAAAATGTAATATCTCACAAACTAATAGTCCGACAGCTATCAAATTTTTACACGAATCTTTTGAAGGTTGATACTATTTAAAAATGAAATGGATTTCATTCTAGTGTCGTCATCTATAGGTCAGACCGGGGACTTTTTAGCCGACCTGTTATAAGCTTCATTGAGTCCAAGCTACAATTACCCGATATTTTAACAAAGCCCTTACCGAGATAAAAGATATACTTCATTCGTTCTGCGCTGAAGATATCCAGATGAAGATATAGTTTCTTAATGAAATTGGGGGAGTGTTAGATTATTGGATTTCGTCAAGAAAATCACATAGCCCATGATATGTTATATTATTATTTTGATATATCTGGTAGCTATGGATATGTGTCGTAATTAGATAGTTGAAAACAAATATACTTTTGAACTGAAGTCTGTAGTTTAACTGAAATTGAATATTTCCAAAAACTGTTTCAATTTGCAAGTAATTCAATACAAACAAGTAGTTTGAATTTCTTTTTCAACCAAAAGAATGACTTCTATTTTTATAACTTCTCTGATAACTTACTTTCAAAACTTTTCGTATTCACTACATTGGTATGGACAAAAATAACGCATTCTTTGCCGAATTCCTCTTGCAAACCTTTTACTACATCTTCGCTTTTGTCGCTAATGTCGGCAATTGTCACTCCCTGAAACAATTAAAACACGCAAACTTCAAAACTTAATAAACATTAGGACAGGTTGATTTTTATTTTTAATGTAGGAATGTAGGATCAGGTAGACCTCCGAATCTATACTTATTGTAGGATATCTATTAATTAGTCCATCAGTTGCGTTTGGATATCCATGACTTGGTCCATCAGTAGCGTTTTCTATAGTTTTATGAACCAAGAAAACAGAATCTACAAATAGAGCTGGAAGATTGACAATTTTGTACAATTTAAAAAATGGCTTGCAATGGGTCCTACTAGATAACTCGAAAACATATCTAATGGCCTTCTTTTGCAGTTTGGATTCAAAATGATGTAAAGTACAGGAAACAATAAAGAAAAATGAGCTAATGATGCTCTTAGATAAAATATCGATATGTTCAAATCATTTAAAGGGACTGGTCAATGAATAAACTAAGAAATTTATAGTATGTACAAAAAGTACGAGAAGTAATAAACCCTAATTAAGTATGCAAAACCTTTACAGGGAGCACCATGAAATTTTTGATAAATCTCTTACTTTAAATTACATTTCTTCCGTAAATCTAAAAACCAGGTAGATCGACCCCGTATTTGTTTCAATTGTAGCAAAGTTTAGGTTTTCTTCATTGTTAAAGGATTAGCAGATAAGCAATAACGCAATGCAGTGGTGTGTATTTTGGGAAAAAATACGTTTTAAATTATAATATAATAAAAAATGAAAAGAAATAATTATTGGAATACATTTATTACTTACATTTTATTCTATATCCGACTCGGAAGAGGAAGAATCGTTGTTGACATTAATAATAATAGGGTCGATTAAATTATCACAAATATTGTCAATTTTCCACATATTTGCATCTACTTTGATAACATGTTCGATACAGTTTGTCCAATTTTCCTTACTAACATGACTTACAGCACTCTCAAACAATTTCACAACATCGTTTATTTTAAAAGTAGTATTTTTTTCCAATTTCTCTCTTTACCTGAGCTCATATTAATAATATGGGATTAAGTTCACAATGATAAGGGGGAAGTCGAAAAACTGATATACCACGAGAAGAAGCCATTTCTTCTACAATGTAGGTTTTGTATTTATTCTTGTTCATTTTTACAATTCTGTAAAGTTCTTTCCTTAGTGGAACTTTTGGAAACGTAATATTTTTTGAAATAAGCCATTCCAAAAGCTCTGCTTTACGCCAACGACTTGTGGGCAATGCTTCTCGTAACCGTGAATGGTAATTTGCGTTGTCCATAACAATAACAGCCCCTTTTGGAATCAGGGCCGGTATTCTCAACTCACTCCTCTCACTGCGAGCGATCACAAAAGAGAGTGATTTGATTGGCAGCGATATGGCTTTTCTAGATTCTCATGTATCCCTCCGCTCGCAAATTTATGACACGAGCAACTGGTACACATGAAAGCGAGTGAAATAAAGCACTCCTCTTAGACAGGAGCGATCCATGCGAGGAGAGGGCATGAGAATCGATTTGGCAGTGAATTTCACTCCCCTCGCATTCAACGACATCGATATCGCTCCAAGCGAGGACCTGAGAATACCGGCCCAGATCCAACATTTGAACAAACCATTCCTCGAAGACATCCCCATTCATATCTTCGTGATAGTCCCACGTGCGTTTTGAAATAAAAGTTAATAATCCACCATCATCAAAACCTTCAGAACTTCCAACATGGACAATGATAAGTCTTTTTCCTTTTCCAGATGGTGGCTGCAAACCTAACGACAAACCTTCCACGAATGCCTGCCTTCCGCTTTTAATGTTTTCATCTTGCCAAGTTTTGGAAACTGTATATCCAGCATTTATCCATGTTTCGTCTAAGTAGAAGATTTTCAAATTTTGTTCTCTGGCATGTTGAATGCTTCTTAAATAGTCTCTTCTCCAAAAAACTATTTCCGGTTTATCTATCTAGAGAGATTTTCTATTATATTTTGTATATCTGAAACCCACATCTTTCAAAAGTTTGCATAATGTCATTCTGGAGAATTTTGTATAGTCCGTATCTTCTCGCATTGATGTCATAATTTTGTCAAGTGTTGGAGTTTCCTTTCGTAAGTAAAATCCATGGACTTTACGCTTTAGTCTTTGTTTTAATGACTCATCGATCTCAATTGGTTTTCGGCCTGAAGGTGTTTTAGGGGGTTGAAGAGTTCCATTCCTGCTTTCTTTTAGTAATCTATAAATTGTTGATTTAGCAACACACAACATAGCAGCCGTTAATTCCCCAATATCATCAACACTTGCACTTGGATCCTTGTTTTTCAATGATATATAACAATTCAATATCAGAGTTTTTTCATTTAAAGATAGTGGACCTGTTTTTGGTCGTTTAGATGGTCCTTGGCTTATCGACATTGTTTGGTACTTGCACAATTAACATTCAACAAATGTTTTAAATATATTCCAACTGTTTACAATATTATGTCCAACAACTTTATTTCATTTATTGATATTAGCTATCACCATTAAATGAAGAATTAATCAGAGTAAACAGTTTAGTAGTAGAGTATTCAGCCGTTCAAAATTTCTTAAAAAAAAGTTTCTTCAATTTTTCAGTTGACTTATTTAAAAAAATCATAATCTTACCTTGGCTCCTTTTCTTAAAAGGGTCCTGGCATGTTCTAAACCTATTCCCGAAGCACCTCCAGTCACCAAAACGATTTTACCCCCAATATCAAATACCATTTTATTATTATACCAGTTAAGCAGAAATGATACTTTTTATTTATTTACACTATTATTATATAGTTATCACAAGACGTCATTGAACTAGGCTTGTCAGTATAACAAAACAAATATAAATAAACGATAAGATTAAGAACATTAAAATATAAAAGTTATGACAAAATTTTTAGTGGTATGCCATGAGGAAGGAGGAAATATAAAATAAAACTGGCTGATTTATTTGTAGACGCAAGAACAACAAAAACTATCGTATAAAAATGTATTTTAAAGATTTATGATTGTATTTAACAATGTTAACTAGTAAGAACATTATTTTTATATGATTCTTTATCTGGGTATATGTATTCATAAGTACCACCATTCTCAATTGCCCATATGGATCCATTAGGTGCTTTTTCAATCACTTTTGCAGTTTCTTCAGCTACAGTTTCCGGTCTAAAAAAAAATAAAAAGGTACAACATATCACGTCATGTAGAAAGAGCTGATATAATCGCCTGGAGGCACAAATATTTAAGATCAGTGAAGAAGTTCCGCGAAGAAGGATATAACGTAATATATCTGGACGAGTCATGGATTAATGTGGGCCACAGTGTAAATTTTGAATGGAAAGACACTACCATAAAAAATGCCCGAGATGCATTTGTCAAAGGACTGACAACAGGACTGAAGGCTCCAAGTCAACGAGGACCGAGATTTGTACTTCTTCATGCAGGCTGGAAAGACGGTTTTCTTGAGGGTGCAGAAAAAACTTTTCTGGTAAAGAAAGGTGCAGACGATTACTACGACGAAATGGACGCAGAAGGCTTTGAGGCCTGGTTTAAAGATCAATTGATCCCTAATTTGCCGAAAAACGGATCAAAGAATGTTGTAGTGTTGGACAATGCGTCATACCATTAGGCGAAGTTACCTTTTCCAAAGATAACATGAAATAAGGAACAAATAAAGTACTGGCTACTGGAAAAAGAGATTTACTTCGAGGATGATTATTTAAGAACAGAATTATTGGCTACTGCAAACGCGTTTAGAGAGCAGTACGACCTAAGAAAAATAGACGACATTGCCACGGAACATAATATAACAGTTCTACGATTACCACCTTATCATTGCGAATTAAATCCTATTGAAATGGTGTGGAGCCAAGTGAAAGGATATGTGGCTCGTAATAATAGTACTTTTAAAAAAGAGGATGTGGAAAAACTTATAAAAACAGCGTATTCGCAAGTAACCCCAATGTAGTGGTCTAATTATGAAAAAAAGGTAGAGAAGACAGAGGAAAAGATGTGGCAAACAGATCATTTAATGGAAGACATTGAGCCAATAATAATAAATCTAAATGAAGACGATGAAGATGAAGACTTGGATGACGATGAAGATCAGTAATATATTTCTTAACCCTCAAATGTTCCATTCAATTTTCATTTATTTTAGTTATTACCTGCTAATCATTGTCATTTTTAAAGTTTAATTTTAATTCGAGTTAAAATACGTAATTATTAATTCATTTACTTATTCTATATATTGTTTGTTACAACAACCCGTCAGAAGAAGAAAAATCCTCGGAAAAATCATCGAAACGTCGGCAAGATTTCATTAGCTTTTCTCTGTTAATCGTTCTCCCTTAAAATTTAGATGAAAGCTGACTTTTTTTGGTAATTCTTCAAAGTACGCAAGGAAAACATTCTCCGAAAATGATTTTACGTTGTGCTTGTGTTTTTTATAGATAATTTCGTATCTTTCTTTGGATTTTTGCGGTAAAAAATTTTGTGTGGCGGCTTGAGCTTTTTCTAATATCTCCTGTAGAGTGCTCATAATGTCATCATTTGTACTACTAGAAGACATTTTTGTAGGTGAATTTGAAAAAATGTTCATTCGCATGTAAAATTTGACAGTGACAGTGACAGTGTCTATGAGAAAATGAGACTTATTTATGAGAAATTGTATAGTGTGTTGCCGACATTTAGGGGCATTACTCTTTTAATTTAAATGGAATGTCTCTAATATTAATAGTTTTTTAACGTTTTTCTATTTACTAAAAGTATATTAATCGACCAAATAAAGTATTAGGTACTAAGATAAAAATTTTATTGCAATTTGATTAAAAAAGGATATTTACATTTTTTTATCTGTTATCTTATCTTAAATGCCACTTACTCTTAAATAAATTAACGTTATTTTTGATTTAACTATGTGTATTATTTACCTCAGTATACCAAATATCTCTTTATAGCTTTGCACGACTGATTCTAGTTCTTTCTTGTTAGCCAATGGCGTGTCTGTTAAATCTGGACATATACAAACAACCCTAACTTTGGTTTTCTGATAAAACCCGGGAGTGCCCCAATTTCTAGTCAATCCATTTATAGCGTATTTTGTACCTCCGTATACGGGGAAAATATCATTTGTTCCAATACCAGTGACGGATGATGTGTTAACTATAATTGCTTCGTCACCTTGCATGTGATCTTTTAAATACTCTAAACCGAGCATGATGCCGTTGATGGTGCCTTTCTATAAAAAAAATTAACATTTTAACATTTTCAAATATTAATTTATCAATAAACAAGTCTATTTTATCTATTAAAACAAGCATGAAACATTACTGGACCAAACAAATACATATTACGTCTCTGTTCTTGAGCGAATTGTTTGACAAGGTTGTGACGACATGATTTGGTGGAGGGGTCCATCTATTTACAATGCAATTGAAAAAGAAATGGTGATGTACAATGATTTTGAAACTTTCCTTATTTAATTTAAAAATAGCCACCAATGATCGCAGGCGATCAGGCGATCATTGGTGGCTATAGAAAACTTGTGAGATAAGTCAACAGAGAAGTTATTTATTATTTTAATTTTAAAACAACTGGATAATATTGAACAGTTATTTTTTTAAGTAAATAATCTCATCTTCTTGTTCAAATCCTCTACATAATGAGGTGTCAAATTACCCTATGTATGTATGTATGAGTTAGGGGTGATAATTACACTGCGACCTATAGGATCTATTGTGTCCCCCCTTACTTGCCATGTTCTGATATTTTCTTAGACCTATAGCAGCTCTTCGAGTCCTATTTTCATGAGGAAGTTTAGGACATCGTCGGGCTTCAAATAAGGTAGATCCTCCTATTCTATTTCATGTGCTCCTAGGTATCTGGCCCTAGAATTTTGCAAGGCAGGGCACTCTGAGAGTAGGTGTATTGAGGTTTTATCCTCTTCCTCACAGAATCTGCACTTTGCTTCATCTGCTAACCCTAGTTTCTTCATGTGGCTTCTTAACCGGCAATGCCCGGTTAATATTCTCGTTAGAATTCGGAGCCTTTTTTTACTGAGGTTGCGGCAGCTAAGACATCTCTTCTGGTCATAGTTCCCCAGTAGTATCTTAGATTGCCTCAGTCCTTCCAGCTGATTCCAGTACTTGGATTTTTCCTTCTTCATTTCTTCCCTTAGTTTTCCTAAGATTACTCTACTGCTGATCCCACAAGATGGTTCTGGTCCCAAATGTGGGGTTTCAGCTCCTTTTTTTGCCAGATTATCTGCTGTTTCATTCCCCTCTATTCCTGTGTGTCCCGGGACCCATAGGAGGGTGACAGTGTTCTTCTGGCCTAGTTCATTTAGTTTGCCTAGGCATTCCCAAACCATCTTGGAACTGATTATATTTGAGCTCAGCGCTTTGATGGCTGCTTGACTATCCGACATGATCACAATCTCTTGTCTGCGGTAGTTTCTTCCAATATTGAATTCTACACATCTATCGATGGCTCGGACTTCTGCTTGAAAGATGCTCGGGTATGTGCCCAAGCTTTTTGAGTATTTGGCTCTCGGTCCAAAAACTCCTATCCCAGTTCCCTCGTCTAGCTTGGAACCGTCCGTATACCACTTTATGGTATTCTGGTTTAAATTCTGTATGGTGTCTTCATCCCATTCAGATTTATTGCTCAACTTTGTGATGAATTTTCTCACAAAGTTGAATTTCTTTGGCATATCATCTTGGGGCATTTCCCAAGTTTGATCAAAATGAAGTGATCGAGGTTTTTCCCTGATAATTCCTTCTTTGATCATTCTATATATTGTTTTCTTTCTTACTTTTTCTAGCAGAATGTGCAGTGAGGTCAAGTTTAAAAACACCTCCATTGCAGCAGTGGGGCAAGATCCCATTGCTCCAGTGATACATGAACAGGCTAGTCTCTGAATCTTCGAGAGGTTTTTCCTCATCGTATTCAGATTAGCCCTTACGCCCCAAGCCACCGCCCCATATGTGATTAATGATCTCTCTATTCCTGTGTACATCCATTGCAGGATACGTGGGTTACATCCCCAGTTCTTCCCTGCAATGTTCCCTCACACCATGAGGGCCTTGGTTGCTTGGTTACTTCGTCTTCGTGTTTGTTCCAGAGTAACCTGCTGATGTTTTTGTAGGTGATGGCCAGTAGAGATACCTGTGTCCACACGCAGTCATGGCCTCATATTTCTTTCCTGTTCTTCAGATAATTTAGTAGTTGTTCAGATAGCCTGCAATTCTGTTCTTCCTTCCATCTTTCCTTTATTACGTGAAGCCCCTTTTGATGCTGGTTTCTATTCAGTTTCCACTATCTTTGATCCAACCCAGAGTAAATTTATTGTACTAACCCTTACTTTTTGGAAGTCCATCTTATTAAGAATAATAAAAAATTCTTCGCTATAACGTAACTTCCAAGTTTACATGGTTTTTAACAGGGCACTGTCATCTCCGAGAATACAGTAAGAAACTGAAACTAGAACACAGTGATGACAGAAGAGTTTTTTATTATTCTTAAAAATATAAATGGTTTGTCATTAACAATGCTTTTTTCAATAAGAATTATCATTGAAGGTGGTACGTATGGAATTCTATGTTTAAAATGCTTGAGCATGCCAAAACAATACTCGTTATTACTTATAACAAACTGTCTAAATTTAAAATTGATTGTTTGTACGTTATAATACTTACCACGTTGATATCTACTGCCAGTTCCCATGTATCTTCATTACAAATACCTGCATTGTTGATTAGAATATCGATATTTTGAAACTCTTTAAGGGTAACTTTGAAAGCATCTGAAACATAAACAAATATCATTATTACGTGCATTTACGAAGCACAACTGGCAACTGTTAATGGTTTTTTCTAACTGTATTATTTTTAGGAAAACTTTAAAAGTATAGCTGTTTTAAAAAGTGCTTGCTCAAAAGGTTAACAACCACTCGCTTTGTATTGTACCTGAAGTATAAACGGGATTAAACAAATCTGGGAGTGCATCTAAGGTTTTACTGTTTCTACTAGATTTGCTAGTTTTCCATTTTTTTTTGTATTTTTCAGAGCATGTGTCAACTTCGCGAAGTATTGGTGAGTTTGCGTCATATACGGTGCGGTCCATATGTATGGAATAAATTCATTTGTAGCGTTATTATGTACTATATGAAAAAAACCTGAAACAGGTCGATTTTTATTCTTAAATTGACAATTTACAGTATGAAAATATTATCCCCTCCAGCACCCCTTCGGAATTATAAGCACCCCCTCGAAAATTTTAAATTACAAAGGGGGTCGTGTGGCACCTCGTTGGAAAGGGATTTTAGTCCTCTGTTCAGCAATATAAAGTTTTTTAAGTTTGGTGCAATCATAACTGAGAAAATTGATTTTTAAGATGTAAAATTTTGATAATGTCTCTAACACAAAACTTTACGTAGAATGAAGATAATAATGTCACATAATGATTAGAATGTGTTTTTCAATGTATTTGACACTTAAATTAAATGTTCAAAATGACCACCATTCACTTCTTGACAATAACCGAGGCGATATTGTTTGGTCTATTAAAATAACTTTAGAAATAATCAGGTATTTTCGTATCTGTTCTGCTAAATATTAGGAAAAAACTTTGAAGATATTAAAATAATAGTCAAAAAACTAAATAAACAATTGATATAAATCTAGTAGGCTGCTGTCATTTAGGTATTTAAAGTTACTAAAAGACGTCAGTATAATATTTGTGCGCGTATTAAATTTAATTATGGCTCATTTGTCCGAGACTCAAAGAATAGACATTTTAATTATGATTGGTTGTGGTAATAAAACCAGAACTCAAAAGGAGGTTTGTGAAATTTTTAATAATAAATACCTTGGTCAACACGTTTCGCAGTCTACAGTTAGCAAAATTGAAAAAAAATTTCGTGAAACTGGACATGTAAAAAATATTGAAAAACCAGGTAGAAATGTTGAATTTACTGATGAAAAAAAGTTAGATGTACTTCTAGAGATTGAGGAAAATCCGCATAAGACAACTCGAGAACTTGCCGCCGACACTGATGTAAGTAAATCATCTATTTTGAGAGTTCTGCATAAAGAAAAATACCACCCTTACAAAGTTCAGTTGGTTCAGGAATTCTGTGAATTGATGATGGATAGAATGAACGCAGATTTGCAGTTCATAAACAAAATAGTTTTTTCTGATGAAGCGACGTTTCATTTAAACGGAACGGTTAACAAACAGAACTGTAGATATTGGAGCAGAGAAAATCCTCACTGGATGTGTGAGGCTCACACTCAATATCCTAAAAAAGTTAACGTTTGGGCTGGTATCATTAACAACAAAATTATTGGCCCTTATTTTTTTGAGGGCACAGTTACTGGTGAGGTTTATCTAGATTTTTTGATTAACTTTTTAGTGCCTACATTACAAAGAGTTTTTCCTGATGTTAATCATCCAAATGAGATAGATCGATCTATTTACTACCAACAAGACGGAGCTCCACCGCATTTTGCACGTACTGTTAGAAATTATTTAAAAGAGGTTTTTCCCAATAGCTGGATTGGAAGAAGTGGGGCGATCGAATGGCCGGCTAGATCCCCCGATTTGACTCCTCTCGATTACTTCCTATGGGGTTATTTAAAATCTAAAGTATATTTTAATAGACCAAACAATATTGCTGATTTAAAAGTTAGGATAACTGAAGAAATTAAGAAAATAACCCCCGAGGTCATACAAAATGTTGTACGAGAATTCCAATATCGCCTCGGTTATTGTCAAGAAATGAATGGTGGTCATTTTAAACATTTAATTTCAATGTAAAATACATTGAAAAACACATTCTAATTCTAATTATGTGACATTATTATCTTCATTCTACGTAAAGTTTTGTGTTAGAGACATTATCAAAATTTTACATCTTAAAAATCAATTTTCTCAGTTATGATTGCACCAAACTTAAAAAAAATTATATTGCTGAACAGAGGACTAAAATCCCTTTCCAACGAGGTGCCACACGACCCCCTTTGTAATTTAAAATTTTCGAGGGGGTGCTTATAATTCCGAAGGGGTGCTGGAGGGGGATAATATTTTCATACTGTAAATTGTCAATTTAAGAATAAAAATCGACCTGCTTCAGGTTTTTTTCATAATAACGCTACAAATGAATTTATTCCATACATATGGACCGCACTGTATATATATAAAATAACATCCCTAATAATTTTTTACCCTTACTTTCAAAACTATTCTTGTTCACTACATTGGTATGGACAAAAATAACGCGTTCTTTGCCGAATTCATCTTGCAAACCTTTCACTACATCTTCGCCTTTATCGCTAATGTCGGCAATTGTTACTCCCTGAAACAATTAACACATGCAAATTTCGAAACTGACGATGTTTGTTACAAATTCAAATCAAAACAAAAAGTAATATGATGGTTGCCTTTTATATTTCGGTATTAGAGAAAAAAAAATTGTTTATTCGCTGACCATTCCCTTAAAAGAATGTCAATTTATTATTTAAATTTCTATAAATATTTGGCTTTTCCACACTTTATATAAAATTAAGACTCAATTAAAATAAACAGGTAAATAATAAAAAACTTTTTAGATTTATATGTTTTGCTGTTAAGTGTTCATTATATCTTACTTCAAAATTTCTTGAAAAAGTTGTTTCACTTTTGCAGTTAATGTATTTAAAGAAAATCATAATTCTACCTTGGCTCCTTTCCTTAAAAGTGTTCTGGCTTGTTCTAAACCTATTCCCGAAGCACCTCCAGTGACTAAAACGATTTTACCCCCAATATCAAATACCATTTTGTTACTATACCAAGCAGAAATGATACTTTTCATTTATTTGCACTGTGACTATATATTAATCATAAGGCGTCCTTGAACTGCTTGTCATTATCGCCAACAACGATATGTTAATATTTGATAACTCAGAATGTAGTCAAGTGAGTGTTTAATAATAAAGTGCTTTTCAGATAAAAGTATCTACCTTTAATAACTTTTGTAATACTGGTATTTAGGAAAAATCCAAAAACACGTCAATTTATGTTGGAAGGGGCAAGCATTATGGCTTATTTAAACTTACTGGAAAAGCCACCCCCTCACCCCTAGCAGCATCCCTTTTTTTTAAATTACTTCTCATATTTTTTAAGTAAAATTTGGATACTCCTCTTTGAGCTGATTTCAAAAATGTATAATACTTGTAGGTTAAAGTGGTTAGTTTATGAAATAAACAATTTTTCTTTTAATAGTACAAATTTTACTTATTTTTTACTTTCACCTTATTTGCCTGTAATAAAATGGGTTGTACAATAGTTCAAACTCTTTAATCTTTTTAACTGTGCTATTTATTCTACTTTAAAAATCCCAACAATAAAAAACTCTACTTTTTATTAAAGTTTGACATTGTCAACTAGAATTTTTAGTCACTATTGATAGTGTACTTTGATACAATAATTATTTTGTTTCGCTGAAATGGTTTACTCTTTGCAAGAAAAAATTGAAATTGTTGGTTTATACTACCAAAATAATAATTGTGCAAGAGCTGCTGCTAGAATATTTAACGAATTACATGATGGAAGACATGCAACTCATAAGTAGTGTGTAAAAGCCAAATGGAATAAATTCATTATTTCGGTTACTGTACATATTTATAAAAAATCCCGAAATTTAAATTATAACTTGACATTCTTTAACGTGAAAATGCAACCCCTACCTTCAACCCCCTTAGAATGATAGGTACAAGCCCCAATTTTTTAAATGGGAAGTATAGGCTTGTGATGTATCATTTGAAAGGTCTCTTCATTTACTATTCAAAAATGTTATTGTTTTTAAATTTAATGCAAAAATTAACATAAAATAAGTTAATATCATGTTGTTACCGAAATTCGCTAAAATATACTCGAAACTTATTACAATATACTTAAAACTTATTTCCCCTTTAGGTCTTGATAATGAGAAAGTGAACAAAAACCATAGCCATGTGGTGTAACATGTTCATTGACATGTTCCGAGCGTAAAATTAATTTAATCACATGTATAATTAAATCCTGCACTTAATCATTAAAAAATACCTTTCGGACGACCAATAGACACAACCGTTTTTGAACGTTGAGAACCCGTTAAAAACTAACCAATCAGAACGCTCGAATTCCTCCCCTAACGAAAATGAACCGTTAATATAATTGTAACGCAGAGAGAACTCTTCCCTTTTCGCCTTCTGTCTTCAAAGAAAGAACATCATTTTGCGTACTAACGAATTCTTATCTTAGCCGTTGTAAGTACAAAATTTTTATTATTAGACATTTTAATTCATTTATCAATTTATCTTTATTACTCAGTTGAACACAGATATTAATAGCATTTCAAAATAATAATTTCTAGATATTTCCATAGATAACTAAAGCCATAATAGAACCTTTTTTATTTAGCCACGTGGCAATTCATGTTAATATGCATGTATTTTTAATACAATCAATAATCGACATCATTTAATATCTTAAAATGAACTAATAATTAATAACTTAACTTTTAATATATATATTTTATAATACTTTTCATAAATTTAACCTTTTTGCTATTCAGCCACGTTCTGGCATGCCGAAATGCATGTATTTTCAATATATTCAGTGATCGATAGTATTTAATACTTTCAAACAAATTAACAATCAATAACGCAACTTTTGACATATACAATTTATAATATTTTTATTAAAAACAAGACTTTTTAATTAGAAACTAAGAACACACGTTTCAGAACATAGATTATAATAAATTGAACCAAGTTTGATTAGTAACGACTCACTATTAAACATTCCTAATTTTTTTAGTTTAACCATTATCACACATATTTTATTTTATTTCATATCATTTGTTAAATAATAAAAATATGAACATTGTTGAGTGCCCGGCAAATAAAATGATAGTAAGGAATCAAATTCAATTGCCGTCCGTTCTCCAACAATTTTCATATTCCATAATTTTTTGATACTCCTTTTCCTGATACACTATTCTCTCACAGATTTATACGGCCCCAAGTTACCGTTGAAAATATTGCAAATTATTGGCCCCAAGTTACCGTCCAATGTAACCCCAAGTTACCGTCAAATGTAACTCCAGGTTACCTTAAAAATACCTCCAAGTTACCGTTGAAAATACCGCAAATTATTAACTCCAAGTTACCGTTGAAAATACCGCAAATTATTAACTCCAAGTTACCGTTGAAAATATCGCAAATTAGCAAGTTACCGATAAAGCACCGATCCAGCTGACTACACTTGAAGTTCTAACTCTCCGGAGAAGTCCCCCAGGTCTGCCTTCCTATAGAAGTCGTCAACATCTTTAACCAACCGAAGCCATACCCATACCGCTGTGGGAGAAATCCGAAACCCTAAGCTAAGTACCTAACCTTTTGTGGCAAAATAAATTTGAATTTCTTACTTGAGTGTTTGTTTTAAACCCACAGATTTGCTGTGTGTGGTTGCCTATCGGTATCAGTATTTTAGTTTTTTATTGTTGTGTTAAAGTAGTCAAAATATTTTCAATATTCATTTTTCCTTTCTAGTTAAATTTTAAAGTAAATAAGGTGTTCTGCTTTACACCTAGTTATTAAATTTTGTCGAATTTAAAGCAGTGGCGCCCTCACCCATCAAACATATCCTATATACAGAGTGTCGCTAAGCTGGAGCGTACCCACTCCTGAGTTAAAAGGTCTCATAAGCCGGGACAGCTCTCGAGGGAGTAATTAGTGTTACAAATTGGCTTCCTGCCTTTTTGGGACATATATTGCTGCAGTGGTTTTTAGATGGAGATGGAGACGGAGATAACATCCGAACACAACAGGAAGTAACTCGCCTATTTCATGAGAAATTTCCTAATTTACCGCCTATATTCCAAGAAACAATAAGTAAAATAGAAAAGCAGTTTCGCGAGTTTGGTCATGTAAGGCAGATAAAAAAAGCAGCTGCCAATGCACTGAGTGATGAACTCAAATTAGATGTGTTGCTTGAGTTTCAGGAAAACCCATATACATCGAGTAGACAGGCATCCACTACATTCAATACTAGCCATACATCGATAGCAAACATATTAAAAGAAAATAAATTGCATCCGTATAAGATGATACCTACTCAGGAGCTCATGGAAGACGATTTTGATAGGAGAACTTTTTTTGTGAGCAAATGATGGACATATTGAATAACAATATTATCCAATTAGCAGACGTTATGTTTTCTGATGAGTGTACTTTTTTACTTAACGGTCATGCTAATCGGCAAAATTGCCGCTACTGGTCCACGGAAAATCCTCACTGGATGAGAGAAGAACACACTCAATACCCTCAAAAGGTTAATGTTTGGGCAGGGATTGTAGGGAACAATATCATTGGTCCCTTTTTTTATTGAGGGCAACTTGAATGGCAACAATTATTTGGCACTACTTCAAAATGATGTCATTCCAACGTTGGCAAATTTATATCCTGATCCAGGTAACCCTCAAGTTCCAGCGAATACGATATGGTTTCAGCAGGATGGAGCACCACCACATTACCAACTTAATGTCCGGCAGTACCTCGATACAATATTTCCCAATCGGTGGATAGGGAGGCGAGGATCGATTGAATGGCCAGCGCGATCACCTGATCTTACATTATTAGATTTCTTTTTATGGGGATATGTGAAGAGCCATGTGTACAAAACTAAACCTTCTGATTTAAATGACTTAAAAGAACGAATAACGCTTGCGATTAGGTCGATCACGCCTGATATGTTAAATAATGTTAAAAGACAGTTTTATTTGAGATTAGGATGTTGCCAAGACGTTCGCGGAGAACATTTTGAACATCTACTTCATTAACGTTCATAGTTCTTTTTCGTGTTCTACATTTTATTACGTTTTGCATTACATTTTAGTTTTTGATTGTATTGAAGCGAATTTCGGTAACAACATGATATTAATTTCTTTTATGTTAATTTTTGCATTAAATTAAAAAACAATAACATTTTTGAATAGAGAATGAAAAGACCTTTCAAATGATATAAGGGGGTTGAAGGTAGGGGTTGCATTTTCACATTAAAGAATGTCAAGTTATAATTTAAATTTGACGTGTTTCGGGATTTTTTATAAATATGTACAGTAACCGAAATAATGAATTTATTCCATTTGGCTTTTACACACTACTTATGAGTTGCATGTCTTCCATCATGTAATTCGTTAAATATTCTAGCAGCAGCTCTTGCACAATTATTATTTTGGTAGTATAAACCTACAATTTCAATTCTTTCTTTCAAAGAGTAAACCATTTCAGCGAAACAAAATAAAAAATGTATCAAAGTACACTATCAATAGTGACTACAAATTCTAGTTGACAATGTCAAACTTTAATAAAAAGTAGAGATTTTTGTTGTTTGGATTTTTGAAGTAGAATAAATATCACAGTAAAAAAGATTAAAGAGTTTGAACTGTTTTACAACCCATTTTATTACAGGCAAATAAGGTGAAAGTAAAAAATAAGTAAAATTTGTGCTATTAAAAGAAAAATTGTTTATCTCATAAACTAACCACGTTAACCTACAAGTATTATACATTTTTGAAATCAGCTCAAAGAGGAGTATCCAAATTTTACTTAAAAAATATGAGAAGTAATTTAAAAAAAGGGATGCTGCTAGTGGTGAGGGGTTGGCTTTCCAGTAAGTTTAAATAAGCCATAATGCTTGCCCCTTCCAACATAAATTGACGTGTTTTTGGATTTTTCCTAAATACCATGATGATAAGATCATAAATATGAATGCAAACACTTCTAAAGTAAGTAAAATCGAACAAACCAAAGAGTTTTGTAATTTTGTATTGAAAATGCATCGTCGCTTTTTATTACGGACCCGTTGAAGTCATTTCGCATTAGCACGGAAGACGAGAAAACACAAAAAGAGCATAACAGTAGGACAATTCCGCTGCTGATGGCTATGCAGCATAAAAATGGAACATTAAAATGTGACAAAAACCAACGTTAATAAGAAAAAAAGACTATTTTCCTGTTTACCCGCAATGTTTTGAATAAACTGAAACACAGGCGGAGCACTAGACTCCAAAAGGCCACCGAAAAAGTAATAATCCTCCATTTTCTTTATAATAAATTTTTCCCGTTGAATGTTCAGGTTCGGAAAAAGAAAAAAACTTCAATTGGATTATTTCTGCGGAATACATTTTCATAAACAACCAAACAGTTATCGATAAAGGACACTTTTCTCGTGTTTGGAATTTTCTGTAAGGAAAGTCGGCTCAATGAGCATCTAACATTTTCCCATGCTATATCCACCATTGAATTTAAACGAAGCGAGCGACTTGAATAGAAACTTGCGGAATCGATTGGATTTGAGGCTATAACTATGAAAAAAGAACGCTATAGCTATAGCTATAGCTTGTGCCATTTTTCTCTACCATTACAGTATAAAAATTGTTTTCAAACAATTCCAATAGCATCGCATTCGTTTTCTAATAGTCGCAATGTCATAATAATTTGACATTTCTTTTGCGTTGTGTCCAAATTTTAAATTTTACTTAGTACTTTAAATGTACAGTATGATGCAAATGTATGGAATAAATTATTTCAGAAACAGAAGACTTTTAAAAAAAATTTGTAAATATAAATATAAAAATGAATCATCCATCAAGGTCGTTTTACAAGTAAATATGCATTAGCGTCTCTTACACTTGTTTAAAAATAGGAAAATGCATAAAGCAAATATACCGCCATATTATTAAGAATACTGAAAATCTAGAAATTTATGCAATAAATTCAACTTTCTATTTTATAAAATATCTTATGATTCCATGTAAATAATTAATTACTATTACTACTTAAATTCAAGTCTGAAAAATATTTTGTTACATGTTTCAATATGTTGTGGGTTTAAATTTTGTTAATTCTATAAAATTATATTTTGTCAAGGTATTTGTGTGAAACGTGTTGCCTATAGCGGTACGCCTACGACAACAATATGACCTCCCACAATATTTTCTTAAAAAAAATATGACGCCAATGAAATTAAATTAAACCAGGCTGCTCAAAGCAATGAGACTCTTAAAAATTTTTATGATACAAAAACAAATAACGAAAGAGATAATGTAGTTCCTCCGGTCTCTGTATGACGTCACCCGCTCAGGTTACGTGTGTAGGTTTGAGTTCTATGATTATTATCTCCTATCAAATGCTGTGTTTTGTGAGGTTAAAGTTCTGAAAGTCACAGCTAATGGAAGCAGATTTAGAAGTGGTCGTTTTCTTTATGCGAATATTGCGAATTAATTTATGTTTGAAATAAACAGAAATTCAAAAGAGACATTTATTATTCAATGTCGCTGAAAAAGATGAATTAGAAAAATTCCAAAATCAAGATATAGCGTGTTCTTAGTTATAAAACAGTATTCTTCAATTGTATGAATGTGAAAATTCCTGAATATCCTGTTCTCTCTTCCAAGAACAAACTACATCAAAGTTGTAGCACGTGCTAATTTAATTAAAACCTTTATGATACGAATAAATTTGACAATAATTATGGATCTCGTACAAATGAATTAGTGACAAAAAATAGTATATTAAACAACGCATTTCATATGGAATTCTGTTATGACACGAGTTCAAGTTTAAAAAACGAATCGCGAAGCGATGAGTTTTTTAAAGAACGAGTGTCACAACAGCCATATGAAATAAGTTGTTTATAATATTTTTTATATTTTGCCCTTTTTACCATTTTTTAAATTAATTTTTTATTTTTATGTAATTACGAAAATTTTTATTTTAAAAAGTATGTCGGCAGCACTGTATAATTTATAAAATTTGACAGTTGTGACATTTAGATTATCAAATGTTAATGTTTTAAAATATTTTAAAATGAAATAATATACCAATAATAATATATTATATAAGTAAAATATTATATTCATATTCACAGATACTTTCTTAAAGAACAATATAAAATTAATAAATTGCTATTAGCCACAAATGTCATTGTCAATAGTCTTGCCTTTAGATACTTCACTCATGTCGCCGACCATTTAAAACAAAAATTTGCGTGCGTAAAAGTTACATTACGATACGCAAATGCGTTTTATAATGAAGATTTTTATAAGTGCAAAATATAAAAAAATTAGTAGGAAATTCCAAAGTTCATCGAAAATGTTAAACATTTAAATAGAGCGATAA
The DNA here is from genome assembly GCA_035357415.1 of Ophraella communa. Taxonomy (NCBI): domain Eukaryota; kingdom Metazoa; phylum Arthropoda; class Insecta; order Coleoptera; family Chrysomelidae; genus Ophraella; species Ophraella communa. The sequence goes on from CM068982.1 coordinate 463,693, forward strand.
TAATTGTTGAAATTCTAGAGTTTATCGAAAATGTCAACTATTAAAATAGAACAATAATAATTGATATCACCTTAAAAATGTTCAGAATTTGGTCCATGCATGGATGTTGTAGAGTCCTGGTACTTAATTCTTGCTAAATATGTGTTGGAGCAAAATTGGCCCCAAATACCTCAGATGTAGAATCCTTACAACTGTTGTCACCTTCAAATGGACAGGAATATGTTCCTTAAGGCTTAAATTACTTGCCTGTTCTCCTGGAACTGCTAGTATTGGATGCCAATACACTTTGGCCCTAATTTCTTGTCAGGTAGGTTGAATTTTTATGAAAATACACTTTTATACACACACTTTATCGATTTAAGCATTTATCTTGCATGATTATGCGTTAATTGTTTAATTTTACTTACAAAAATTTTAATTTTATCAGAACAAATTTCTTACCCTCCTTTCGCTTTCAGGAACAAAAAACAAGAGAGAGATTCAAGATTCAACAAAACCATGGTTACCGATAATTCTTTTGTTTTCCCAGCTTTCCATTTGAACAAAAATAAATAAATTTATGTTGGCAGTGAAGGCAAAGTTACTAAAAAAATATCAGTTTTTTTATGTTGGTGACTGGTAAGCTCAAATGATATTTATTGGAACTTTGTTGTACTGGGTGATTTTATTTTAGTGAGATTTGGAATTCTAAAATTATTCCTGCTGATTTTGGGAGTGGTCACAAAATTGTCCTTAACATCTAGAAATTAAAACTAATCAATTATTTTCAAGGTACAATTTAAGAAATTTATAAAATTTGTAGAATAATTATCTGGAATAAATTAAACTCATCTTGTAGTTTTTCTATTATCTTTCTATCTATTAATTTATTTTCATAAAAAAAAATCGAACAAAGACTTATAATGTTTTTTAATCATTGTTTCCCCCCGAATGTTGTACACCAATTCAGTATCTCTTTCATAATATTTATAAATAAACATGCTCATTTGTATACTACTCCTAATGCAACCGTAACAATGTATTATAAAGTTATTAATTTCAAACCCCCTAAAAATGATACGACACTGGCTGTAGTGTCTGACAGTTTCCCCTCTGATACAAAACAATCACTATTGCTTGCTGTCTCTACGTTAGTATATATGCTCGAAGGAAATAATGAATTTATTCCATACATTTATATCATACTGTATACTGATTTAGAAAACTCCTGTAGGAATTCCCTATTTTGTAACCCACGAGGAAAATTTTAAAAATGGCAAGCTTAAACCTGTACAATAATTCATTAACTTACACTAATAAGTATAAAGAAAAAGGAAAAAAAAGTCAAAATAAAAAGATCATCACTATTTGGTTCTAGTCAATTTATTTGACTAGCTTGCAAATGGAACCAAAAACATTTAAAAATAATAAGAAGTCTACAGCGAATAACTCAATCAATTAGTACGTTGGATACACGAAGGCTTAAGTAAATTAAAAAGGGCGATAAACGATGGCGCCACCTTAAAAATAAATAAAACACGGTACCTTAGAACATAAAATAGTAAGGAAGTATTGCTCGTTCAAGGACAGGTGACCGGGATGGTTATCCAAGATGGCTACCGGAAGTTACTTTTTAACAGTGGCGTCCTATATTTTTATTTGTAGAAAAATAATGTCCTTATTGAAACATACCTATTATTATTCAGTATGGACACTAATCATTATATATTAAAATAACCATTTTAATAAGGAAAGTAGAGAAAAAAAATAGTATAACATTGCCTAAAATGGGGGTACTAGATTTAAGGAAATAAAACCAGTTATATACTACACAATTTTTATTAAAATTTTTCATTCTACCACTATTATTGGCCCTTAAATTGAATTTTGTGTAAACATGTCTAATTTTTTCTACATTATTTATTTTACTTTTACATATATAATAAATTCTTGTTTTTAAATATACTACACAGATGCTTTTCATAAGTTGTTTCCTACGAGGACTTTCAGAAGTAGATGGTAGAGTTTCAGAAACAGGAACTGGTGAAATAGTTTCACTGCTAGTAGTTATTATCTCTTCAGCATAAGGGTCGTTAGTACTTACCTGCATAGAAAAGGTATATATTAGTGAAATATATGTTTAAGTAAAATATCTGTAAATAGATTTGAAAAAAAATATAGATTTGCTCAATGTTATTAAAGCAATTTGTGGATGTAATAATTACTTACATATTTCATTCTTGCGATTTTAATTGTAGGTATAGCATTTGGTACTAGTAAAACAATTACTGAAGAAATTCTATCAAATGATTGTTCTGTAAAATGTTGTGAGCCTAAAAAGCTATTCTTGCCTGGACTCCAGTTATCTTTATCCACAATATTTAACCATTTCCGTCTAATATTTTCATCCCGTGGGAAACTGTGAATGTAATAATGTGTTAATTAATACACAAATACATTTATTGTACAACGTTGCTTTAGAATACTCCATAGACATAAAAATAATTGACATAAACAGTTATGAGATTAACCAAAAAATTGTAAATTAATGATAATTAAAATAAAATATCCTCTTTCCATTATTAAATACGCCTATGTCAATTTAAATAGATAGGTTAGGGATCAATACAAAGTATTAATTTAATTTAAACATAAAAATATAGTTTACGTATATATAATGTATATTTATTATAATAATAGATACTTACCAATAAATAATTAATCCAAATTTTTAACAGAAATTTTTATAACTTGTAAACAAAGTATGAGTCATAAGTGGTTATTCAATATAGCCGACTTCCGTCGCCAGATTTTAACATTGTAGATATAACGCAAACTCCTTCCTTACTATTTTATGTTCTAAGCACGGTACCTACTTAAAAGTGAATAGAAAATTACGCCGAGTTGTCAACTTAAAAGGGAGGCGGCATGACACCATTTTGCAGGCGCCATTTTTTATCCCCCTTTAAGGTAGTGCCATTTTGTCATCCCCTTAGGACCATGTCCTTTTAATCTTTTCCCATTTTTAATTTTATCTTATTCCTCATCAAAAACTTCTTCATTTTCATAGCCAGAGGATCTTCAACGGCCCCTTACACATTAGCGCCATCACGGCGCGCCATCTAGCAGCGAAAAGTTGAAATAGTGGTCCAGAACATACTTTATTTATAAAGTACGTTTCACAATAATTCGTTGACTTGGTACCTGCTCTTAACTGCTCTTAAGGGATTACTAATAAAAGGTGGTTAGTACAGTTGACAGAAGCAAACATGAACCCTGGGTGGGCGTGTCCTTGTCGCTGTAGTTGTATTTTCATCTCACTTATGCAGCCACTAAAATTGATATTATCGTTAACATTGGCTCGTGATTGGCTGATTGTGATAACCTTGAAATTAGTAGGCATATTTTCCGCGGACCATGTTTGCTTCTGTCGACTGTATTTCTTCGAACATTTACAGAAAGGTATTATTTATTTTTGTCCAGGAAGATATATACGTATACGTATACGTATACGTAAGTTTCAACAGTTTTGTTTAATTTCAATTAATAAATAAACTTAAAATTTGTTTGTTTTTAAAAAATTTCGTGATTTTTTTTACAAAATAAATTTAAGTTTTAGTAAATGTTACTGAGTTTTATTTAAATCTATTTTGAAAATCGGATTACGGATCTGTTAGTGTTTACTGTACAGTGAGAAATTTATAACCTTTCATTACTAATCCCCTAAGATCAGGTACCGGAGTCAACGAATTATTGTGAAACGTACTTTACAACTAATATTTGTTGTAGAGAATATGAGCAACCTAGCACATTTTTCCTATTGCTTTGCTTTCTTAAAAATATGACCCTGTTTTACCGAAGATATACATTATTTTGAGACCAAAGGAAAATTCAATTTATTTTTGTTATACTTCACCGTGAGATCAATTATTTTCTAATCGTTTGCCGAAAACTTAATATTTGTTAAACAAAAGTAAACGGAGTAAAATAACATTTAATTTTAAAGTCGAGTACCTACCCACTTGTGAAATTTGTTCCAATTTAACGAAGAAACTTTTGTTGAGCTTCAGTCAACAGTCGAGTGCGTAAAATCTTGTTACTACTTTTACCGAAACAAAAATAAATTTTTGTAAAGTTTGCGATTTCGAAATAATGCCGTAATTCGATTAAGTTTACTCAAAGAGTTCTTTTTGAGATCGTTCATTACCGGCTCTAATTGAATTGTCACGAAAACGAATCTAACGGCTGAGTATTTTTTAATTAGTAATGGCTCAAAAATTCCATCCTCCAGACGAGAAATTATAATAAAATAGAAAACGTTGAAGTCAAATGCAAAACTGTATGGGAATTAAAACAAGTCATGCAGTAAAACAAATGTGGAAATAAATATAAATATGCGAGGAGAATTAATACACAAAGAATAATAAAAAACTCTTCGCTTTAACTCAACTTTCAAGTTTAATTGAAAAATTCGGTTTAAAATCACAATTACAGCTGTTTTGCTATAAACTAGCATCGTCATTTTGACGATGTTTATAACCAATGTTAAATTTCTTTAATAGTGTTCATTTATTATTTCAATTATTTCACTGTTGTGTTTTCAAGGGTTTAATGTGATAATTTTGGAAATTCCAACCATTATATTATTATTTGTAAATTCGGCACTGTTAATTGTATTTTAGAGATTTAACTGCATGAATTTGTCATAAAAATAATTTGTTTATTGTCGATTTAATGTCATTTATTGTCTGGAATTCACTTATGCCTACCTGAAGTGTTTAAATCCTATCCTTACGACGACATATCCAGTCTCCCACTGCCCCTACCTTTTTTCCATCAATACTAAATAGAAATTGTAATATAGATTTTGTAGCCAGATTTTTTTAAAGATTTTACAAAAAATTCCCTTTTATTACATAATAGTTAGGTAAAAATAAAAAAAATACATTTTTTTAACTTTTAAAAATTATTGTATCAATTCTTTTACATTTCTTTTTTAGTTTTACAAATAAATAGATGCCCAGAATACAAGTTCTTTAATTCATGAAGGGCTTGTAAAAATTTTTAGTCCGTTCGGTGTTAATAAATTTCAGTGTGGATGGCGCCACATTATGGATAGAAAAATACAGCGTGCAAGGGTTCAGCTTAGAGCTGATTACTACCTTATTTCTTTTTTTGAAAAAAGACAAACTTGGAAAATAGTTAAAGGACAATACTATGCTGTATTTGAAAATCAAGAGAGAGTAAATTCCCAGAATAAAAACTAATTCGGTATGCAAAAGTATAGTACAGTACGTGCGGTAAAACTTCAATATTTGTAATGCATTCTATATTGTTTTTGTTAATTTCAATACAAAATTTATTAAATTTCTTGGACTATCACATTATTTTATGATCTTTCATTGTTACTACAGTAGGCCTAAGAGGATTAACGTGCGTCATAGGCGTAACCAGATTAGAAAGGGATAATTGTTATTTAACGACCTCCGAATGGCAACAGCTTCTAATGACAGATATTTTGACTTAAATAGTGCTTAAGTTTCTAGAAATGCAGTTATTTGATTTTCGATAAACGTGACAAATAGTAGTGACTAAAAATGGAAGCAGTTTGTGAGTATACGCCAGTGAAAAAAATAAAACTAGACCATTTATCGCTCAATGAAAAGAGTGCTGTAGTGAATGTGTACCACTATTTTAAACATCAAAATCCCTCAAACACTATTGACAGTGTAGTTGAAACAACATCTAAGGCAATGGGATATGGAAAATCTACAATATATAGAGTTCTTAAGGAGGAAAAATCAGGTGGAGTAACCTCACCAAAGCCGAAACCAGGTAGACAAAAACTATTAAAAGTCAACGTGGACGAGTTTTTTAAAAATGCTATTCGTAAGCTTGTTCACTCATTTTTTATAAACAAGCAAATACCAACTTTAGATAAAGTTTTGCAAGCCATTACGAATGATGTTGATTTACCCACAATAAGACAGGATAAACTATGGAAAACGTTACATAAGTTAAACTTTAAATTTAAAAAAATGGGCAGACACTCAATGCTAATTGATTCTGAAGAAATTGTATGTTGGAGAAGACAGTACCTCAGAAGAATACAACAAGTTAAAGCTCAAAATAAAAACATTTATTATTTAGATGAAACATGGGTTAATGAAGGACATTGTGTAGGAAGAGTTTGGAAAGACAAAAATATAAAATCATCCCATCAAGCTTTTCTAGAAGGATATACTGCTGGTTTTAAGGAACCTATAGGAAAAGGTAAAAGATTAATTATTTGTCATATAGGCAGTACAAACGGTTTTCTTGAGAATGGTTTACTCTTATTTGAATCAAAACAAACCGTTGATTATCACGAAGAAATGAATGGAGACGTGTTTGAGGAATATTTTCAATAGATGATTCAATTCATACCAAAAGGATCGGTTATTGTAATGGACAATGCAAGTTACCACTCCAGATTACTTGAACCCTTACCAACCACTAAATGGAAAAAGGATGAAATTGCAAAATGGTTATCTTCTAAAAATTTAGCCTTTGACAATACAATGCTGAGGGCAGAATTGTTAACTATTGCTAAAAAACATAAGCAAAATTATAAAAAATATAATATTGAGGAGATAGCCATAAAACGAGAAATTGAAATCCTTCGTTTATCACCCTACCATTGTGAGCTGAATCCGATAGAATTGATATGGGCTCAAGTTAAAGGTTATGTTGCCAGAAATAACACTACTTTTAAATTATCAGATGTTAAAAATCTCTTCAATAAGGCAATATCTGAAGTAACAAGTGAAAATTGGCAAAAATGTATTAGACACGTTACAGAAATAGAAAAAAAAATGTGGGAGCTAGATAACATAATGGATATTACTATAGAGCCCATTGTAATTTCTCTAGAATCAGATGGTGAATCTTCTGACACAGAGTGCGAGGAACCATAACTTTAAAATTATTAATTTATGTACTTTAATTTTACTTTTAGATTTTTATTTTTTAAGATTTAATATTGTCGTATTTTTTGCATGTTGCTCGTCAAATTTTTATCCTTGCGGTTGTTTTTTTTTTCTCCTATACCTACTTAATTGTTTTTTTAGCTCCTCATATTAATTTATAAGTAATTGTAATTATCTGTACATATTATATTATATACATATTTTGTAAATAAACATATGCCTAAAACAAAATGCCTAAAATAATATTGACTTTTTCTTCATTTTACTTAAATTAAATTACTACTTACGAATTATGTTTATCTATCTAAAATTGGTAATATAGGTATAAATAACTAAAACAAATTAAATATTTCTATTTCTAAATTAATTTAATTTTGAAAACGCACTTCTATGGTTTACTGCCTTTAACACTGATAACCGCAAAACATTTCTGGAAATTTACTCTCTCTTGATTTTCAAATACACTATAGAGATGTATAGAATTAGATTTTTCAAATTTTTTCTGATAACGGCGTGAACTGCATCTCGAAATATCTATAATATAATAGCAATGTTAAAAAAAAATTCATTATTTTGTTTCTATAAATCCCTAGCAACACCTTTTCTCTTGTAGCCTCAACCAGCAGTTTTAAATAATTTAAAAAAATAAAAGTACATATTAACCACTAGCAAAACCTCTGTTTTTGCTTAAATATTCGTAGGAATTCCTTAAAAATAAAATTTTATTTTACAAAAACTATTAAAGATAAAACATTAACATTGTTATCGTAGCATTCTTTGTTGTGAAAATGTTAAGGTTAAGAAATTATTCACAAATTATTGTCACTAGTAATTGTAATTGGAGTTTTCAAACTAAAAGACGAAAAATCTCTAATTATAAGTTTAAATAAAGTTCTACAATTAGTTCCAACTTAAAAAAAATCCATTTTAATAAACCTAGGTTTCCCATTTTTCTTTTTTAGCTTTAGTTTTTGATCAAATTACAGATGTTTCAAGGATTTAACTTGGGAGTTTAACAAACTTTCGGATAATCTCACTAAATGCTGACTCTCTGTACACAGACGAACCAAGGACGATAAAAACAATTAAAAGTTTAAGTATTTCGAACAACGGAGCAAAAAAACTCGATTTTTTCCAACAACAGGATTATAAATTCCGGTATTATAGGTGACCTAGTTACACACTACTTGAAACAGTATCCAGTTAGTTGTCCAACAAATATGCCGCATTAATTCATATAAACCTAAATGTGCAATAAATGTTTCGAAATATTCTACAGCGAGCTTTTCGTAATTCATTAGAAAAACATACATCGCATGAAAAATTTGAACCGGGGACCTAATTGTTCTCTGTGTTGACAATCAAAAATATTTTCATTAACATTAATGAAACTAACTCGGTTTTGTGTAGGTTGTTTACGTTTCTTCTGGAATTCGTTCAGTTTTATGAGTGTTTTTATACTGGCTGGATTTATTATTTAAATTGGTTTATTTTGTTCGAAGCATAATCAGGACTTTAAAATGGATTACTCCAGTTTTGTGGACGGTTTTGTAAGCCTATACAATTGTGTAAATATTCTATCCGGATTAAAGGATTACGGAGCATGTGTTAAGTAGAAAAAATTGACAGTTAATATCGATTATGCCTTCATTGTTTCACTGTTGTTAGAAGAATTGAGGAATAACGCAAATTTATTTAATAATAGGGCAAAAATATTTTAATGTGAGTGTATGGTATCCTTTAGATGTATAAAAGCCCTAAATATTCACAGTTTAAATCGCCTTTTTGTTAAAAAACAAAAAATGAATAAATTTTGATAAATCCTATTGGTATTATGAAATTTATTGTACTAACCCTTACTTTGTGACAGTTCATCTTATTCAGAATAATAAACAACTAAAAGGTTGAATTAACTTTCACTAAATATTCGTAAAATACTTTAAATGTAATGACGGCCGTTTCGCTATAAAATTAGCTAATTCTTTTGATCGGATGAATAGTTCAGACATCATCATCATCAACTTTTAGCGATCATGGAGGGGGTAAAATGAGAAATTTTCAAAAAAACAATTACATCCCCTGAAAGCTTGTTCAATTACGCACTAATCCTTGTAGATTTCATTAAATTGTAGTTTTCCGTTTTTACACAGGACCGGATCAAGTAAAGAATTGTACCCTTGAAAAAAGTAAAATATTATTCCCGACGATGCCAAAAAGGCCCTGAATTTAAAAAAAAGGTAAAGACAGTTTCAAACAGATCTCGATAAGCCGAAAACGATAGTTTTTGTTTAGTTTTGATATAGGAGTATTTTATAGTTTCCTTATTTTTAAGGTTTTGTGAAATTTTAAAAATGCGAAAAACATGGGGGTTGAAAAAATGGAATAGTTCGGTAAGGGATGATGATATCAAAAAAATTATACATAATTTTCTTCTAAATTGAACGTAGAATGTAACCATATACAAAATTTTTTAATCTAGGGCGAAAAAAGAATTTTTTCTAAAAAAAATCATCCCCTTGTTAGGAGTAGTGGAAATTAAAAAAAAATAGCCAAAATAAACATACCAACCAGTACTACAATCTAGTAAAATTTCATAAACATCCATCGAAAAACAACGAAAAAAATGATAAAAATCTGTGATAAGAAACAATTTTAGATTTCCTTGAAGAAACTTAAAATAAAAAGACATCTAGCAGATCCACAATTATCCAAGAAACAAATCTTAGAAGTTGTCCACTATTAAACTGTTTATTTCCTTCATGGGTCTGTATGCATGACTGTAGGCGATGTGGCATGCTATATCAATTAAATGATCGAGCTGGGCTTGCGGAATTCTCTCCCATTCTTCACGAGCAGCATCTTTCAGTTCTCGTAGAGTAATTGGGGGAGGGTTTCGCTTCTTAATGCGTGTTTTAAGAATGTCCCAGGCATGTTCAATGACGTTCATGTCAGGGGAATTTGATGGCCATCTTAATGTGGATATTCCTTCTTCTTCCAAAAAATTTTGTACTGCAGCTGTTCGATGTGGAGGTGCATTGTCATGCATAAACACAAATCCATCACTTATTGCCTCCCGGAATAGACGAACAACAGGATTTAAAACTTCCTCGATGTACACAGCACCAGTGATTCTTCTCTCCAAAACCAGGAGAGGCGTCCGTGTACCCCTCATAATACCACTCCAAACTATAATACTTCCACCTTCAAATGGAACACGTGGTTGGGCTGTTTCTAATCGGGCTTGTCGTCCTGGGGCCCTTCAAACTAGCGTTCTTCGCGAATCAGAAACCAAGCCAATTATTGATTAATCAGAGAACATCACGTGATTCCAGTTAGGACCATGGTGTAACATTTCTTGAGCCCATTGCAACCTTACAATTTTTTGTTGATAGGTTAGTTTGGGAACACGTAGAGGTCTTCTGCGATACAAATTTACCGCATTTAGTCTTCGTGTAATTGTTTGCCTTGAGATATTCAGTCCTTCAAGTCTAGCAATTTCTCTGGATATGCCACTTGTAGATTCCTGTCGATTTCTTCGAGCTATCAATGTTATCTACCGGTCTTGTGCTGCTGTTGTACATCGACTTCTGCCACTTCTGGGACGATCCTTCACATCATTTGTGTTTTGGGTTTTTTTTTTAATTTTTGATACAGCACCCTGAGTAACACCAACAATATTCGCGTTGTAACAAAGCAATTACTCTAGACCTAAATATGATATCATGTCTCTGGGCATTTTTAAACAGCTCAAATGAAATTTAAACAAGAATTGGAATACCTAATGTTGAAGCATCCAAATCAATTAAATATGACCAAATTAATACAAAAACGAAGCAAATTTAGTATTATTTTGATTTAAAAAGGCTTTAAAATAAATATTAACAAGAGTTTTTAAAAAACCATAAGCTTAGATATATTATTTCTAAATATCCCAAACTTTTGGACATATGTGTATGTCAATCTGAGGATGCTAATTCTAGCGAAATCGCTTCTGATTCTGATTTGAATAGCATTCAGGTAAGTTGAGTTTATAAATAAATAAATTTTAAATAAAAATGTAACATAGTCAATTTATTATTATCAGTTTCCTATAAATTATTCATCATCATCAAATTAATCTAACTGATCTTTATGTGAACACTCGGAAACAACAACATTCGTCAAAAGTTTTAAATAACTGACACAGGTACAATTAATAGGATTCTCCTCTAAATACACCCTCCTTACTTTCCTGAATTCTTCTTTAACGTAATTCTCTGCTAAACATTCTATATGATTGTGCTGCAAACTCAATATTCCAACTTTACTTATCCTTCCATCGAAATCCGTTAAATCGTTGTGATCCAGACACAATTCCTCATACTCCAAAACATCAAACAGATCTTCGTGTATCATATTAATCTTGTTGTAACTAAATTGAGCGATTAATTTGTTTCCAATCAAATGATCGAATATATTCGGCGGGAGATACTGTATAAAATTATATTGAACGGAGACGGTAACTAATTTGGGACACTCCTTGAACCAGATGGCGTAGGAAGTAAGCTCATTGTAGTCGAGAATGATGCGATTCAATTTTTCCATGTTATCGAACGCCCCTGGATTTATAGTAGCTAACTTATTCCGCGCCAAATTCAACACTTCAACCTTCATGTAGTTAAAAATCCCTTCTCTGATAACTTTAAGCGGATTGTTAGTTATATTCAGATACTTCAGAGTCTCCAGTTTCTTGAGACTTCCCACTTCGATGTCGTTGATTCCCGAATCGTCCATAGAGAGCGCTGTTAAGTTTTTAATGAAAGTTAGATCGAAGCTTCTCAAGATAATGGGCACTTTTTGATTTAGGATTATCTCGGTGGCTGTTTCTAGATCTTCCGATATCTGCGAACCGGCTTTGAATTGGTGACGACGCGGATCGCCTTCTATGCGGTAAAATAGGGAAAAATCAAATTTGGCGGCGGTAATTACGGGCGCGAACACCAACAAGAGATTAACGAGATACATTTTCGCGATATTCTGTCGTTCGACTGAGCTGCGGAAGAGGTTTTACGCGAATAATAGAATAATTGCAGGACGTGTTAGAATTTATTGGTTAATTTGTGGCTTTTATTGTTGAATCGACCCAATTTTTCGTTTATTATTACTTAAGAAAAGATTATTTAACGCTCAAATGCCAAGTTAAATATATAACGAAAATAAATATAATCTGTGACGGTAATTTTTGTAAATTTAGTGTTTCCGTCACCATTTATATATTTAGGATATATTAAGAAAATGGCACAATCTTAAGTATTTTAAAATATAGGTACTTTTTATATAATTTTTACGATTTGGGAGAAATGAGAAACTATAATAATTGTAATTATTCATTCATAAGACATGCTGAGTTTATTTTTTGTTTCCTTATCTCTTAAAACATATTATAAGTTTTGGTATTTTAAGAAAATGGCATGTTTTGTATGATTTTATTATTATACTTAGAGACATAAAAATCCGAACAGCCAATTTAAATTATTTTATTTTAAAAAAAATTGATTGTACTAACCCTTACTTTTTATTATCCTTAATGATTTTATTTTCATAAAATTTTGTATAAGTACTTACTGAAGCATAATAAGTTAAAGTTCTTTTACCTTTAATAATATGTGGATGCACCCCGATGTGTAACGCATCCTCCAACGCGCCTAGGCATGTTTCTGATCAGGTGGTCAGTGTCCTCCTGTAGTATCTCATTCCAGGCAACCACCAACTCCTCTAGAAGTTCTAGAGTCTGAGATGGACGTTGCAAATTGAGCAATCTCCTACCCATTATATCCCACACTTGCTCAATTGGGGATAAGTCGTGAGATCTTTGTGGCCAAGGTCACACAATGTGACATCATTATGTTAAAAAAAGTCTATTGTGACTCTTGCGATATGTAGTCGGGCAATATCTTGTTGGAAAGTTGGATTTGCCAAGATAGGGTAAAAGATGGGGTTCTAAAACTTCTTGGATATAACGCTGCGCGTTCATGTTACCTCTGATGAAGATTAAAGGTGATCTCGAACCATAAGCTATAGCACCCCAAACCATAACTCCAACAGTTTGATGAAGATGCCTTTCAACAAAAAACCGTGGTTTTCTCCTTTCACCACGTCGTCTTCTAACCCTCGCTCGACCAACGTGCATGCCTAAACAAAATCGAGACTCGTCACTAAAGACCATACTGTTCCATTCCTAATACCAGAGTGACCGTTCTTTGCACCACTCATGGCGATTACGTCGGTGTTCTGGAGTTAAAGGGAGGACCCAGTGAGTGTGGTCGGTATGAAAACAGGCCAAAACGTCTTATTCCTCGGTAAACACTTCGCATGCCAATAGTTCTTCCGTGTTCTGCAAACCATTCAGGTCAATAATCTTAGACGGTGATCTTCACGGTCTGTTGTTCTACGGGGGCATCCAGATCCCCTTGCTCTTTACGTACGGCCTTCTCGAAGCCATGCCTGACAACACCTATCCACGGTGTCTACACTTCTTTGCACTCTAACTGCAATTTCCCGAAAAGAAAATCAATCTTCCCGAAGTCCCACTATAGAGTAAAGTACCCTAATATGCGGATACTTTTTTTTGAATCTTAATATTAATTTGAATACATCAATAAAGCTACGACATTTTGAAAACAAAACAAATAATAGGCTATAGAGAATCATGTATTAAACCAAAATCAATCATTGCCATATGTTAAAAAATAAAATTTAAGTTTTTCGAAAAATGGTCAATTTACGTTGACAAAAAATAATGTTCCGAATACCGGATAGGGTATCCGATATTAGGATAACGATATAAAACTAGCCATCGAGGCAGAAATTACAAATATATGTGTCTTTGTCTATATTGGCACAGTCGGCATGAGCCCACCTGATACATTTTGAGCACTGAATCCATTGTTCACCCGAGGTATCTTCAGAGAAGAGTCCAGAACAAAACATACATTCTGCTTCCTCTTCCCCAATGTCACAGTCCATGTCAGAATCATCATCTAAAATGAGTACTTCATCTTCTTAAGATGAACTAAAAGATTCCTCGTTCTTAACACTCTTCTTCCTAACATTGGTTGTCATTGCCTTCTTAGCAATAGATTTTCCTTTCTTTTTATTTGTTTTTTTAGAAGGATTACATTTGTTTTCAATTTCGGAATTCTCTTTATCTATGTAGCTTTAGCTATGTAGCTATGAAGGGGTTTATATAGATAGATAAGAAATATTTTGTCCTAATATCGGATATCTGATATTAAGACAATTTGACCATCCGATATTAGGCAAATTGTCTCCTGTTGAAGGTCAAGGATATGACACAAAAAAACTATAATAATCCATTATCCGCATACACTGAATTGAAGTAGACATATTATAGACTAACTTAAACTACAGAGACAAATTTAAAAATCTACCTGAATGTCTAAAAATTACGTTTTCAACTAGCACGTGTAAAAACTCGGAATGTGACAGTTCGGTATAACTCATACTAGAGCCATTTATGTTCTATGAGATACACTAAAATATTATTAGAGGGCTTGGGTTAAGCTCCATGCTAAACTGTAGACGGGTTTCTTCGTAATCAGATTATAGATTTCTTCAAAACAGAACTATCCGATACTAGGCAACTATCTGATATTAGGGCACTTTACTCTACGACCCCTATCAAACTCACTAAGTTGACGAAATCGTACAGGTCTCCGTACCCTAGGCATCGTAACCAATCGTAAAGAATGTCAAGAACCAAAATCCGCAAATTTTATTAAAATAAGATCATTTAAACTGGGTATATTTCTTATACTTATAGGATCTATGGTATTTCAACAAAATGGGACAGCTAATTAGATGATTTTTATAAACCACTATCGTATTTTTAAAATACAAAATGAAATCTAATTTTTTCACTCTTTGATAAAATCATATTTCATTTTTAGATATACATTTTTACTGAGAAAATAAACACGTACCTACATATTACAACAAATCTTCTTATCAGGTCACTTATGTAATCCAAATCCAAATTTTCCCATTCTTCTATTAAAACATTTTCCAGCTCATCAAGGTTGTCTGGAGCGATATTACGAGTTCTTATGCGCCTGTCCAGGTAGTCCCAAACATGTTCAATTGGGTTTAGGTCTGGACTAACTACTGGCCAATCTAAAACCTCTTGAAGGTATTCCATTGTTATTTTGGCAAGGTGCGGGCAAGCGTTATCGTGAATTAGAATAAATTTCTCTCCAATGATTGGAACTACATTTTCCTTAAGAACCTACAGCTGTAGCTACACTGGAATACGTCTATCGGACCCAAAAAGTGAAAATCTTGATTCATCCGTAAAAAGAATATTAGCCCAATCGTTAATATCCCAATTAACATGTTCTCTTGCGAACCTTAAACGTGCTACACGATGTGCTCTGGTTAACAATGGAGCAGTAACGGGGATTCTGGCTCTGATTCCAAAATTCCTTAACCTGTTTCTAACCGTATTGTCAGATGTTCTAACATTACGGACTCCAGAGAGAACATTTTGCAGTTGCTTGGCTGTAACATGACGAGGTCGCAAGTCTGAATTGTCAAATAACGGTCATCTGCAGGATTAGTACACCTGGGACGTCCTAGAACTGGTTTGCTATTATAACTTTCAGTTTCTCTAAACCTTCTTAATACTCTAGAAATGCTGGATTGGTTGATTCCCATGACTTAAGCAACATATTGCTGGGATCGTCCATCTTCAACTAAAGCCACGATTTGAGCTGCTTGTTCTGGGGTTAAATGATTTTTTTACTCAAAATGTTTCGAGTCACTTCCAAATGAATGTAAATAATACAAATAGGATATATCAAAATTTGTTCATATTTTGTTTCTCAACAAAAATCCGATTAAAACTGAATATTTTGGGCTCTTATACATCTAAAGGATACCATACACTGATATTAAAATATTCTGAAAAATATTTTATTCTACACCATTTTTGTAGTTGGATGTAATAATTGTTTAATCGTATTTTAAGCTACTAAAAATATGATGGTTAAATACAAATATATTGAGATAATTTACTCAATACCAAATTTTAATTTAAGTTTAAATTTAGAAATTTTCTTTAATTAATAAGGGTTGGGTTCAAACAAAGTTTATTTTAAAAATTTTTTATTAAATTTCAATACTACCAAACAAACTCTTATCTACCTAAACTGATACCTAATTATTTCCTATTTGATTAACTAATTCCTATCTATTTGCTTATCTAAATAAATCCTATCTATTTTTCTAAGTCCTATCTAATCTTATCTACCTTAACTAACCTTAATTACCGCAGTGTCCTTTTTATTTTCCTATCTGTCGAATAGCCTTTTTTCTTCAAATTGTTTATGTCTACCATATAACTGGTCAGACACCTTCGTCCAACGTTCCAACACTATTATGTTCTTCTTGTGTATTTGTTTACTTTAATCTATTTATACTTTTATTTATATAATTATATTAACTTTCTTACTTTTTTCTTCTAAAATCTCCAATCAAAAACGTCAAAAAAAAATCTTTCTTCATAAACCGTGTTACTGCTACAGCTTTTTTTTTTGGGGTTCTTCTTTATTTTTTTATTAATTAAAACTTCTTCTATTTGACTTTTACTTTCTTTTAAATTATACTTTTTCAACATATGACTTCTTTTAAAAATTCAAATTAAATTTTCCTTCTTTCTGAATTTTTCCATCACTCACTGTCAAACTTCAATCTTTCTCGCAACCAAACTTCTTCCTTACTATAATATCCACTTCTTATCTATACTTAAAACTAATAAAATATTTGTTTACATTACAGAAATTTTTTATTATTTTATTTTACCTAATTTAAATTTGACATAAACTTCCAATTTTGACATATCTCCGAAATTAATAATTAAACAACACCGAATACGGAACTACGAATAGAAATGAAAGCAAATATACTCCCCCCAAAACTTATTAATATTTTTAACACAACCATAGGATGGCGCTGATCGTTGCGTCTACTCATTTTAATTGTTCTATTTTTCGGAAGAAGTCTCTCTACTAATACTATTATCGACAATACTTTTTAATTTAACAGATCTGTATCAATCTGTATTTGGTGAGAAACAGTTTTAAGGAAATTAAGAAAAGAGACAGTAGTTCTGAGAATCAGGAAAAGAGCAGGAGTTTTGTCTTCAGTTTTTTTGGTTTTGTTGGTGTATATCATCTTTGGTTTTGTGCTTCCAAATAATTCTCTCCCTAAAATGGATTCAAACTATCAACCCCCCTTATCTAAAAGGAAATGTTGTGTACCTACATTTTCAAATCGTGAAGGCAAAATGTATCCTTTTCCAAAATTCCAAAAAAATGAACCAAGTGTGTTTAGTGAGTGGATTTTAAAGATACAGTCTTTAAATTATAAAGACTTGTCAGCTGAAAACATTTATAAATAATATGTATTTTGTGAGGAACATTTTTCTAGTAACTGTAAAGTTTTATGTACCAAAAGAACAGCAGTTCCAACTTTAAATTTACGTGGTAAGTGAATAAATCAAATTGTAATTTATAAAGAAAGAAAACCTGTACTAGCAGATCATGCAAACGTTTTTATGCTGCAAGAACTGTATAAACAGTGGAAGCAACCATTAGCTTTTACATTTAGTGAAGGACCTCATATTGTGTATAAGCAATTGTGGGAAACTCAGTCGTCGATTTAAATTGGTTTATTAATGGCAATATACAATTATACTTGAGAATATATGACAGCAATATACATATCAAAAAACATAAAATATTTGTCAACTTCATAACAACTACTTTGTTTATATTTAGTCAACAAGACAGTAACTTTAAGTTAACACTTTGCTAGTATATGTTTCAACACTTTCCTTTGTTAATTTAAAGTTACTTGAGACCCATCTTGTTACAAATAATTTGGTGTCTTGGTCTTGGTAACTCCTTTGTGCAAATATCCGCAACTTGCTGCTCGGTAGAAATTTGTTTAATTCCAATCTGTCCTTCGGAAACCTTTTCTCTAACAAAAAATGTTTCACCGCTATATGTTTTGTTCTACGATGAAACTCGGGGTTGAGGGCTAATTTAACTGCTGCAGAATTATCCACTTGTAGAACAGGAACATCTATTAATTGACTTATTTCTTTGAAAAGTCTACGGAGCCAAATAATTTCTTTTGTCGCTTCGCTTGCGGCTGCAATCTCAGATTCTGTAGTAGATGTTGCTACCATGGCTTGTCTTTGGCTTTGCCAAGAAATAGCGCCATCTGCATATAGTACTACTATACCAGTAGTCGATCTACCCGTTGTAGTACATCCGCCAAAGTCTGCATCACTGTAGCAATCCAGTACACGCTGAATAGTCTGAGACCTATATACTATGCCCAGATCTTTAGTACCTGCGATATATCTAAAAATTCGTTTTACCCTAGCTATATCTTCTGAAGATGGATTTTCTAAAGATCTTGATACAAATCCTACACTGTACGCTAGATCTGGTCTTGTACCCAACATCAAGTACATTAGTGCACCTACTGATTCTCGGTATGGAAAATTACTTATATTTCTGGATTCTTTCCCTGATTTTGAGGTTTCTGTATTTTTCAACATAGGGGTTGACACTGGTTTACACTCTGAGAAGTTGAAACGTTCTAAAATTTTACATGCATACCCTTTTTGACTAATTTTAATACTACCATCAAGTTCCTTTTCTATTTCAATACCCAAAAAGTAATCTGCTGGTCTTATCGTTATTTTAAATTCTGATTTTAACTCCTTAAGAAAGTCCTCTAAATCTTTCGAATCACTCCCAGCACACAATCCATCATCAACATACAGGGCTATAAGCAGCTTCTTACCATTTCTTTCTCTTAAGTATAAACATGGATCTGCCTCACTAACTTTGAAACCTAAGCTTAACAGGAAACTTCCGAATCTGCTGTTCCAACATCGTGGTGCTTGCTTCAAGCCATACAAACTTCTTTTAAGCTTGCATACCATATTTGTTCCGTCGTCAAAACCTTCTGGCTGATTCATATAAATTGTCTCTTCAATATAACCGTAAAGAAATGCAGTAGACACATCAAACTGACTTAAATGCATCCTTTCAGCTGCTGCAATACTTAAAATAGATCTAATTGTAGTTAATCTTGCTACAGGACTAAATGTTTGACTATAGTCAATTCCTCTTCTTTGACTAAATCCTTTAATAACTAATCTGGCCTTGTACTTATCTATAGAACCATCTGGATTAGTTTTTATCCGGAAAACCCACCTACATGGTAAAGATTTACATCCAATTGGTAAAGGTGATAGCTCCCATGTTTCATTTTCGTTTAATAAGGCTAACTCACTTTTCATGGCTTCTAGCCACTTATTGCTTCTTGAAAATTGTCAGGAGTTTTTATTGTACTTAGTATATTCTCTGCACTCATTATAAAATCTTCTAATTTATTAGGTGGTCTCAACTGTGATCTATCTCTTAAATCATAACTGGATGTTACTCTATCTTGTTCTTTTTGTTCTTCAACTATTACTTCATCATCGTCTTCACTATCTATGTCCTCTTCATGTTCACTTAACTCGTCAATATTGTCTTCAGAACTGTTAAAACTGCAGCCTTTTTTACTGGACTGAATATCATGTAATGGCAATCTCACTCTTTCTACACAATCTGTTAGTATCTCATTAAATTGTACATCTCTGGACAAAATAACTTTATGAGTTTCTTTAACCCAAATTCTATATCTTTCATCACCATCGTATCCTACAAGATATCCTTTAATAGCCTTTTTATCCATTTTTCGTCGTTTTTGTTTAGGAATATGTGTGTAGCATTCTGATCCTATAATTCTCAAATGCTTTATTCTTGGCTTTCTTCCTAACCACAGTTCATATGGACTTACACCTTCTTTCGCCGATTTTGCGGTCCTGTTTAGAACATATACGGCTGTACTAACCAACTCAGCCCAAATGGCCTCTGGATATTGAACTTTTGGGTTGGAATACTTGAAAGTTCTGGCCATTTCCACAACAGTGCGGTTTTCTCGTTCACTACCACCGTTTTGTTCAGGTGTATACGGAGCTGTTAACTTCTGTGTCACTCCATTCTGTAGAAGAATCTGTCGAACATCTTCATTGTCGAATTCTCCACCATTATCACTCACCAGTTCTTGAATGGTATGCCCTGTTGTTTTAGCATAAGCAATCATGTTTCTTAAGGTATTCTTCACTTCTGACTTGTGTCTGATTAGAAAGGCATAACGAAATTTAGTGTAGCTGTCTTTAAAAATGACTAAATATCGTTTCTTCTGAAAAGACTCATCAAATGGTCCACACACATCGGAAAATATTCGTTCACCTGGTTTTGTTGCAGGATTTCTGTTACCAAAAGGGAATCGATGAGCTTTTCCATATATACATGGCTCACAGACTTCATGTTCTATTTTCACGTTGATGCTTAGCTCTCTTTTGAGCATGTCTTTCACATGGCGTTTATCTTGATGCCCCCATCGTTCGTGATATAACTGTAATAATGAACTATCTGCCCTTGTAGAACAAACTTCTGCTTTGGTTTCTGGTGTAATAACTTCAATGTGTGCTTTAAAAAGGGTTCCGCCTATGTTCCGAAAACCATATAACCTCTTTTCTCCATTAACTTCTAACCAACACTCTGTTGCTGTAGATGTAAATACACTACTCGGATTCCTATCTTGCGCTATTAAAATGGAGATCAGATTTCTCGAAATATTTGGAACAAACCAAACGTCTTCTAAAATTAATTCGAATGATTTATTTTCTACAAAGGATTGAACTCTTATGGTACCGCTTCCAAGTGCATTTAAACTTTCTTTTCCTGCTGCTTTTTATGCTACAAGGACTTTCAAATTGTTTGTACTTGACAAATACATCATAACAATTTGTAACATGCCTAGTTGCACCGTTATCAAACCACCAATTCTTCGAATCTACATCTACCATATTGAGTTCAGTGCTAATGGAGGTTAGAGCCACAGCTGGTAGTACTGTTCTGCTTTGTCCATCTTCTGTATTACGATTTTTAGGCGGTCTTCCGTCTCCTATCCATTTCTTGCAATTCTTAACCCAATGTCCTCTTAATTTACAATAATTGCAGACATCACTTTTCCTATTTCTGTTTTTGCTGTCTTTTCTTCTTTCTTCTTGAATTTTAGTGTCTGTTTTAACTAATAAAGCTTCTTGTACTAGTTTCTGACTGTTTGAGCTCATGAAATTTCTCTCATGTGAACAGAGCTGCATAGTTAACTCATCAAACGTTTTTTCTTCGTCTTTCGTTAACAACATCCAACCTGAACGAAATGTTTCAAAACCACTGGGAAGAATGTGAAGGGTTTTACAAACTAACATTATATCAGGAAGAACAGCTAGTTTTTAGCTTTAAGTCCATTATTCAACTCATTCCATAAACTTCGTAACTTAGCAATATGAGTTGAAACGTCATCACCTGGACTCCAATTGAAAGCAAAGAAATCTGTACAAATTTTAAACAACTGCTCTTTGGAAGTCGCCTCAAATTGTAATTTTAGCGATTCCCAAACTTCATGAGCTGTGTCTTTGTCCATTATCTTCTGATAAACTACATCGGTAACTGTTGTTGTTATCATTGACTTGGCATAACTATTAGCCTTTCTATAAAGATCAGATACTGGCCAGTCTGCTTCACCAACCAAGGGCTTGATGTACTTCGCTAATTCCATTCCAACTATTCTGTAGAAAACTATTTCTACAAAATTCGACTGAACCTGAGTTCTGGGCCCATAACCTATTGTGTATAAGCAATTGTGGGAAACTCAGTCGTCGATTTAAATTGGTTTATTAATGGCAATATACAATTATACTTGAGAATATATGACAGCAATATACATATCAAAAAACATAAAATATTTGTCAACTTCATAACAACTACTTTGTTTATATTTAGTCAACAAGACAGTAACTTTAAGTTAACACTTTGCTAGTATATGTTTCAACACCTCATAAATCCATGGCATTAAAAAATTTGCTGAAGGTTTTAATCTGCAAATGTCAAAGTATAGGTTTGAAGGTAGTATCGACGGTTTGTGACCAAAGTTAAAATAATTTAGGAGCTATTAGATTGCTAATGAGTGAAACGAAGGAGGAATACTTAAAAAGAAAAGAAGAGAATAGAAATTTTGGTTTTGTGATCAATGACCAAGAAATTATTCCCATATTTGATATCCCTCATATTCTCAAGTGTTTGAGAAATAATCTTTTGAAACATGACTTGTATTTTAAGCAAAATAAATAAACAAATGATCATTTTTTGATTGTAAACATATATATTTACTTTAGTTTCGTTGAAATGTAGCTGTCTATTTTATCGCAGAGTACTTCTTATTGACAGATAGATGGCACTAGATATAAATTTAAGAAATCTGTATTATCGACAATACTTTTTAACACAACCGCTGCTACTCGATGTCGCATACGGATCTAGACAGTAACTAGGTTCTTGACATTCTATTCGTAGTTCCGTATTCGGTGAATTAAACTAAAATAAATTTGGATTTCACCCTGAAACATACCTTCACAATATATTTCAGTAGTGGTTCCAGTTAAAGCCAAAACATTTTATTATATATGTCATTATGAAAGTTTCATGAGAGGTATAAGCCACTTTAGACGACCTGATAAGGTCCCTCATTCTATATTCCCTTTCCACCCAGGATAATTGGTGGAAATTATTTACAGGCGATTTAGCTCGCATGTTAGTTAATCTCTCCTGAAACTTTCAGCTAAATCGCTTACGTGAAACAAGCGTGAATTATCGGCAGGTGAATTTCATTATACGAAAACATGCCGAGGCCGAAAATCAACCAACAACTGACAGTGCACATGATTTTCTGGGCAGGAATTGTTTACTTGAATTTACCGTAGAGAACACTCAACGCTTCTTGGTACAGCAGGAAAATTTTCAGTTAAGGATGAAATTGTAAACTGTAGATTCCCTTCCACTTCGTCCTTCTTCATGAATGTTTGTAACCCATTTCCGCACCATTATTTCACTCATAATGTTTTCACCATAAACTTCACTGATGTGACGACGAATGTCAATTGCTTTTAAGCCTTTAGTACAGGGAAAACGAATCACAGTGGCATTTTAAAATCACGCAAACAAACGAAGACGAAATAGGTACAATAAGCGCATGCGCTAAACGGCAACTGTAGCACTGCGTCAAGCTGTTAACATAAAATGTGTCATAGTTTGCAAAACGTTCCTTCTGGAGCATTAAAAAACCCAACAGTATTCAATGGATTCACGTTAATTATCGTTGTAATTTTCTTAGATTTTCGTCGACAAAGTAAATTCTTTTGTCCGTACACAGTCGCGTTTCAATACTAATAATTCCAATTATGCCAATGTGAAAAGTTTCTCTCTACTAAGCGTGTAATTTAAAATGTTGAACGAACCCTGAGGCTATAAGAAACTCAGCGGTAATTAGTTTATTTTCTGGATTTGCATGCAATTAGGTCACAACTTAAACTTTAACAAGTTGCGGGTCAGTGAAAAATAAAAAATTGCTGATATTGTCGTCTTAATGTTGGGAGTATAATTTAGAGGGATATGTGGGAAATGGGAAAAGGACCCCGAGCGATAGGAAGATATAACAAGGACCCTCTTGAATTATGCGCATTTTGTATTAAGAGCCTAGAATAACTTAGATGGTTATCGTTGTCGTTATTGAAATGGCCGTCTGTCCAGTCGATATTGTTGTGACGATTTCGGCCTTGTGGAATGGACAACACAGGCCTACATCAAATTTGCGATAATATTTTATTGGTTTCTCGAGCTCAGGACACTTTCAAAAATTTGTGGTGTAAGATAGACAGTAGTTATTAAAAAAATACAATAGGAGGGTTCTCTTTTATATTTTGGGATTAGAGAACAAAAACAAATATTCCTTCGACCAATCGACACGAGTCTTTTTTTGAGCGATTGACAAATTGTGTGGGATCCAATATTGAATGTATGCTGGCCCCACTTATACGTACAGTTGTCTCAATCTCACGATAGGTCACTTGACGATCTTGCAACATCAGTTCGCGCACAGCATCAATGGTTTTCAGAACAATAACCGATGTTGGACAACTTGCACGAAATTTGTCTTGGAGTGAACTACGACCACGATTGAATTCACCATACCATCGATAAAAACTGGTCCTTGATGGAGCTTCATCGGCAAAAATTAAATTAAGTTCATTTATGCACTGTTGCTGAGTTAATCCAGTTGTAAAAAATAATCGCATGAAAAAGTTCACGATTTAATTCCATTTTTGGCCCTAAATGAATCTTTTATGTTACTGTAAAGAACACGTATGTCAAAACGTTCTGAGTACGTATCACTTTAAAAAAGCCCAACTTTACGATGGAGCTGTCAGTTGTCAAATTACAACTCCAGGGTTGCCAAAACCCGGAATATAAAAGGCAACCCTCGTACAAATTCAAAATTGAATTCTTTCAAAAATAAAGTTGATAATACGTCTTACTTACCGTCAGGAGAAAAATACAAGAAAATAAATACAACCCCCAAAAAAGTTGATTATATATTATTTCTCTACATGCACAAATTTCTTTTAACTACAAATTATACAGTGTGTAAAAGCCAAATGGAATAAACTCATTATTTCGGTTACTGTACATATTTATAAAAAATCCCGAAACACGTCAAATTTAAATTACAACTTGACATTCTTTAACGTGAAAATGCAACCCCTACCTTCAACCCCCTTAGAATGACAGGTACAACCCCCAATTTTTTAAATGGGAAGTATAGGCTTGTGATATATCATTTGAAAGGTCTCTTCATTCTCTATTCAAAAATGTTATTGTTTTTAAATTTAATGAAAAAATTAACATAAAAAAATTAATATCATGTTGTTACCGAAATTCGCTACAATACAATCAAAAACTAAAATGTAATGCAAAACGTAATAAAATGTAGAACACAAAAAAGAACTATGAATGTTAATGAAGTAGATGTTCAAAATGTTCTCCGCGAACGTCTTGGCAACATCCTAATCTCAAATAAAACTGTCTTCTAACATTATTTAACATATCAGGCGTGATCGACCTAATCGCAAGCGTTATTCGTTCTTTTAAGTCATTTAAATCAGAAGGTTTAGTTTTGTACACATGGCTCTTCACATATTCCCATAAAAAGAAATCTAATAATGTAAGATCAGGTGATCGCGCTGGCCATTCAATCGATCCTCGCCTCCCTATCCACCGATTGGGAAATATTGTATCGAGGTACTGCCGGACATTAAGATGGTAATGTGGTGGTGCTCCATCCTGCTGAAACCATATCGTATTTGCTGGAACTTGAGGGTTACCTGGATCAGGATATAAATTTGCCAACGTTGGAATGACATCATTTTGAAGTAGTGCCAAATAATTGTTGCCATTCAAGTTGCCCACAATAAAAAAGGGACCAATAATATTGTTCTCTACAATCCCTGCCCAAACATTAACCTTTTGAGGGTATTGAGTGTGTTCTTCTCTCATCCAGTGAGGATTTTCCGTGGACCAGTAGCGGCAATTTTGCCGATTAGCATGACCGTTTAGTAAAAAGGTACACTCATCAGAAAACATAACGTCTTCTAATTAGATAATATTGTTATCCCACATGTCCATCATTTGCTCACAAAAAAAAGTTCTCCTATCAAAATCGTCTTCCATGAGCTCCTGAGTAGGTATCATCTTATACGGATGCAATTTATTTTCTTTTAATATGTTTGCTATCGATGTATGGCTAGCATTGAATGTAGTGGATGCCTGTCTACTCGATGTATGTGGGTTTTCCTGAAACTCAAGCAACACATCTAATTTGAGTTCATCGCTCAGTGCATTGGCAGCTGCTTTTTTTATCTGCCTTACATGACCAAACTCGCGAAACTGCTTATCTATTTTACTTATTGTTCCTTGGGATATAGTCGGTAAATTAGGAAATTTCTCATTAAATAGGCGAATTACTTCCTGTTGTGTTCGGATGTTATCTCCGTAACCAATCATTTGTAAAACTGTTATTTTATGCATTTCCGTTAATCTAACAATTTTTCGGAATTGAATTGAACAAACTTTATACTTAAATTACAACAATGACAACTTAAATAAAACAATTTACTACTTCTTGTTAAAATAGCGTTGCCACGTAAATTATTTAAAGTTTTTTAATGGTTACCATCTAAAAACCACATTGCTATGGTTTTTGTGCACTTTCTCATTATCAAGACCTAAACGGGAAATAAATTTTAAGTATATTGTAATAAGTTTCGAGTATATTTTAGCGAATTTCGGTAACAACATGATTTTAATTTTTTTTATGTTAATTTTTGCATCAAATTTAAAAACAATAACATTTTTGAATAGAGAATGAAGAGACCTTTTAAATGATATATCACAAGCCTAAACTTCCCATTTAAAAAATGGGGGATTGTACCTGTCATTCTAAGGTGGTTGAAGGTAGGGGTTGCATTTTCACGTTAAAGAATGTCAAGTTATAATTTAAATTTGACGTGTTTCGAGATTTTTTATATAACCGAAATAATTAATTTATTCCATTTGGCTTTTACACACTGTATGTGTAGTATGGTCAACGAAACTAACCTGACATGGCTAGGGCCAGTTTTCGTTGAAACAATAACCGGTTCCTTAAGTTAGTATTTAAAATATGTTGTCTATATTTCTTTACGAGTATATTTTTTTCTTCTTCCACAAATGTCAAGATTGGATCTTGCTTATTTGTAGGAATATGCATAGAAAACTGGCCTGATTATTTTATTCACAATATCCACTATAAAATCATTGATAGGTATTATATGGATGAAACAAGTTTTTTAAATCGTCCACCTCGGGAAAAATCCCGAAATATGATATCCCCGTGGAAATGGTTACTAATAAAAGCTTCTACTCCCTAAAGTATAAAGATCAGCCTTCTTCGGAGTTCTATATTGACCGACGATGTCCCGAAATCACCCTTAATGTGTTTTCCTAACGCTGATACAAACGTATTCTCGTAGTTTCGTCTTCATCGTACAAAAATACGGTTGTAATGAAAATATTTGTTCGTGAGAATTTCGATATTAATCAAGTATTTATTTGTGCGGAATTTAATAAAGCAAGAATAACCGTGGAGGAAGAATACTGTACAAGTAGTTCATTTACGTGATTGAAACGCATTCGTGATCTGCGGAAATATAAGACAACGAACGAATGCAGTGTTTGAATATTACAGATAACAACAACAATTTGTATTTAAGTATTTTAGAACGTGACAATTTTCTCACTGGGGGGTTTTATTATTAGTCCAGGCGTGCTGTACTTTTAGACGGAAATTCTGATACCTGGAATGTAACAGTTGGAGGTGGTAAAGGGGCTTATAACACATGAAAAAAAAATACATTAACTATTTCAATTATGATCATAAACTTTTTAGGGGTGAAAACGGGTGAAAAAGGGATAAAAAACTGAAGTATTGCTGTTTGCGGCTAAAATTGACGTCAAAATGAAAAGTGTACAATAAAAAAGTTGTAGATTATGTAAAAATCTAAAACTTTTCTCTCGGTAATTTTCTCACATAACCTTAATTTTTCGAGGAAAATGGAAAAAAAGACAACTTTTCGTTTTTAATTTTTAATTTTCCAACGGATCCGTCAATCTTGATGAAACTTGGTGAAAACTTACCTTTTTATGTCCAAAATAACCTCGAATTTTCTCAACCTTGTAACATTATAATTTTCCGAGAAATTTGATTTTTCAGGAAAAATCTCTTTTTTTTCAACTGTAAAGTTTGCTCGGAAAATATTATTGGAAAAGGTTTTCCTGGGGCTCATTTTGTTTTGTTTTTACGTCTACTTTCACATGAAATAGAAAAAATACACCTCTCATTTAAAAATGTGCTCAAAAATGAAAAAAATGTTTCAAAAAATGAATTTTGCAACAGCTAAATTTGCAATAATTGTTAAATTTTTGTTATAGAATATTAAAAAATGCAGAAGCCGACTCTTGCATTACATTCTACGGGAAAAATTACAGAAGAAAATGTATTTAATTATTTAGTCGGATTTTAAGTTCATTTGCAATATTATTATAAACACTCAAGTCTATTAATGAAGTTAATAATCCGAGCGGGGATTTCATGGTTTTTACTATTGTTGTATGCTGATTTGTTTATATTATAAGGTTTTTCATGAGATAAATCGATTTATTGATATTACAAGGCCCAAATACCCTTTCATCAGAGCCCTATAGCCACCTTTCATAAGTGACAAAGTGTAGACATGACAACTCTAACTAGCCTAGGGGCCTAGGCCTTTTGTTTTCTCTTTGACCTTGCAACATTTCAGTATACAAAATATACTATCAATCGTGACAAACAAAATATTGTCTTTTCAATATAGTTTTTAATTACAATTACGAATTACTTAAAACCGAACGATTATTATATTAAAAATAAACAAATTATTCCAAAAAGTCAAAGAAAATTGAAATTTTGATGAAGATTGGGTTATAGGGTTCTGATGGAAGGGTATTTGGACCTTGTAATTATCAACAAATCGATTTATCTCATGAAAAACCTTATAATATAAACAAACCAGCATACAACAATAGTAAAAACCATGAAATCTCCGCTCGGATTATTAACTTAATTAATAGACTTGAGTGTTTATAATAATATTGCAAATGAACTAAAAATCCGACTAAATAATGAAATACATTTTCTCTTGTAATTTTTTCCGTAGAATGTAATGCAAGAACTGGCTTTTGCATTTTTTAATATTTTATAACAAAAATTTAACAATTATTGCAAATTTAGCTGTTGCAAAATTTATTTTTTGCTTTTTTTTCATTTTTGAGTACATTTTTAAATGAGAGGTGTATTTTTTTTATTTCATGTGAAAGTAGACGTAAAAACGAAAAAAATGAGCCCTAGGAAAATATTTTCCAATAATATCTTCCGAGCAAACTTTACAGTTGAAAAAAAAGAGATTTTTCCAGAAAAATCAAATTTCTCGGAAAATTATT
Organism: Ophraella communa; assembly: GCA_035357415.1. Classification (NCBI taxonomy): domain Eukaryota; kingdom Metazoa; phylum Arthropoda; class Insecta; order Coleoptera; family Chrysomelidae; genus Ophraella; species Ophraella communa. The sequence continues at coordinate 492,740 of CM068982.1, forward strand.
ATGTTACAAGGTTGAGAAAATTCGAGGTTATTTTCGACATAAAAAGATAAGTTTTTACCAAGTTTCACCAAGATTGACGAATCCGTTGAAAAATTAAAAATTAAAAACGAAAAATCGTTTTTTTCCATTTTCCTCGAAAAATTGAGGTTATGTGAGAAAATTACCAAAAGAAAAGTTTTAGATTTTTACATGATCTACAACTTTTCTATTGGGCACTTTTCATTTTGACGTCAATTTTAGCCGCAAACAGCAATATTTCAGTTTTTTACCCCTTTTTCACCCCTAAAAAGTTTATGATCATAATTGAATTAGTTAATGTATTTTTTTTTATGTGTTATAAGCCCCTTTACCACCTCCAACTGTTACATTCCAGGTTTCAGATATTCCGTATTTTTTATTTTTTTGGTACAGCACGCCTGGACTATATAGAAAAATAATAGTAATGAAAATGTAAAAAAATTTGTAAAATCAATAGTTTGAATTGATAATTAGAGTACGGGATCTCAAACTCATTTATAACTAACAAAAGGTTCCAAAGGAAACTCAAAGTCTATCCCACAACTGTTTTATTAATTGTTGCAACTAGTTTCGGTCCTATAGGACTATCATCAGAATTTTAAAAGAATAGAAAGAGGATATTATGTTAAGTGTCATGGGGAATCTGTCAAGTTCACGTCGAATTTCTCGTCAAAATAATGTGAGTCTTCTTGAGAAACGACAGATAAGTGAACCTGTCTCGTTTTCCTTAAATCCAAGAAATATCCCACACTTTTTTAGGGAGTATCAAGAGAAGTTTCAACAAGAAAACTTTAAAGTTTAGAGAAGAGAACAAACTAGGTTCCTAAGAAGGCTCTAAAGAGTTTTTTATCTTCGAGAAGTAACAGATAAGTGAATCATTCTATTCTATTCTATTCTTCTGGGGTGCGTTTCATGCATGTACTGGAGCTCTAGGCTCATTGTACCCCCCTGAAGTAATCATACCAGGTTCGTTTCCTTCATGTATTCTAGAATGTCCCTGATATTCGCTTTCACGATTTCCTCTGGCTCAGGAAACTGAATGCCAAAGTGTCTCTGTCTAAGCCACTTAAGGCTCGGACAGTGACATATTACGTGAAGAGGAGTTTCGTATTCCTCACCACATTTTCTGCATAATGGGTCCTCAGCGAGTCCTATTATGTTCATGTGTTTTCGGAGATGGCAGTGTCCTGTAAACAGTCCCACTGCCTTTCTCAATTGGGTTCTACTTAGGCTGAGTAGTTCTGTAGTTTTCTCCCTGGATGGACCTGTTATGAATAATCTGGATTGCCTGAGTCCAGGCAGTTCCATCCAGAGTTTCTTATGTTGTTCCCTTAGTCGTTCCTCTATTGTTTCCCTTACATGTTGGTATGAGACCCCACATGTGGGAAGAGGTCCGATCAGGGTTCCTTCTGAAGCTTCCCTGGCTAGGAGGTCAGCTTTTTCATTTCCAAGAATCCCTGTGTGTCCTGGTACCCATTCAAGGATAACCTTGTGGCGTTGTGCCAGTTCAGCTACAGTTCCTTGGCAGTGCTTCACTGTTCGTGACGCAGTGTGTACGCTCTCTATTGCTTTGAGAGCTGCTTGGCTATCACTTCTGATCCTGACAGTCCTGTTAGGGACTGTCTCGTTCAGGATGATTTCCGAGCATGTGTTGATGGCAACCACTTCAGCTTGCAGGATAGTCTCTACTGAACCCAGGTTGAGACTATACGTCTTCCCTGTAGTTTCATTGTAGATTCCAATCCCAGTGCTGGTGCTTGTTTTGGATCCGTCTGTGTACCAAACGGATTCATGTTGTTTCCTAGTCTTGGTACGAGCTTCGTCCCTATCCGGAATATGAACCGTATATGGTTTGGAAAGGTCGTAGCAGATAGGTATTCTATCTGAGGGCATGCTCAGTAATTGATTATGTTCAATCTCTTTCGAGATTGTGGAATGGTACCTAGGGATCGCCCTGCCCCATTCGTTGTTTATTTTCAGCCTGTAAGCAGCTGCCAGTGCTTCCCTTTCCACAATAAGATGTAGTGGAGGTAGTCCCAGCATACCTTCCAGGGCCGCCGTGGGCGTTGTTCTCATCGCCCCGGTTATGGCTAGACAGGCTACTCTCTGTACCCTGCCTAGCTGTCTAGATGCTTCTGAGCATTTCGCTTTATGCCACCACACAACAGAACAATAGGTTATGATGGGTGCCACCACCCTCGTATAAAGCCAGTGCATCATACTGGGTTTAAGCCCCCACGTATTGCCCACAGCTCTTCTGCATGCCCAGAGAGCTCTTAGGTCTTTATCTGTTGTGTTTCTAATGTGGTTGGAAAGGGTTAGTTTGCTATCTAGGGTTACCCCTAGGTATTTGACTTCCCCTTTAAACTTTAGCGTTTGGCCCCACATACGAAGTTCCCTCAAGTCAAGGTTCCTTCTGAGGGTGAACGCTATCACGGAGGTTTTTGCCGGATTAGTTGACAATCCCTCTTGTCTGTACCATTTTTCGGTAATCCTCAGTGCCAGCTGCATTCTCTCGGACACAGTGGCCCCGAATCTACCGTTTACAACTATGCTGACGTCATCAGCTAAGTGAATCATTCTTGTTCTGTTCAAGTTCAAGATATATACCATGGAATTTGATCAAGAAGACTTCAAACTTTAGAAAAAAGAACAAATGAAGTTCCTGAATGCGAAGACTTTAAATCTTTTGCCGTGCGCGTAATTTAAGAATGGTTTCAACAGAATAATCCTTGTCGCACTGAACAAGTACATTTCTATTGGTACTTTATTACATTTTCGTGATTTCCCTTGACGACGATGTTTAATTCCATTATTGTCAATCCATTTTAACATATTCGCAAATACCTCGGTCCAATAAATCTTTTTTCTACAGGCTCCTGTCGTAATGAAGTCGTCCTTGATTACTGGCAAACTTTCATTATCTCGTCAAACGACGTCGATATATATCTTCCGACCTCTAACTCTCTCTGGAGTGCTATTGACATTTCGCACAATATGTAACCGGATCTGGCAGGAACTGACTGTTCCATTATTCCTGAGTATACAGGCCGTTTGTTCTTGCGATAAATTAATTGGAAAATTTATATATTTTAATAATCTGTTTTCCCGTTTCGACTTTAAAAGCGTTGCTCAAAAACTTTCGAAATTTCCAAAGACATATTTTTATCCAGTGGTAAATCTCCAAGTTTTCCAGAACTTTTGATAACCGTGAGAACTTTGACATGGAAATAGGCTGAATGTGGAGCGCCATAAATTTACCACACGTAGCGGGAAGCATATTAAAAATTGTAAAAAAGATAAAAATTGAATATAACTTACAGTATAAATATGATCTCTGCAATTTAAATGTTTAAACTGTTCTCAAAGATAAATAAACTCTTTAGAGTCTTGGTTCTTTTCGTTTCTCAAGCCCTTTTAGGGCTTAAAATATTTTCTTTCTCTAAAAATCAATTTTAAAGTCTTGGTAAGAACTTAATTTGTTCTTTTTTTCTAAAGTTTGAATTCTTCTTGATCAAATTATGTATGTTTTGTAACATGTCTATCGACCCCGATTCACTGTTAATGCTACTGTACACACGAGACACCCCTTATAGACGCTAACTATTTATCTGTTTGAACGAGGCCAATCAAAGAACGCGTCCCTCGCTTGCAATTGAATAACGAACGCATTTCTTCTGACAAATGACACAAAACACAATTTCCGTCTTGAGCTAGACTATTTAATGAATCGCCCAACAATTTTATATCCTTTTCAACTGATACGCTCGTCTGAAGAGTCTGAACAAACCCTCAAGTACTCATCTTGTGAAATTTCCCCTTTTGGTTGTTGAAAGATACAACCCGCTAAGTTGGAGTCGAGTTACCGCTAAGTTGGAGTCAAGTTACCGCCAAGATACCGCCAAATTTAGAGCTCAGTTACCGCTTATGTGAAGACAGTCCTTCAAACCACTTCTGAGCTGTTAAGAAAACTATTACATCCCAAGCAGCCAGAACCATTAAAGAAAGTTTAATCTCTCCACAAAGAAGCTGTAGCCGCCCTCCTAGACAGCACAGAAACCTAAAGTTAAGTCCTCTTTTTACAACTCCAGTTCATTATCAGCAAGTACTTTTTCACATTTTCAATAAATAATCTATATTTTTAAAAAACAGTTTCATTTGTATACCTAGTAATTACAAGGTGTTTCTATCTTTCTCACCTTAGTTTTTGTGTAGTTTGTTTGCTTAATCGATAGCGTTCAAAAGATAGTGGCGCCCTTATTACTTATACATCCCAATCCTTCCTATAGTGAGCATTAACTTGGAGTCGAACCACCCCCTGGAGAGGGTTTCTTAGCCGGGATCTCTTTTGGAGAGTTTTTTAGTTACAAATTGGCTCCCTGCCTTTTTGGAACTAAAAAGGGTTACAAATTGGCGCCTTTTAGGAAATAATATTGTTACAGTTTCTTAAACTTGAACAGAACAAGGAAGATTCACTTATCTGTCACTTCTTGAAGATAAAAAATCTTTTAAAGCCTTCGTAGGAACTTAGTTGGTTCTCTTCTTTAAAGTTTAAAAATTTCTTGTTGAAATTCCACTTGATACTTCCTAAAAAAGAGTGTTTCTGCTTCTGTTTTTGGATCAACAAAATGTTGAGAATGATTCACTGTTTGATGTTGAAAACCTTCAGCAATCGCTGTAAATTGTAGTTTCTGGAAGAATCTACTTCTCAACAAAGTATCACATGAACCAAAAATGTTTTACGGGAACCACGTTCAATGCCGCCGAAAACACATTGGTCTTCTAGAAGACGACGCCGATTGTACTTTCGTCTACAGAATTTCGCTTCAACAATAATGTTTGGCCCTCCTATTTGTTGCAAAACATTTGATAATTGATGAACAAGTACTTCCTTACAAAAAGAGTACCAATCTGCTACTGTTGTAGAGGAAAAACCAGTTCAAGCTGAACGAATTTTTGTCTAGGAGGTTTTAGATATAAAAGAATAGATACCAAATAAAATTTTTCCACATCTAAATGAATGTTTTTCAAAAAAGTGTCTTTTCTACCCGATAAATAAAAATTTGCACTTTTGATTAAATCACCCCGTGACTTAATAAAACCTGTACAATATCAGGTTTATTCAAGTCTTTCGTAGTTTAGAATAGAGTTTATTCGATGTTTTTCATACGAAGTATCCGTTTGATTAGATGTCTTCACAAATATGTATTTTAATCGATTTATCGATATTTTTATTATATTACATATGTGTTGGAGTAATAAATAATTAAAAAATACTCACTTCCCGACCAACTGAAACAGATCAAAGTGTATTTTATGTTAATACCGCTCACCTTAACATCTTGTGTCTATTTATACACACGCCTATTTTTATTCAATATTCGATGTTTTTCCAAAAAAATTGCTTTAGTTTGTTTACATTTTTCTATAAAACTATTAATAATATCAGTTGCCGGCAAGAAAACCTGCCATGGTTTAATTAAGCAGTTCATTTAGCCCATAAAAAATATTGAATTTTTCAACGTAAGTTTTGGTGCAATAAATTTAGGGTTTAAAACATTGTCTTGAGCTTGAAAGTAATTTAATTAGATCCGGTTCATTCTTGCCACTAAATAAAAACATTTTAAACGTTTCAGTCAATAAAATGTTGTTGTCGTATTAAAAATTTGTTACGTTGATATAAAGCTATCTAGCCATACAAATCGTGTCGGTGGAAAACAATTTTCCGGTTGTTGACTCCGAATTTCTCTATTTCCAACACTTTTACTATTGTTGCCAGTAAAAATCTGTTTAAAATAAACATTTAAAAGAGAAAAATATGCGGATATTGGATTACCCAATTGAGCCACTGCAAGGCGTGGCTGTGCCAGCTAGGATTTAAATAGAAATATCTCAGAATTTAAGAGGAACAAAGTTTGACATATACGTACATACAGCTATTTTTTATTCGATATTAAGTTGAGCGACATTAAAGTAAAATGCACTTTGATCTGTGTCAGTTGATCGGGAAGCGAGTATTTTTCAATTATTTATTACTCCAACACGTATATAAACTTAAATTGTTAAATGTGAAGAAATAAAAGAAATTTAGAAGTAAGATTTAATGAACACTTAAGAGGATATAGATTACAACAACCAGATAAGTCGAACTATGCTTGAACATTCAAACTCACTCATATACACCAATGACATTCCAATACTACCAAAATTTAGATTTCCTTGAAGAACTTGAAGTAAAAAGACATTTAGCAGATCCACAATTTAAAGTTGTTAATGAACAAATAAATCTTGGAAGTTCTCCACTATTAAACTGTTTGCTTTGAGTCTTCATTTTACACATAGATAAGACGTAATTGTAACACAAATATATTAAGTTATTGTAGAGATCAGCATGATATAGTTTTTTCCTGGTTTTTCTATATCATTGCACAGAGTAATTTCAAGAAAGAACGGACGCACGAACTCAGCAAAAGTATACAGTGCGGTCCATATGTATGGAATAAATTCATTTGTAGCGTTATTATGTACTATATGAAAAAAACCTGAAACAGGTCGATTTTTATTTTTAAATTGACAATTTACAGTATGAAAATATTATCCCCCTCCAGCACCCCTTCGGAATTATAAGCACCCCCTCGAAAATTTTAAATTACAAAGGGGGTCGTGTGGCACCTCGTTGGAAAGGGATTTTAGTCCTCTGTTCAGCAATATAAAGTTTTTAAGTTTGGTGCAATCATAACTGAGAAAATTGATTTTTAAGATGTAAAATTTTGATAATGTCTCTAACACAAAACTTTACGTAGAATGAAGATAATAATGTCACATAATGATTAGAATGTGTTTTTCAATGTATTTGATACTTAAATTAAATGTTCAAAATGACCACCATTCGCTTCTTGACAATAACCGAGGCGATATTGGAATTCTCGTAAAACATTTTGTATGACCTCGGGGGTTATTTTGTTAATTTCTTCCGTTATCCTAACTTTTAAATCAGCACTATTGTTTGATCTATTAAAATATACTTTAGATTTTAAATAACCCCATAAGAAGTAATCGAGATGAGTCAAATCGGGGGATCTAGCCGGCCATTTGATCGCCCCACGTCTTCCAATCCACCTATTGGGAAAAACCTCGAGTAAATAATTTCTAACAGTACGTGCAAAATGCGGTGGAGCTCCGTCTTGTTGGTAGTAAATAGATCGATCTATCTCATTTGGATGATTAACATCAGGAAAAACTCTTTGTAATGTAAGGCACTAAAAAGTTAATCAAAAAATCTAGATAAACCTCACCAGTAACTGTGCCCTCGAAAAAATAAGGGCCAATAATTTGTATTGTTAATGATACCAGCCCAAACGTTAACTTTTTTAGGATATTGAGTGTGAGCCTCACACATCCAGTGAGGATTTTCTCTGCTCCAATATCTACAGTTCTGTTTGTTAACCGTTCCGTTTAAATGAAACTTCGCTTCATCAGAAAAAACTATTTTGTTTATGAACTGCAAATCTGCGTTCATTCTATCCATCATCAATTCACAGAATTCTTGCCTTCTATCAGGATCATCTTCATTTAACTCCTGAACCAACTGAACTTTGTAAGGGTGGTATTTTTCTTTATGCAGAACTCTCAAAATAGATGATTTACTTACATCATTGTCGGCGGCAAGTTCTCGAGTTGTCTTATGCGGATTTTCCTCATTATCTAGAAGTACATCTAACTTTTTTTTATCAGTAAATTGAACATTTCTACCTGGTTTTTCAATATTTTTTACATGTCCAGTTTCACGAAACTTTTTTTCAATTTTGCTAACTGTACACTGAGAAACGTGTTGACCAGGGTATTTATTATTAAAAATTTCACAAACCTCCTTTTGAGTTCTGGTTTTATTACCACAACCAATCATAATTAAAATGTCTATTCTTTGAGTCTCGGACAAATGAGCCATAATTAAATTTAATACGCGCACAAATATTATACTGACGTCTTTTAGTAACTTTAAATACCTAAATGACAGCAGCCTACTAGATTTATATCAATTGTTTATTTAGTTTTTTGACTATTATTTTAATATCTTCAAAGTTTTTTCCTAATATTTAGCAGAACAGATACGAAAATACCTGATTATTTCTAAAGTTATTTTAATAGACCAAACAATATCGCCTCGGTTATTGTCAAGAAGTGAATGGTGGTCATTTTGAACATTTAATTTAAGTGTCAAATACATTGAAAAACACATTCTAATCATTATGTCACATTATTATCTTCATTCTACGTAAAGTTTTGTGTTAGAGACATTATCAAAATTTTACATCTTAAAAATCAATTTTCTCAGTTATGATTGCACCAAACTTAAAAAACTTTAAATTGCTGAACAGAGGACTAAAATCCCTTTCCAACGAGGTGCCACACGACCCCCTTTGTAATTTAAAATTTTCGAGGGGGTGCTTATAATTCCGAAGGGGTGCTGGAGGGGGATAATATTTTCATACTGTAAATTGTCAATTTAAGAATAAAAATCGACCTGTTTCAGGTTTTTTTCATATAGTACATAATAACGCTACAAATGAATTTATTCCATACATATGGACCGCACTGTATATTTGACAAGTACAAAATTTCTTAATCTGACAGTTGTCACAACAAAACATCGTAACTCCTACAAATTATTTGTTTTTAAGAAATAAATAAATAAAATATAATATTCTATCCGCAACAGGGCTAATAACATCTAGGTTTTAATATTGTTATGTTATGTTACTTGGTCTGTTCTATTTTTAATGTTCTGAATAATTCCACAAAGTAAAGTTTACCAACAGTTGATATATTTCCATTTAAATTTCCTGGTGATATTTATAAATCTGTTATTTGTTCATAACCCTTTTTAAACAAATAAATGTTAATGGACTCTCGGTTTAAATAACGTCCCAAATCCCAAAAGTACCCTAGTCAGTTTGCTCTACCATTAGCAAACATCGTATTAATTCATATCGGGTCTGTTACGTGTTTCCACATCTGTTGAAAGACGTTCATTATAATTTCAACAATTTCCGATTTACATCTCTTCGGTGACAAATACGTCACTAGCAAAGCGTGGCAGTGCTACGCACCTGCTATTTGTTTATATATTGTTTTTTTTTGTTTTTTTTTTGTTTTTTTTTTATTTTTTTAAGATTAAAAGTAAAAAAAATAAAAAACATAAAGAAATAATAAGATTAAATTTTACTTTATTTGTGCAATTTGTCCACGCCTTCAACTTATCGACTTTCCTTACGCGCCGCCTATTGAAGCTTTAAAAAAGATTGTGACCAATGGCATTAAAATTAAGGCGTATTAAAAAGGTAACGCCTCTTTTGGGGTGTGGTTATGGAATTAAATTACATTATAAACAATCAGAATTTTCAATAATTGATTCAACTTTTTAGTATATAAATTTGATTTTTTTACAATCTTCATAAAACATTTTCATTCATTATTCTATATCGAATGTGTTAAAAAAAAAAGTACAAAAAATGAATAAAGTGTGAAAACAATAAGATTTAATTAAGAATAATAAAAAACTCCTCGTCTCAACGTAACTTCCAAGTTTACTTGAAAAATATGTTTTAAATCACAATGACGAAACGGCCGTTATTGAGGTTAAAAATGCAATTTTTAAATAAATAATGCAAGTCTTATTAAAACGAAGAGTTTTTCATTATTCCTAATAAGATGGACTTCCAAAAAGTAAGAGTTAGTACAATAAATTTAATAAAGTTTAATCAATAATTTCTTTATTTAAAAAAGGATTCAATAAAATAATTTTTAATTAGATATTATATATTATTTTGTTGCTGCGAACCTCGCTTCGCTCGGCACGCAGTGAAAGATTTAAACCTAATAAGATCATACAAAAATAATTTAAAAAGTGATTATTTTAATCTATCATTTCTTTATTAAAAAAAGAAATCAATAAAATAATTTTTAATTAGATAATATAAATTATTTTGTTGCTGCGAACCTCGCTTCGCTCGGCACGCAGTGAAAGATTTAAACCTAATAAGATCATACAAAAATAATTTAAAAAGTGATTATTTTAATCTATCATTTCTTTATTAAAAAAAGAAATCAATAAAATAATTTTTAATTAGATAATATAAATTATTTTGTTGCTGCGAACCTCGCTTCGCTCGGCACGCAGTGACAGATTTAAAACTAATAAGATACACGTTCTTATTTTTTATTAAGTAAATTAAAAAAAAGAAATGAAAATAAAAAAAGATTTAATATAATTTCATTAGTGCAATTCGTCAACACCTCCAAAAAATCGATTATGATCCGTTAGGGATTGTTCGGATTTCGTCGTGTGCATGTCCGTGGTCGATAGAGGACGCTTTGAAAATAGGCAAATGGCGAAATCAGAAAAAAGAACAAAGAATTTATGATCAAATGTTAAAAGTCTTAAAGAAAATTGTTAAATTTAAAAAATAAATGATTTAATTATTAAAAAACTTTTTTATTAAATGTAAATTCAGGTACTACTTTTAAAAGAACTAATACGAAGTATGTCCACGCCGTCAACGTATCGATTATATTCTAAATGATCATTCGGAATTGTTCGGTTATCGTCGTGCGCATGTGCCAGGTCAATAAACGATGAAATTCCAACAAAGAACAATGAATTTGTAATTAAATGCTATAAATTCTTAAAGTAAAAGTTTTAAAATCTACATTTAGATATTTTAGTATGTTGAATTTAAAAAAATAAATGATTTAATTATTAAAAGACTTTCTTATTACTTTTAAAAGAGTTAATATGAAGATTGGCCACGCCTCCAACGCAGCCATTATTGTTCGGATATCGTCGTGCGCATGTTTCTGGTCGATAAACGATGAAAACATGCAAATGTGGAAATTCAAACAAAGAAAACTGAATTTATAATTAAATATATCCACAATCTGTTGAGGTTTAAAAGTATTTGTTTTAAAATCTTAAAAAATAAATGATTTATTTGTTTAAAAACCTGACAGTTATAGTTTTCATAGAACATTCTTCTTCTTTTTTAGTATAAAATATTTTTGACGAACAAAGAGGGTAAAAAATTAAACAATAAGGTTTAAAAACAGTAAAATTTGTATTTAATTGTTGCTACGTACCTCACTTCGTTCGGCACGTAGTAATATATTTGTCGTAATTGAAAATTTATATAATAATTCTTTTTAAAATACATAATATTAAAATCGGCATTATGGTGACGTCATATCCGGCTGAACACCTATAATAATGCATCAACCCGATTTATTATATATCTTGTTCTTATTTCAATTGCATGCTTAAATATCATGGAAAATTCTTCTTTTTTAAAAATATAAATTACAGATTTCTTTAGTGATTACCTTAAAATTATTATTAAAAGCTATTTTATTGTCATTATTATTGAAATATCAATGGAAAAATTATGCGTAATATAGTTTTTTAATCCGAAAAATTCAAAAATGATACTATTTTTAAAAAAAGTTGAAAAATAACTCGGAAAAACTAATTTTTCCGGAAAATTTTCCGAAGGAAATTTTTTTTTCAGAAAATGACTTTTTTTTCGGAATGTCCATCTCAAAAAACCCCCGTATGCAAATTTTGGTCCAAATCCAAGATCAATGATTTTTTATCGAAAATCATTCCAAAGTACCCCTTTGAAATGAAAATTGAAATTTTTAAAAATGCAATAACTTCAAGTGTAATTAAAAAAAAGTCGAAATGTATTTTTTTTATGATAATATAGGTGGTCCTCTTTCATTTGATGTGTATTTCATTTCTTAATCTCCAGTGGCGTAGACGTAATGAATTTTTAAAGAAAAAATTTTTTTAAAAATTTTTTCCAACTTTGACCCTGTATAACTTTGACAATTATGAAATCGAAGAAACCAAATTAGGTTCATCTTTTAGCTTAATCTATCCTCTATCTATCTATACCCTTTTGGTTTCTTAACTATGTATAGGAAAAATGTTATTCAAAATTAAAGAGACCGATGTAAAAATTCATAAAAATTTTTCGCGGTTTTTGGGTCAAAATTTCAAAATCTGAGGATATAATAAATTAATGGGAAAAATTATGCATTATACTGTATTTTGGTCCGAAAAATTCAAAAATGATGTTATTTTTAAGGTAGGTTCAATATTAACTCGGAAAAACCAATTTAAAACCAATTTTCCTGGAAAATTTTCCGAAGGAAATTTTTTTTCAAGAAAATGACTTTTTTTTCTGAATGTCCATCCCAAAAAACCCCCGTATGCAAATTTTGGTCCAAATCCAAGATCAATGATTTTTTTCTCGAAAATCATTCCAAAGGGGTACCCCTTTGAAATGAAAATTGAAATTTTTAAAAATGCAATAACTTGGACTGTAATTGAAAAAATTTCGAAATGTATTTTTTTTATAATAATATAGGTGGTCCTCTTTCATTTGATGTGTATTTCATTTCTTAATCTCCAGTGGCGTAGACGTAATGAATTTTTAAAGAAAAAATTTTTTTAAAAATTTTTTCCAACTTTGACCCTGTATAACTTTCACAATTATGAAATCGAAGAAACCAAATCGGGTTCATATTCACGCTACATCTTTCCTTTATCCGTCTATACCAATTTGGTTCCTTAAATCGTTATAGAAAAAAAGTTATTCAAAATTAAAGAGACCGATGTAAAAATTTATAAAAATTTTTTACGGATTTTGGGTCAAAATTACGAAAACCGCGGCTATAATAAAGGTATTAAAAAAAGTAGCCATAAAAGTGTATTTTGGTTCGGAAAATCCAAAAATGTCATTATTTTTAAGAAAAGTTGAAAAACAACCCGGAAAATCCAATTTTTCCGAAAATTTTTCCGATTTGACCCCTTTGAAAAAAGTTTAGGACGCTACTGATTTCATTTTTGAAATCCTCGTCCCCGAAAACCCCCCTATACAAATTTTCAGCAAAATCGTAGCATTTTTTATCATTTTTTTAAACCCATCAACTGCAGATGAGGCGATAGAATGGGCGACCATTAGACCAGGTTCAATAATTTCACCCGCGCAGTCCCGGACCTCAGGTCAGCGTCAAAATAGCGAATTTTAGGAGTTTTTTCGACGTTCAAAAACTACCGTTAAAGTTATCGGAATGGAAAACATTTTTTTTTGGAAATGTAGGAAAAAGTGTCTAGTTTAAAGATATGTCGATGAAAATTGGAAAAGTTTTCATTAAATATCGGAAAAACAATTTTCTTTAAAGACATGTAATGTAATGGTATTGTTAGATACCCTCAAAAATCTGAAGATGGTCTCCGAAAGTTTCGAAAAAATTTGGGAATCAAGTTTAAGGATGGTTCTAGATAATCTGAGAGAATATTAAAATTTTACTCGTAGGGAAGAAAGTTTTGACTATTTTTTTAATTCAAGGGGTTGTAAAATTTTTAGGGGTTGAAAATTAAAACAGTTAGGGGGCCTAATGCACCCACCAATGTTTCAAGTATTTGTACCTAAAAGGGCGTTTCGATCAGTCCCATAGGGTGGCGCTATCACTTTCCCCCAATTTGCAATACAGGCCAAAAATCACCCTCATTTTTAGAAAACCCCAAATAGCAAAAAAACTAACCCTCCTACCCCCGAATGTTTTTGCACGTCCAAATAGAGTTTTGAAAGGGTTAATTGCCCAGAAAAAAAAATTTTCAAATTTTTCAATTTTTAAAAGTAAAAAAAGTAAAAAACTGAATTTTTGAAAATTACGAAATTCGATTTTTCCGATTTTTTTAAAAAAAACCAAAAAGGCGTATCGAAAAAATAAACATACTGTATAAAAGTGGTTAAAAGGGCGCATCTAATGATGTGTCATTTATAAGGGTTTTATCAACCCAAGTCGTAATTATCAAGGTTTAAAGTAAAAAAAATTTTTTTGAAAAAATGCGATTTTTACCACTTTTTCAACTTTAACCCCTAAGAAAAAAAAAACTACCCCAAGGATTTTTATTAAAATATAGTATATTGTAGGCCCAACTATCCCCTGTCGATCGACGTGTCGTTTAAAAAAATATCTTAAAAAACACCAAAGTTATGGAAGAAAAAGTAAACCAAAATTTTGACTTTCGGAAAAACACATTTTCCATTTTTCACGGAAACTGGAAAATTTTGGTGAAATGCCATTATCAGATTCTGAAAGTTCAACCCACACTGTATATGTTCAGAATATAAGTTTTTCCGATTTCCCAACAGTTTCCTTATTTTCCGGCCTCAAAGTTTTTTTTTTGGAAAAAAAAGTGAAATTTTGACTTTGACGCCATAAAAAAATATGACCCAGTATAATTTTCGAAAGTTTTACCCCTTAGACACATACCCCCAAGTTCAGAGAATCTTGTAAAAAATTTTCGAAAAAAAAAACAAAATAATAAACTCTCCACATAAAGAAAACCATTTTTGGTGTCATCACTCCTTAATATTATCCGACTAGCAAAGCGTGGCAGTGCTACGCACCTGCCTTTGTATATATATATTTTTTTTTTCATATTTTTTTTTATTTTTTTAAGATTAAAACTAAAAAAAAATAAAAAAGAAATAAAAAAATAAAAAGGATTAAAGATTACTTTATTTGTGCAATTTGTCCACGCCTTCAACTTATCGACTTTTCTTACGCGCCGCCTATTGAAGCTTTAAAAAAGGTTCTGACCAATGGCTTTAGAATTAAGGCGTATTAAAAAGGTAACGCCTCTTTTGGGGTGTGGTTATGAAATTAAATGACATTATAAACAATCAGAATTTCTGATAATGGACTGGGAAAGTGTGACGTCAAAATTTGGGTTCTATGCTGTTGAACTTGGAAATGTCAACGAAATGATTCCAAATGGCAATATTATAAATCTCCAGAAATAAATTTTGTTTGAGTTATTTTGTTATTATTATACTTTAAAATATAACGCAAGTACCTATCATAATTAAATAAATATAAGCAAAATCTTTCCAAATTCGATTTTTAAAATACCCTTTTAGTAAGTATTCTCAAAATTTATGACAATGCACAACTTTGAAGGTTATGTTACAATATTTTTACGGAAATTTTCATCTATCTACATTAGTGATATGTAAAACATATATATGAACACTTACCAATGAAAAAACAGTAAATAAATAATAAAGTGTAGAAACAATAAAATTTAAAAAGTGAGTATTTTAATTTTTTAATCTATAATTTCTTTATTAAAAAAGAATTCAATAAAAATTTTTTTATTAGATATCATATTTTACTTTGTTGCTGCGAACCTCGCTTCGCTCGGCACGCAGTGAAAGATTTAAACCCAATAAGATCATACAAAAATAATTTAAAAAGTGATTATTTTAATCTATAATTTCTTTATTAAAAAAAGAATTCAATAAAACAATTTTTTATTAGATATATTTTATTTTGTTGCTGCGAACCTCGCTTCGCTCGGCACGCAGTGAAAGATTTAAACCTAATAAGATCATACAAAAATAATTTAAAAAGTGATTATTTTATTGTATAATATCTTTATTAACCAAAGAATTAAATAAAATAATTTTTAATAAGATATTATAAATTATTTTGTTGCTGCGAACCTCGCTTCGCTCGGCACGCAGTGACAGATTTAAAACTAATAAGATACATTTTCTTATTTTTTATTAAGTAAATTAAAAAAAGATATGAAAATAAAAAAAGATTTAATACAATTTCATAAGTGCAATTCGTCAACACCTCCAAAAAATCGATTATGATCCGTTAGAGATGGTTCGGATTTCGTCGTGCGCATGTCCGTGGTCGATAGAAACGTTTTGAAAATAGCCAAATGGCGAAATCAAAACAAAGAACAATAAATTTATTATCAAATGCTATAAAATCTTAAAGAAAATTGTTAAATTTAAAAAAATAAATGATTTAATTATTAAAAAACTTTTTATTAAATGTGAATTTAGGTACTACTTTTAAAAGAACTAATATGAAATTTGTCCACGCCGTCAACGTATCGATTATATTCTAAATGACCGTTCGGGATTGTTCGGTTATCGTCGTACGCATGTGCCAGGTCAATAAACGATGAAATCCCAACAAAGAACAATTAATTTGTAATTAAATGCTATAAAATCTTATAGTTAAAGTTTTAAAATCTACATTTAGATATTTTAGTATGTTGAATTTAAAAAAATAAATGATTTAATTATTAAAAGACTTTCCTATTGAACACCTTCAACGTATTGAATCGATTATTTTCTAAATGAAAGTTCGGGATTGTTCGGATATCGTCGTGCGTATGTCTCTGGTCGATAGATGACGGTTCGAAAATAGGCAAAATGGCGGAATCCGAACAAAGAAAAATGAATTTATGATTAAATTTATCCACAATTTGTTAAAGTTTAAAAGTATTTGTTTTAAAATCTTAAAAAATAAATGATTTAATTGTTTAAAAACCTGACAGTTATAGTTTTCATAGAACATTCTTCTTCTTTTTTAGTATAAAACATTTTTGACGAACAAAGAGGGTAAAAATTAAATAATATGGTTTAAAAACAATAAAATTAGTATTTAATTGTTGCTACGTACATCATTTCGTTCGGCACGTAGTAATAAATTTGTCGTAATTGAAAATTTATATAATAATTCTTTTTAAAAAACATAAAATTAAAATCGGCATACTGGTGACGTCATATCCGGCTGAACACCTATAATAATGAATCAATCTGATTTATTATATATCTTGTTCTTATTCCAATTGTATGTTTAAAATATCATAGAAAATTCTTCTTTTTTAAAAATATAAATTACAGATTTCTTTCGTATTTACCTTAAAATTATTATTAAATGCTATTTTATTGTTATGATTAATGAAATATCAATGAAAAAATTATGCGTAATATAGTTTTTAGGTTCGGAAAATTAAAAAATGATATTATTTTTAGGAAAAGTTAAAAAATAACCCGGAAAAACCAATTTTCCTGGAAAATTTCCACGTTTCCACGAAGGAAATTTTTTTTTCAAGAAAATAACTTTTTTTTCGGAATGTCCATCCCCAAAAACCCCCGTATGCAAATTTTGGTCCAAATCCAAGATCAATGATTTTTTTATCGAAAATCATTCCAAAGGGGTACCCCTTTAAAATGAAAATTGAAATTTTTAAAAATGCAATAACTTCAAGTGTAATTGAAAAAATGTTGAAATGTATTTTTTTTATGATAGTATAGGTGGTCCTCTATCATTTAATGTGTATTTGATTTCTTAATCTCCAGTGGCGTAGACGTAATGAATTTTTAAAGAAAAAATTTTTTTTTAAATTTTTTTCAAATTTGACCCTGTATAACTTTGACAATTATGAAATCGAAGAAACCAAATTAGGTTAGTTTTCAAGTTTTATCTTTCCTCTATCCGTCTATACCAATTTGGTTTCTTAAATCGTTATAGAAAAAAAGTTATTCAAGAATAAAGAGAGCGAGGTAAAAATTCATAAAAATTTTTCGCGGTTTTTGGGCCAGAATTTCAAAATCTGAGAGTATAATAAACTAATGGAAAAAAATATGCATAATACTGTTTTTGGGTCCGGAAAATTCAAAAATGATGTTATTTTTAAGGTAGGTTTAATATTAACCCGGAAAAACCAATTTTCCTTGAAAATTCCTTGAAAATTTTCCGAAGGAAATTTTTTTTCAAGAAAATGACTTTTTTTTCGGAATGTACATCCCAAAAAACCCCCTTATGCAAATTTTGGTCCAAATCCAAGATCAATGATTTTTTTCTCGAAAATCATTCCAAAGGGGTACCCCTTTGAAATGAAAATTGAAATTTTTAAAAATGCAATAACTTCAAGTGTAATTCAAAAAAAAGTCGAAATGTATTTTTTTTATGATAATATAGGTGGTCCTCTTTCATTTGATGTGTATTTTATTTCTTAATCTCCAGTGGCGTAGACGTAATGAATTTTTAAAGAAAAAATTTTTTTAAATTTTTTTTTCAACTTTGACCCTGTATAACTTTGGCACATATGAAATCGAAGAAACCAAATTAGGTTCATCTTTTAGCTTAATCTATCCTCTATCTATCTATGCCATTTTGATTCCTTAAATCCTTATAGAAAAAAAGTTATTCAAGAATAAAGAGAGCAATGTAAAATTTCATAAAAATTTTTCGCGGTTTTCGGGCCAGAATTTCAAAATCTGAGAGTATAATAAATTAATGGAAAAAAATATGCGTAATACTGTTTTTGGATCCGGAAAATTCAAAAATGATGTTATTTTTAAGGTAGGTTCAATATTAACTCGGAAAAACCAATTTTCCTGGAAAAATTTCCGAAATTTTCCTGAAGGAAATTTTTTTTTAAGAAAATGAGTTTATTTTCGGAATGTTCATTCCCAAGAACCCCGTATGCAAATTTTGGTCCAAATCCAAGATCAATGATTTTTTTCTCGAAAATCATTCCAAAGGGTTTGAAATGAAAATTGAAATTTTTAAAAATGCAATAACTTGGACTGTAAATGAAAATATTTCGAAATTTTTTTTTTTTATGATAATATAGGTGGTCCTCTTTGGTTTGATGTATATTTGATTTCTTAATCTCCAGTGGCGTAGACGTAATGAATTTTTAAAGAAAAAATTTTTTTAAAAATTTTTTCCAACTTTGACCCTGTATAACTTTGACAATTATGAAATCGAAGAAACCAAATTAGGTTCATCTTTTAGTTTAATCTATCCTCTATCTATCTATGCCCTTTTGGTTTCTTAAATATGTATAGGAAAAAGTTATTCAAAATTAAAAAGACCGATGTAAAATTTATTAAAAATTTTTCGCGGTTTTCGGGCCAGAATTTCAAAATCTGAGAGTATAATAAATTAATGGAAAAAAATATGCGTAATACTGTTTTTGGATCCGGAAAATTCAAAAATGATGTTATTTTTAAAGTAGGTTCAATATTAACTCGGAAAAACCAATTTAAAACCAATTTTCCTGGAAAATTTTCCGAAGAAAATTTTTTTTCAAGAAAATGACTTTTTTTTCGGAATGTACATCCCAAAAAACCCCCGTATGCAAATTTTGGTCCAAATCCAAGATTAATGATTTTTTTTCTCGAAAATCATTCCAAAGGGGTACCCCTTTGAAATGAAAATTGAAATTTTTAAAAATGCAATAACTTGGACTGTAATTAAAAAAATGTCGAAATGTATTTTTTTTATGATAATATAGGTGGTCCTCTTTCATTTGATGTGTATTTGATTTCTTAATCTCCAGTGGCGTAGGCGTAATGAATTTTTAAAGAAAAAATTTTTTTCAACTTTGACCCTGTATAACTCTGTTATATATGAAATCGAAGAAACCAAATTAGGTTTATCCTTTAGCTTAATCTATTCTCTATCCATCTATGCCCTTTTGGTTCCTTAAATCCTTATAGAAAAAAAGTTATTCAATATTAAAGTGACCGATGTAAAATTTTATAAAAATTTTCCACGGATTTTGGGTCAAAATTACGAAAACCGCGGCTATAATAAAGATATAAAAAAAAGTAGCCATAAAAGTGTTTTTTGGTTCAGAAAATTCAAAAATGTCATTATTTTTAAGAAAAATTGAAAAACAACCCGGAAAATCCAATTTTTCCAAAAATTTTTCCGATTTGACCCCTTTTAAAAAAGTTTAGGACGCTACTGATTTCATTTTCGAAATTCTCGACCCCGAAAACCCCCCTGTACAAATTTTCAGCATAATCGTAGCATTTTTTATCATTTTTTAAACCCATCAACAGCAGATGAGGCGATAGAATGGGCGACCATTAGACCAGGTTCAATAATTTCACCCGCGCATTCCCGGACCTCAGGTAAGCGTCAAAATAGCGAAAATTAGGGGTTTTTTCGACGTTCAAAAACTACCGTTAAAGTTATCGGAATCGAAAAAATTTTTTTTTGATAATGTAGAAAAAAGTGTCTAGTTTAAAGATATGTCGATGAAAATTGGAAAAATTTTCATTAAATATCGGAAAAACAATTTTCTTTAAAGACATGTAATGTAATGGTATTGTTAGATGCCCTCAAAAATCTGATGATGGAGTCCGAAACTTTCGAAAAAATTTGGGAATCAAGTTTAAGGATGGTTTTAGATAATCTGAGAGAATATCAAAATTTTACTCGTAGGGAAGAAAGTTTTGACTATTTTTGTAATTCAAGGGGTTGTAAAATTTTTAGGGGATGAAAATTGAAACAGTTAGGGGGCCTAATGCACCCACCAATGTTTCAAGTATTTGTACCTAAAAGGGCGTTTCGATCAGTCCCATAGGGTGGCGCTATCACTTTCCCCCAATTTGCAATACAGGCCAAAAATCACCCTCATTTTTAGAAAACCCCAAATAGCAAAAAAACTAACCGTCCAACCCCCAAATGTTTTTGTACGTCCAAATAGAGTTTTGAAAGGGTTAATTGCCCAGAAAAAAAAATTTTCAAATTTTTCAATTTTTAAAAGTAAAAAAAGTAAAAAACTGAATTTTTGAAAATTACGAAATTCGATTTTTCCGATTTTTTTAAAAAAAACCAAAAAGGCGTATCGAAAAAATAAACATACTGTATAAAAGAGGCTAAAAGGGCGCATCTAATGATGTGTCATTTATAAGGGTTTTATCCACCCAAGTCGTAATTATCAAGGTTTAAAGTGAAAAAAAATTTTTTGAAAAAATGCGATTTTTAGTGAAATTTCAAGTTCAACCCCTAAGAAAAAAAGAACTACCCCAAGGATTTTTTTCATAATATAGTATGTTGTAGGCCCAAGTATTCTCTATCGATCGAGGGGTCGTTTAAAAAAATATCTCAAAAAACACCAAAGTTATTAGCCAAAAAGTAAACCAAAATTTTGACCTCCGGAAAAACACATTTTCCATTTTTCACGAAAACTGGAAAATTTTGGTGAAATGCCATTATCAGATTCTGAAACTACGTCCCACACTGTATATGTTCAGAATATAAGTTTTTCCGATTTCCCAACAGTTTCCTTATTTTCCGGCCTCAAAGTTTTTTTTTTTGAAAAAAAAGTGAAATTTTGACTTTGACACCTAAAAAAAATATCACGCAGTATAATTTTCGAAAGTTTTACCCCTTAGACACATACCCCCAAGTTCAGAGAATCTTAAAAAAAATTTTCGAAAAAAAAAACAAAATAATAAACCCACCACTTAAAAAAAACCATTTTAGGTGTCATCACTCCTTAATATTATCCGACTAGCAAAGCGTGGCAGTGCTACGCACCTGCCTTACTATTTATATATTGTTTTTTTTTTGTTTTTTCCTTTTTTTATGTAAAAAAAACTAAAAAAACTAAAAAGAAATAAAAAAGATTAAATTTTATTTTATTTGTGCAATTTGTCCACGCCTTCAACTTATCGACTTTTCTTACGCGCCGCCTATTGAAGCTTTAAAAAAGTTTCTGACCAATGGCATTAAAATTAAGGCGTATTAAAAAGGTAACGCCCCTTTTGGGGTGTGGTTATGAAATTAAATGACATTATAAACAATCAGAATTTCCGATAATGGACTGGAAAAGTGTGACGTCAAAATTTGGGTTCTATGCTGTTGAACTGGGAAATGTCAACGAAATGATTCCAAATGGCAATATTATAAATCTCCAGAAATAAATTTTGTTTAAGTTATTTTGTTATTATTATACTTTAAAAAATAACGCAAGTACCTATCATATTTAAATACATATAAGCAAAATCTTTCCAAATTCGATTTTTAAAATACCATTTTTGTAAGTATTCTCAAAATTTATGACAATGCACAACTTTGAAGGTTATGTTACAATATTTTTACGGAAATTTTCATCTATCTACATTAGTGATATGTAAAACATATAAATGAACACTTACCAATGAAAAAACAGTAAATAAATAATAAAGTGAAGAAACAATAAAATTTAATAAGTGAGTATTTTAATTTTTTTAATCTATAATTTCTTTATTAAAAAAGAATTCCATAAAATAATTTTTTATTATATATCATATTTTATTTTGTTGCTGCGAACCTCGCTTCGCTCGGCACGCAGTGAAAGATTTAAACCTAATAAGATCATATAAAAATAATTTAAAAAGTGATTATTTTAATCTATCATTTCTTTATTAAAAAAAGAATTCAATAAAATAATTTTTAATTAGATAATATAAATTATTTTGTTGCTGCGAACCTCGCTTCGCTCGGCACGCAGTGACAAATTTAAAACTAATAAGATACACTTTCTTATTTTTTATTAAGTAAATTAAAAAAAAGAAATGAAAATAAAAAAAGATTTAATATAATTTCATTAGTGCAATTCGTCAACACCTCCAAAAAATCGATTATGATCCGTTAGGGACCGTTCGGATTTCGTCGTGCGCATGTCCATGGTCGATAGAGGACGCTTTGAAAATTGACTAATGGCGAAATCAGAACAAAGAACAATGAATTTATCATCAAATGCTATAAAATCTTAAAGAAAATTGTTAAATTTAAAAAATAAATGATTTAATTATTAAAAAACTTTTTTATTAAATGTAAATTTAGGTACTACTTTTAAAAGAACTAATACGAAGTTTGTCCACGCCCCCAACATATCGATTATATTCTAAATGACCTTTCGGGATTGTTCGGTTATCGTCGTGCGCATGTGCCAGGTCAATAAACGATGAAATCCCAACAAAGAACAATGAATTTGTAATTAAATGCTATAAATTCTTAAAGTTAAAGATTTAAAATCTACATTTAGATATTTTAGTATGTTGAATTTAAAAAAATAAATGATTTAATTATTAAAAGACTTTCCTATTGAACACCTTCAACGTATTGAATCGATTATTTTCTAAATGAAAGTTCGGGATTGTTCGGATATCGTCGTGCGCATGTTCCTGGTCGATAGATGACGGTTCAAAAATGGGGAAATGGCGGAATCCGAACAAAGAAAAATGAATTTATGATTAAATTTATCCACAATTCGTTAAAGTTTAAAAGTATTTGTTTTAAAATCTTAAAAAATAAATGATTTAATTGTTTAAAAACCTGACAGTTATAGTTTTCATAGAACATTCTTCTTCTTTTTTAGTATAAAATATTTTTGACGAATAAAGAGGGTAAAAAATTAAATAATAAGGTTTAAAAACAGTAAAATTTGTAATTGTTGCTACGTGCCGAACGAAGTGAGGTATATATATGAGAATATATTTGTCGTAATTGAAAATTTATATAATAATTCTTTTTAAAATACATAACATTAAAATAGGCATTATGGTGACGTCATATCCGGCTGAACACCTATAATAATGCATCAACCCGATTTATTATAAATCTTGTTCTTATTTCAATTGTATATTTAAAATATCATAGAAAATTCTTCTTTTTTAAAAATATAAATTACAGATTTCTTTAGTGTTTACCTTAAAATTATTATTAAATGCTATTTTAATGTAATGATTAATAAAATTTCAATGGAAAAATTATGCGTAATATAGTATTTTGGTCCGAAAAATTCAAAAATGATGTTATTTTTAAGGTAGGTTCAATATTAACTCGGAAAAACCAATTTAAAACCAATTTTCCTGAAAAATTTTCCGAAGAAAATTTTTTTTCAAGAAAATGACTTTTTTTTCGGAATGTCCATCCCAAAAAACCCCCGTATGCAAATTTTGCTCCAAATCCAAGATCAATGATTTTTTTATCGAAAATCATTCCAAAGGGGTACCCCTTTGAAATGAAAATTGAAATTTTTAAAAATGCAATAACTCGGAGTGTAATTAAAAAAATTTCAAAATGTATTTTTTTTATGATAGTATAGGTGGTCCTCTATCATTTAATGTGTATTTGATTTCTTAATCTCCAGTGGCGTAGACGTAATGAATTTTTAAAGAAAAATTTTTTTTTAAATTTTTTTTCAACTTTGACCCTCTATAACTTTGGCACATATAAAATCGAAGAAACTAAATTTGGTTCATCTTTTAGCTTAATATATCCTCTATCTATCTATGCCCTTTTGGTTTCTTAAATATGTATAGGAAAAAAGTTATTTAAAATTAAAGAGACCGATGTAAAATTTCATGAAAATTTTTCGCGGTTTTTGGGTCGAAATTTCAAAATCTGAGGATATAATAAATTAATGGGAAAAATTATGCATTATACTGTATTTTGGTCCGAAAAATTCAAAAATGATGTTATTTTTAAGGTAGGTTCAATATTAACTCGGAAAAACCAATTTAATACCAATTTTCCTGGAAAATTTTCCGAAGAAAATTTTTTTTCAAGAAAATGACTTTTTTTTCGGAATGTCCATC
Source organism: Ophraella communa (assembly GCA_035357415.1). NCBI lineage: Eukaryota > Metazoa > Arthropoda > Insecta > Coleoptera > Chrysomelidae > Ophraella > Ophraella communa. Next base: position 517,027 of record CM068982.1, read on the forward strand.
CCAAAAAACCCCCGTATGCAAATTTTGGTTAAAATCCAAAAACAATGATTTTTTTATCGAAAATTATTCCAAAGGGGTACCCCTTTGAAATGAAAATTGAAATTTTTAAAAATGCAATAACTTGGACAGTAATTGAAAAAATTTCGAAATGTATTTTTTTTATGATAATATAGGTGGTCCTCTTTCATTTGATGTGTATTTGATTTCTTAATCTCCATTGGCGTAGACGTAATGAATTTTTAAAGAAAAAATTTTTTTTTAAATTTTTTCCAACTTTGACCCTGTATAACTTTGACAATTATGAAATCGAAGAAACCAAATTAGGTTCATCTTTTAGCTTAATCTATCCTTTATCTATCTATGCCCTTTTGGTTTCTTAAATATGTATAGGAAAAAAGTTATTTAAAACTAAAGAGACCGATGTAAAATTTCATGAAAATTTTTCGCGGTTTTTGAGCCAGATTTTCAAAATCTGAGAGTATAATAAATTAATGGAAAAAAATATGCATAATAAGGTTTTTGGGTCCGAAAAATTCAAAAATGATGTTATTTTTAAGGTAGGTTTAATATTAACTCGGAAAAACCAATTTAAAACCAATTTTCCTGGAAAATTCTCTGAAGAAAATTTTTTTTCAAGAAAATGACTTTTTTTTCGGAATGTCCATCCCAAAAAACCCCCGTTTGCAAATTTTGGTCCAAATCCAAGATCAATGATTTTTTTATTGAAAATCATTCCAAAGGGGTACCCCTTTGAAATGAAAATTGAAATTTTTAAAAATGCAATAACTTGGACTGTATTCAAAAAAATTTCGAAATGTATTTTTTTTATGATAATATAGGTGGTCCTCTTTCATTTGATGTATATTTCATTTCTTAATCTCCAGTGGCGTAGACGTAATGAATTTTTAAAGAAAAAAATTTTTTAAAAATTTTTTCCAACTTTGACCCTGTATAACTTTGACAATTATGAAATCGAAGAAACCAAATTAGGTTCATCTTTTAGTTTAATCTATCCTCTATCTATCTATGCCCTTTTGGTTTCTTAAATATGTATAGGAAAAAAGTTATTCAAAATTAAAGAGACCGATGTAAAATTTCTTAAAAATTTTTCGCGGTTTTTGAGCCAGATTTTCAAAATCTGAGAGTATAATAAATTAATGGAAAAAAATATGCATAATACTGTTTTTGGGTCAGCAAAATTCAAAAATGATGTTATTTTTAAGGTAGGTTCAATATTAACCCGGAAAAACCAATTTTCCTGGAAAATTTTCCGAAGAAAATTTTATTTTAAGAAAATGACTTTTTTTTCGGAATGTACATCCCAAAAAACCCCCGTATGCAAATTTTGGTCCAAATCCAAGATCAATGATTTTTTTCTCGAAAATCATTCCAAAGGGGTACCCCTTTGAAATGAAAATTGAAATTTTTAAAAATGCAATAACTTCAAGGGTAATTAAAAAAAAGTCGAAATGTATTTTTTTTATGATAGTATAGGTGGTTCTCTTTCATTTGATGTATATTTAGTTTCTTAATCTCCAGTGGCGTAGACGTAATGAATTTTTGAAAAAAAATTTTTTCAAAAATTTTTTTTCAACTTTGACCCTGTATAACTTTCACAATTATGAAATCGAAGAAACCAAATCGGGTTTATATTCAAGCTACATCTTTCCTCTATCCGTCTATACCAATTTGGTTCCTTAAATCGTTATAGAAAAAAAGTTATTCAAGATTAAAGAGACCGATGTAAAATTTTTTAAAAATTTTCCACGGATTTTGGGTCAAATTTACGAAAACCGCGGCTATAATAAAGGTATAAAAAAAAGTAGCCATAAAAGTGTTTTTTGGTTCGAAAAATCCAAAAATGTCATTATTTTTAAGAAAAATTGAAAAACAACCCGGAAAATCCAATTTTTCCGAAAAAATTTCCGATTTGACCCCTTTGAAAAAAGTTTAGGACGCTACTGATTTCATTTTCGAAATCCTCGTCCTCGAAAACCCCCCTGTACAAATTTTCAGCAAAATCGTAGCATTTTTTATAATTTTTTTAAACCCATCAACAGCAGATGAGGCGATAGAATGGGCGACCATTAGACCAGGTTCAATAATTTCACCCGCGCATTCCCGGACCTCAGGTCAGCGTCAAAATAGCGAAAATTAGGGGTTTTTTCGACGTTCAAAAACTACCGTTAAAGTTATCGGAATCGAAAAAAATTTTTTTTGGAAATGTAGGAAAAAGTGTCTAGTTTTAAGATATGTCGATGAAAATTGGAAAAGTTTTCATTAAATATCGGAAAAACAATTTTCTTTAAAGACATGTAATGTAATGGTATTGTTAGATGCCCTCAAAAATCTGATGATGGTGTCCGAAACTTTCGAAAAAATTTGGGAATCAAGTTTAAGGATGGTTCTAGATAATCTGAGAGAATATCAAAATTTGACTCGTAGGGAAGAAAGTTTTGACTATTTTTGTAATTCAAGGGGTTGTAAAATTTTTTAGGGGTTGAAATTGGAAAAAAGGGGCCCGAGACGACACCCTAAATTGTTTTAAGTATCTGTATTTAAAATTTCGTTTCGATAGCTTTCACAGGGTGTTCGGTATGCTCTTGCCCAATTTGCAAAACACGGAAAAAATCACCCTCATTTTTAGAAAACCCAAAATAGCAGAAAAACTAACCCTCCTACCCCCAAATGTTTTTGTACGTCCAAATAGAGTTTTGAAAGGGTTAATTGCCCAGAAAAAAAAATTTTAAATTTTTCAATTTTTAAAAGTAAAAAAAGTAAAAAACTGAAATTTTGAAAATCACGAAATTCGATTTTTCCGATTTTTTTAAAAAAAACCAAAAAGGCGTATCGAAAAAATAAACATACTGTATAAAAGAGGATAAAAGGGCGCATCCAATGATGTGTCATTTATAAGGGTTTTATCCACCCAAGTCGTCATTATCAAGGTTTAAAGTGAAAAAAAATTTTTTGAAAAAATGCGATTTTTACCATTTTTTCAACTTTAACCCTTAAGAAAAAAAAAACTACCCCAAGGATTTTTTCCCTATTTTAATATGTTGTAGGCCCAAGTATCCTCTGTCGATTGAGGGGTCGTTTAAAAAAATATCTTAAAAAACACCAAAGTTATTAGCCAAAAAGTAAACTCATTTTTCGACTTTCGGAAAAACACATTTTCCATTTTTCACGAAAACTGGAAAATTTTGGTGAAAAGTCATTTACGGATTCTTAAACTTCCAACCACCCTGTATATGTTGGGAATATAAGTTTTTCCGATTTCCCAACAGTTTCCTTATTTTCCGGGATCAAAGTTTTTTTTTTTGAAAAAAAAGTGAAATTTTGACTTTGACGCTATAAAAAAATATCACCCAGTATAATTTTCGAAAGTCTTACTACCCCAACATATACCCCCGAGTTCAGAGAATCTTGTAAAAAATTTTCGAAAAAAAAAACAAAATAATAAACTCTCCACATAAAGAAAACCATTTTTGGTGTCATCACTCCTTAATACTATATGATTATAAGCAACATCTATCAGTTTCTTAGATATTATAGTTCAGATATTCAGGTAGTTCCAATCAAGAACAATTTTTTCTGGCATTACTAAATATTGCCAGTATTTAGGGGCATTATTATTTTAATCTAAAAGTTATTTCTGCTTCACTAATAGCTTCCACATCTTTCGATTTACTAAAAGTACGCAAACACACCAAATAAAGTAGTATATAGATAAATACTTCATTGCAATTTGATCATACAAAGAATTAGTTTTATTATCTGAACGCACGTATATGTTATGAGACCTCATTACGTACAGTCGGCTTTAGAATAGCATATACATGTTAAACGTGAATTTCGTTTACCTACCGAAGTTATAAAAACGCCCTTTAAACGCCTACATTAAATGGTTTTTGGGGATTAAGTTTATTTACAAGGGACAGAGAGACAGGCAATTTGTCAATAAAATACCTTATGCTGCAAACATTAAAGATGTGGGCGTGGACAACTGTTTAACTGATTTCAAATTTATTATTATTTAAACCGTGATTGGTTATACAAAATAAATAGGCCGTCCTTAAAATTAAGGCCGTCCTTAAAAATAAATTCATTGTAAGCGATTTGAGTTTGAAAATTAAGTATTTTGAAGCCGATAGTACATGTTATTGTTAAATGTCACTTGCAAGGAATGTCGACAGTCCGATTTTTGACGTTTACTGACATGGACATGGGAAAAAATATTGTTTTACGTTAAAAATTGTAAAAAATATCTGGTAATAGGTCAGTAATATTTCATACCAGGAGCGTATTTAACGTTCAATACAATTAACATACGTTCCGTAAATATGTCAACAAGAATTAATGCGTTCGCATATGTCATGAGGTACAAGTTGATAATAATAAATTCGAAGCCACGAAATCAATTCTTCAAATCGTGCAAGTGATTGTCAGTGACAAATGAGTGATGATTGTTCGATAGACAAAAACCATTCATTCATTCATTTTATTTGATTAGTTATTTGATAACATCTGATAATCGATTTTTCTTTACAATGAAATTTTAAAGTTTTGCTAAAGACAAACAATTTGACAGATATTAATCAGGGTAGACAACGAATCGAGCTTTATAATTAGCTGTCAATAAAACAGCTTACTAACCCGAATAAGTAATATCTTAGAGAAACAGAATACGCCACATTATTGTGACGTCACTCTCACCATTGCTTGACATAAGTCATAGCGTTATATCTAGTGGTGAGCGATATCGTGATTTTTAAATCACAATGTTAATTGCTACCGTGATTTTTTGATATCAGTGATTTTAAAGCGTGACGTGATCACGACTTTCGCAGTTTTATTATAGTATGGCATATGGTATACCTAACCTACGCTACAAACTGTAAATCACACAAAAATTGCTACTTGCTATTAAATGATTCCCAATACTTCGATTTCACGGACCTGATATACATACTTATTAAAATATTGTGAATTCAATTAGTTTTCAAAGTCCGTAAGGCACGATCTCGCATATTGCACGTGTTAATCTTATGGTGTGAAGCGAAATTCAACTTTACTTCTCTACAAATGTCAACAAGGCACGATGTCGCTTGCAGTCTATGTCAAGTCTTATGGTGATATGCAATAATCGACCATATTGAAATATAAAAAAGTGATTTTTTAACAGACAGAAGACGATAGGAAACTCGGCAATATTGTACAGTGGCTGTGATCACGTCACGCTTTTCTACGAGATCAGGTAACAGTCGTGATTCGTGAATTCTAGATATCAGTTACTAAATAACAGTTCGTGATATCTCGCTCATTACTAGTTATATCCAAACAAACTGTGGCCTTATGGTATTTAGTTTGCATGAAGTTTTTTGTATTGTGGATTTTCTTGTTTTTTGTAGAGTTTTTGACATTATAGTGCTATATAAACACATTTTTATCATTAAGGGATAGTTTGAGTTATATTTAAAGAAGTTTTATTTTGTTCTAAGGTGAGAAAAAATTAAAATAATATTACTTAACCTCAAAAGCAAACTTTTATATAAAACAATATAAAACTTCTTTAAATCCGACTCGAAATATTCCTTAACGATAATAATATATCTATTTAGCACTATAATAACTCATAAGCAAGAAAATACATGAAAATACATAATATAAAAATCTTCAATGTAAATTAACTACAATAAGGCAATAGTTTGTTTGGATATAATGGCGACAGTGACGTTTCTAATAATGTGGCGTATAGAGAGAAACTGGGAATATTAGTTAGCAGGGTGACATTAGTCATGCTGCCCTAAATTGAATGTCGTTTGTTAATTAGAACGAAGCTTCCCGCTGATTAATTCGCCCTAAACCTAAACTTTTCGGTGGTCCAATCAATGGTTTGTTTAAAATCTCGGAGGAGCAGCAGACATGGTAGATAATTCTATAACATAATTATGATTGCAGCAACTTTTGGAAAGCATTACAATTATTCTCAATACAGGTAGGAATAAAATTCAATGCAGGAACAGTAAACAAACCCCAATGTATAAAATTTGATATGTTGAAGTTGCAATCTAATCTGTGCAAGTAGTATAAATGAGAGGCTGTCAGGACACGACCTAACCTTACCCTAACCGTGGTAATACAAGAAGTCATACGAAGAAGTGGAAGTCTCCAGAGGGTTTTCAAGAAGTCGTGTATACAGGGTGTAGAGATATTAAGGTATAAGTTGTTTTAATGGCTTAATGGTATTGTATGACGTCATTCGAAGGCGGAAAAGAAGTCTTCAGTAGAAGAAGTCGTGTATACAGGGTGTGACAGAAAATGCAATGCAATGATGGTAGATGTAAGACGAAGAGTTTTAATGGCTTAATGGTATTTTCGAAGGCGGAAAAGAAGTCTCCAGTAGAAGAAGTCGTGTATACAGGGTGTAACAGAAAATGTAGTAATGGTAGATGTAAGACGAAGAAAACTTTAGAGTGTGTATACAGGGGGTGAAATTAAGTCGTTAAAACAAATAATACGATATAAGAATGCATTGAATTTTTTATTAAGATGACGTCATACTTCTTTAGAAAATATTTTACAAGTTCCAGCAAGTATAAATATAAAATATAAAGACTGATTTTTAATATAATTTTATTGTGGAATGCAACGATTTCCGATGTATTTCAACATGTGTGGATGACATCATACTAATTGCATTTCCTTTAAATACAGCAGCCTGTTCATGAAGCTGTGGAGCAATGGGAACTTGTCCCACTGCTGCAATGGAGGTGATCTTAAACTTGACCCCACTGCACATTCTGTTAGAAAGTGTAAGGAAGAAAACGATATATAGAATGATCAAAGAAGGAATTCATACCGAAAACCTGACGCGCGTCAGGCATATAAAAGTGTGTGTTGGTGTAGTGGTAGTGTAAACGGTTTTCGGTATCATTTTCGCCAACGGTTCCAGATTCAACATTTTAAAGAAGGAATTATCAGGGAAAACCTCTTCATTTTCATCAAACTTGGGAAATGCCCCAAGATGATATGCCAAAGAAATTCAACTTTGTGAGAAAATTCATCACAAACTTGAGTAATAAATCTGAATGGGATGAAGACAGAATTTAAACCAGAATACCATAAAGTGGTATACGGACGGTTCCAAGCTAAACGAGGGAACTGGGATAGGAGTTTTTGGACCGAGAGCCGAATACTTAGAAAGCTTGGGCACATACCCGAGCATCTTTCAAGCAGAAGTCCGCGCCATCGAAAGATGTGTGGAATTCAATATTGGAAGAAACTACCGCAGACAAGAGATTGTGATCATGTCGTTTAGTCAAGCAGCCATCAAAGCGCTGAGCTCATATATCAGTTCGAAGATGGTTTGGGAATGCCTAGGCAAACTAAATGAACTAGGCCAGAAGAATACTGTCACCCTCCTATGGGTCCCGGGACACATAGGAATAGAGGGGAACGAAAGAGCAGACAAGCTGACAAAAAAAGGAGCTGAAACCCCACATTTGGGACCAGAACCATCCTGTGGGATCAGCAGTAGAGTAATCTTAGGAAAACTAAGGGAAGATATGGAGAAGGAAAAATCCAAGTACTGGAATCAGCTGGAAGGACTGAGGCAATCTAAGATAATACTGGGGAACTATGACCAGAAGAGATCTTTTAGCTGCCTGAACCTCAGTAAAAAAAGGCTCCGAATTCTAACGGGAATATTAACCGGGCATTGCCGGTTAAAAAGCCACATGAGGAAACTAGGGTTAGCAGATGAAGCAAAGTGCAGATTCTGTGTGGAAGAAGATGAAACCTCAATACACATACTCTTAGAATGCCCTGCCTTGCAGAATTCTAGGGCCAGATACCTAGGAGCACATGAAATCGAAGAGGGGGATCTACCTGATTTGAAGCCCGACGATATCCTAAACTTCCTCAGGAAAATAGGACTCGAAGAGCTGCTATAAATCTGAGAAAACATCACAACTTGGCAAGTAAGAAGGCACACAATAGCTCCTTATCACCCCTAATGTATACATATATACAAGGACTCCAATGCTGTCTATAAATTATATTGGTGAATATAAGAATTGATGGACGCCACTAACTTTTTATTCGATCACGAAAAACCAAAATGAAAATACCACATCAATTTTAACTAATTTAAAAACTATTTTGACCAGCTGAATTATGTTTTAATTTGGTAAAAATAAAAAGATTTATTTGGAGGTACTAGCTGTATTTTAGCTGTATCCTAGCTGGCTGTATGTATCTTTTGTGTACAGCCAAAGGGATACGATGATTGTAGTACCGGGACGCTTGTTTTTGTCTAGTTATCGGCAAGAAAAAGGGCGGTGTATTGGGAGCATTATAATTTATAGATGAGAGTTGACAATGTTCTCGATTTTCGGTTTTGGGGTGACGTTAAGTTAAGGGTTTTCTTTTAGGTGCTTGTAAGTGATATGTTCGGTAGCGGTAGCCAATATACGATGATTTTAAGGTTCGTAACGACGGTAATCTAATATAAGGTATCATGGCGATAGACAAGTTACAAAAATAAATCCAAGAAGTATTTTTCTCTCTTTTTGTTATTTCTATGTTTGGTATTCGTTCTTTTTCTTTTAGTTTCGGTGGCAATGTATATATTTACGTAAATCTTGATGCAGCGGTGCTTCATCTGTTTCTTTCTAGAAAAATTCCCGTAGATTTTTTATTTGATTATTGTACAGCTTTTCGACGAAACCTACCTTTCTTGGTATGCAACGTATTTGTTAAAATAGTTAATGTTGTTTTCATCCAGGTAAAAAGAACCACCTATTTTTGTTTGATGATTGTATGGTCTTGAGGAATTGGAATTATTTGAGTTTTGGGTATATAGGCGCATGCTGAAGATTCCTTGGACGGACCACTTTACAGACCAACAAGTTTTAGTTAGAATGAAGAAAGGTTGGAGGTTTCATTCACCATTAAAAAGATACAGAGATATGGGAATCTGCTACTCATCATGAAGGGGAGAATAATTGGACGTAGGAGCGATGGGAGACGTAGGATCTCTTGGCTGGACAATCTTAGTGATTAGTTTGGGCTTTCATCTGGAAAATTATCATACTCGTCTATATACAGTGTGGTCCATATGTATGGAATAAATTCATTTGTAGCGTTATGTACTATATGAAAAAAACCTGAAACAGGTCGATTTTTATTCTTAAATTGACAATTTACAGTATGAAAATATTATCCCCCTCCAGCACCCCTTCGGAATTATAAGCACCCCCTCGAAAATTTTAAATTACAAAGGGGGTCGTGTGGCACCTCGTTGGAAAGGGATTTTAGTCCTCTGTTCAGCAATATAAAGTTTTTTAAGTTTGGTGCAATCATAACTGAGAAAATTGATTTTTAAGATGTAAAATTTTGATAATATCTCTAACACAAAACTTTACGTAGAATGAAGATAATAATGTCACATAATGATTAGAATGTGTTTTTCAATGTATTTGACACTTAAATTAAATGTTCAAAATGACCACCATTCACTTCTTGACAATAACCGAGGCGATGTTGGAATTCTCGTACAACATTTTGTATGACCTCGGGGGTTATTTTGTTAATTTCTTCCGTTATCCTAACTTTTAAATCAGCAATATTGTTTGGTCTATTAAAATATACTATAGATTTTAAATAACCCCATAAGAAGTAATCGAGAGGAGTCAAATCGGGGGATCTAGCCGGCCATTCGATCGCCCCACGTCTTCCAATCCACCTATTGGGAAAAACCTCGTTTAAATAATTTCTAACAGTACGTGCAAAATGCGGTGGAGCTCCGTCTTGTTGGTAGTAAATAGATCGATCTATCTCATTTAGATGATTAACATCAGGAAAAACTCTTTGTAATGTAGGCAGTAAAAAGTTAATCAAAAAATCTAGATAAACCTCACCAGTAACTGTGCCCTCAAAAAATAAGGGCCAATAATTTTATTGTTAATGATACCAGCCCAAACGTTATCTTTTTTAGGATATTGAGTGTGAGCCTCACACATCCAGTGAGGATTTTCTCTGCCCCAATATCTACAGTTCTATTTGTTAACCGTCCCGTTTAAATGAAACGTCGCTTCATCAGAAAAAACTATTTTGTTTATGAACTGCAAATCTTCGTTCATTCTATCCATCATCAATTTACAGAATTCTTGCCTTCTATCAGGATCATCTTCATTTAATTCCTGAACCAACTGAACTTTGTAAGGGTGGTATTTTTCTTTATGCAGAACTCTCAAAATAGATGATTTACTTACATCATTGTCGGCAGCAAGTTCTCGAGTTGTCTTATGCGGATTTTCCTCAATCTCTAGAAGTACATCTAACTTTTTTCATCAGTAAATTGAACATTTCTACCTGGTTTTTCAATATTTTTTACATGTCCAGTTTCACGAAACTTTTTTTCAATTTTGCTAACTGTAGACTGCGAAACGTGTTGACCAGGGTATTTATTATTAAAAATTCCACAAACCTTTAGAGTTTTGGTTTTATTACCACAACCAATCATAATTAAAATGTCTATTCTTTGAGTCTCGGACAAATGAGCCATAATTAAATTTAATACGCGCCCAAATATTATACTGACGTCTTTTAGTAACTTTAAATACCTTTACCATTTAAATACCTTTAAATGACAGCAGCCTACTAGATTTATATCAATTGTTTATTTAATTTTTTTACTATTATTTTAATATCTTCAAAGTTTTTTCCTAATATTTAGCAGAACAGATACGAAAATACCTGATTATTTCTAAAGTTATTTTAATAGACCAAACAATATCGCCTCGGTTATTGTCAAGAAGTGAATGGTGGTCATTTTGAACATTTAATTTAAGTGTCAAATACATTGAAAAACACATTCTAATCATTATGTGACATTATTATCTTCATTCTACGTAAAGTTTTGTGTTAGAGACATTATCAAAATTTTACATCTTAAAAATCAATTTTCTCAGTTATCATTGCACCAAACTTAAAAAACTTTATATTGCTGAACAGAGGACTAAAATCCCTTTCCAACGAGGTGCCACACGACCCCCTTTGTAATTTGAAATTTTCGAGGGGGTGCTTATAATTCCGAAGGGGTGCTGGAGGGGGATAATATTTTCATACTGTAAATTGTCAATTTAAGAATAAAAATCGACCTGTTTCAGGTTTTTTTCATATAGTACATAATAACGCTACAAATGAATTTATTCCATACATATGGACCGCACTGTATAGTCTCGCTCAAGACGGAAATCGTGTTTGTGTCATTTGTCAGAAGGGAAGCGTTCGACACATTCAATTGCAAGCGAGATGTGCGTTTTTTGTTTGGCCTCGTTCAAATAGCAGTAGTGTTAACAGTGATTCGGGGTCGGTTTTAACGTTAATAATAGCGGTATCGTTTACGGTCGGATAAAAGTGCAAGGTGACATGACAATAGACATGTTACAGTGTGCAAGTAGAAATATTTTTCTATTTTTCAATGTTGACTAGTTTACAAACGTAAATATCAAAAGTAAATCGGACCAAAGCTGTTATTTAAACAAGCCTCTAACATTGTGTTACGCTCGACAATTATAATTAAGATTCTTTCACTTTCAAAGTTTGCTGGATTTTATTAGGGCACTACAAGAAGTGTCGTTCTTTCTCAACTCCGTTCCAACTTTCTCTAAACTATCCAAGTTTTTGGAAAGCAATGACAAGATACAAAGATAAATAAAATCCTAATTAACTCAGGTCACTTCTGTTTCACCGCACCAGATGTTAGCTCGTGTACGAACCAAAATAATTTACAATTTATACCAAGGTTTTTTAACTACTAAGTCGATTAAGGGTGTCGTTTGAATAAAAAAGTGGATAAAAAGATTCATCCTCGTTAGGTTAATTAATGTTGTATTTTAACGTGCTTTGAAAGGCGGCAACATAAAAATTAACGTTTCAAAAAGACTACAAGCTCTCCGGAATATCTTTACCTTCCTCGAGATCCGGGCAGTACAAAATTTTATAGCAGTAATTAAGAAGTCTATTCAAGTTTAATTGACATTTTAATAAAACCCTTTTGCTTTTTTTGTGTAAGGGAATATAATGCATGGAAGTCGAAATCCTGCTGTGAATTACTTGGGGATACTGCCAATGCGAAATACGCGTTACTTCAAGTGACGAGGGTAAAAGAACTGTCAACCTGTGACAATGTTATAAGGAAGACGGAGTCATTTCAGTGAGCGACCGCATAAGGAGGAAAAAAAAGAAAAATGGCGGGATGTTCCAGTTCAAAGGACCTTCGAACGTTTAAACGAACTTAAATTCGTTGATTTTTAGTATGCAACATGATTATTAATGTATTTATATTCAGACGATGTTTCAAAGAATTCTTTTCTTTGTCTATGTCACCATTGTTGAGCATCTAAAATCATCAGTAGAAGATTTCATTTCAAAATTAAATTCAAAATTCACAAGCATAAAATTCACGTTTGAACTAGAAAATAATGAACAGTTACCATTTTTGGACACATTAGTAATAAGAAATAATAACAGGAAAGACACCGCTAGGTATATATATTCCGGTAGATTCTTTTCACTGTAGTCAACACAAAATGGCAAGTTTTCATTTTTTGGTTCATCGATTAATTCATTTTCCTTTAAACAAAACAAGATATAACAGAGAAAAGAATTTAATTGAGGATATAGCTGTACTTAATGGATATGATAAAAAACTAATTCATAAGCTGATCAATCGCCATAGTTTTAAGAAATCTCTTTGCGAAACCACCTTTTTCCAGCGAGAACACAACGATAGGAAATTCATTTCATTACCATTTATCCCTCAGTATACCAAAGGATTGAATACAATTTTCGGCACGGTGGGATTAGGTTTAGTTCATAAAACTAATAGCACCCTGAGACAATTGTTAGGAAATCCGAAGGATAAGAGAGAAGATCTGGAAAAAAGCGGTATATATGAAATAAGTTGTAATGATTGTGATAAAAAGTACGTTGGGCAAACAAAAAGATCGGTTAAAACTAGATTTAAAGAACATTTAGTTCATCTAAAATATGGACGCATAGAAAAATCTAGTATTGCCGAACATGCTTTTACCAAAAACCATTCTGTAAATGTAGATAGTTTAAAATTGTTAAAAAATGTATCGAACAATAGATTGTTGGATGCATTTGAAAGTATAGAAATTATTAAATGTAAAAATAGATTAAATAAGGACACAGGACCTATCCCAGACAGTCCACTTTATAGTTTATTATAAGAAAACTTATTGTAAAAATGTTTTCGCGCTAAAAATTGGCTTTGCCGCCAAAAGATTTACCGCGAAAACATTTGGCGCTAAAAATGTTATATATATATATAAGGTTAGTTTGTAGGCATAGCTTTAGTTTACCTTCGGTCTCTGAAGAAGATAACTTGGTTATCGAAACGCGCGTCAGGCATATAAAAATGTGTGTTGGTGTAGTGGTAGTGTAAACGGTTTTCGGTATCTAAAAGAGTTCAAAAAAACAATTTACTAGGTGTTAACTCGTCTATGAATATAACAATAAGAGCCTCTTGATCCTCAAGTGTGGAGAGTGCTAGGAGGATTATAGCTATCCCCTGTCATAACAGGACCCCCCTTGGTATGCAATGACTTCCCTTGAAAAATTTACTTTTTCCTGTCCTCACCTTCCTGTGTATTCGGCGGCATGGGGTAATTTTAAAAGAGTAGCTATCGTGTTGCAGATATTTTCATTTTACAACAGCAATCAGATGAAGGAACTTACTTATGTTGACGTTTTGGTTTTGTTGAATTTTGCGAACTACGTATATTCGAATATAATAAATATCATAAGAGAGAAAATTTTGTGGCAAAATTTCCGACTGACGTCTCGTGATTTTGTCAAAATTTTTATTCGCGTAAATTGCCAAGCAACAAACTTGAATAAAACCAGGAGAAAATTTGGCCTTGAAAAAATTTTCCCTCGAATGGTATTGGACAAGACTATTTCACGAGAAACACAAGACAATATCAACGAAACATAATCTTTGTTTATTTTTTAACAATATTAAATGTACAATTATTATAAGTTCTTTTCTACTAAAGATTAATTTTTTCCACTTAAGTTCGCACCATATGGGAAACTTTCTTATTATTAGTTTTACTAAAAAAAGTTATTCTTCATAAAAAGTTCTGCATGGTGTAAAAACTAAAATACAAACATCAGATATGAAAATTTTTCAGTCGTATACGAGGTATGTTCAAAAATATGAATTTTACCAAGAGCAAAGTACCTCAATTTTTTATAATATCGAAAATTTATTTAGAAGTTTACAACATGTTCAAATATACAGCCATGTATACAAAATGTTTAAAATGGAGATTTTCTACATTTTGCTATTGCATGTCTACCCTACAACAGTAATAAATGCATAAGTACATTTTTAATCAAGTTGCCATGATATTTACATATCATTAAACGTAAAATACATATTTGAGAGTTACAATAAATTCTAATTAAAGATGCCGGTGGTATTGAATTTAGAAGAAAAAATAGAAATTGTGCTAATTGTGGGTGATAATTATAAAACGTATCGGGAAGCAGCTGAAATATTTAATAACAGACATCAAGGAAGAAATATACAACATACGACAGTTATGAGACTTATGGTAAAATTCAAAGTATAAGGAGATGTTAAAAATAAATTCAGCAACAAACGTGAAAAACGCGTTGCAAATGAGGCGACTAAATTAGATGTAATGTTATCTACAGTGCAAAATCCTAAATGTTCTCTACGAAAGAGGGCATTGTTGTTGCAAAATGCAGGTAAAAGTACAATTGCAAAAATTTTGAAGGAAAATCAGTTTAAACCATATAAGCCTAAATTTATTCATACATTGAAACCTAGAGACTACGATAAGAGAATAGAATTTTGTTTTCTTATTCAAGAAAAAATTGAAGACGATCCTTTTTTTGTTAGAAAAATAATGTTTTCAGACGAAGCTACATTTAATTCAAATGGAACGGTGAGTTCTCAAAATTGTCCTAACTTCACAATTAGGACTCGTGATCAATATTCATTTAAAACAAATGTTTGGTGTGGCATTTACAAAGATAAAATAATTGGGCCATTTTTTTTTCGACAATCCATGACCTCTCAGAATTATCTAAATTTCTTACAAACTCACGTGTTTGATTTTATTGATGACCTATCACTACATGAACGGCAACAAATATGGTACCAGCAGGACGGCGCTACATGTCATAGTACATTGGAAGTAAGGCAGTATCTGGATCATTTGTTTAACGGAAGAGTAATCCACAGATATTCAGAGACTTTTGACCAGCTAGGTCGCCAGATTTAACCCCGTTAGATTATTTCTTTTGGGGTTACTTGAAAGAGAATGTTTACAAACAAGGGCCGTTTACAAACGTCCAACATTTGGTAAGGGTTATTACGGAAACCATTCAGACTATAAATCCCAACATGATTAGAAATATGTTAAGAGAATTTTGTCGTAGAACGGAAACTTGTATTGAAAGAGAAGGTGGGTACGTTGAGACAATGGCGGTTTGATCAAAGAAAATGTATTACTTAATATTTTTTGCAAATATTTTTAACAACTTATTGTTATAATTGCTATTCATGTTAGATTGTAAAATAAATAACGTTGTTATGTGTACCAATTATTTTAAAACATCAACAAAATGCTGCAACAGTCAGTTAGATATAGTTTACAATTTTAAATACATTTTCTTGATAACAATTTTCGATATTATAAAAAATTGAGGTACTTTGCTCTTGGTAAAATTCGTATTTTTGAACATACCTCGTATACGAGTGAAAAATTTTAATATCTGATGGTTGTATTTAAGTTTTTACACCATGCAGAACTTTTTATGAAGATTAACTTTTTTTCGTAAAACTAATAATAAGAAAGTTTCCCATATGGTGCGAACTTAAGTGGACACACTGTATATATATAGTCTGGATGTCTAGAGAGTCTAGTGAGAGGTAATAAACTATTATATTTCTGTGATCTGTTTATAGTTTTAGCGGCGTTGTCAATGAATTTTCTTTTCTTTTGGTTACATTAATTTTCCACTGTAAAAGATAATCTACTTGAATATATTAAATTACTTGCATTTGTAATCATGAAAATTAAAACAATGCTTAGAATTTTATATTTATCTCAATTTTCTTTCACACCTTACAATAAATAAAACGGTTAAAATCTTACTTGTAATCAGTAAATTGAATTAACAGCTATAACTAACTATACAATGAAAAATGCCGTCAAAAGAGATCTTTAAACCCGAATTTCACACAATATTTTTTCTATCACCGCTCATATTGTATACTAATATTAAAAATACTTTCGATAATGCTTCAAGAACATTACAGTGCGAGATTAATTGTAGATATACCATCAAGTTTCTTAGTTAGTTAAAACATAAGCGTTCTTTTGTCATCACAGTTTGATTCTTCAAGTTTTTAGGATATTCAAAATGCCTTTTTATATTCGGTCAAAGGTTTGTGGCGTAAATTCATCATAAATTTCAAGTTTGAAGTAAGCCTTTCTTTTTGAAAACTTTATAGTCCCAATGAAAGCTTATTTATTAAATAAATATAAGATTGCTTCAGAGAAGTAATTAATCTTATGGTTAGAAGGGGAAAGTTGATAGGTGTAATTAAAATCGGTATTAATCAAACCAGAAAAAAATTCCACTTCGTTTAAATTCTTAAGAGAATATCTGGTAAATAATGTTACATGTTTAAAAAATGAAAATTTTTTTAGTATCCTCAGAAAAATGGGAAAAATAATAAATTCAGAAGCTTTTTCAGAAGAATAAAATTTATTACAGCGTCATATATTATTAGTGAAATATTGTTTTTATTATACCTCTCGGGCAATTGTTCAAACTTATTTTCGACAATGACAGTCTCGTGTTGTTTCTGTTTCATTTTAAAAGAACATGAACGCAAGTTATATTTCATACTGATCTTTCTTGAGCGTTACACTCACAATTTTCAAGCGTACGATTTTCATTTGAAGAGATGAATGGTTTGGAGGATGCTACTGATACTACAACCGTTTTAAAAACGTTTTTCCGGATTCAATTTTCTCTTAATTTGTTTTTAAAAAATTGTATCCTTTGCTTTAACTAATTTTCTATCGTTAATAGAATCAAAATTGAAGATGAAAAAAAGATGTGGTACAACCACAATATGTAGTTTTTAAAGGTTTACTGTACATCAGGCTGTAAGAGGAAAACATAACAGTATCAGAAGGAAATATTAAAAATCTAAATAAATGTTTTTGTTTGATCCATATACAGGGTGTCCCGAAAAGAATGGTCAATTATTTTAAGTTTTAACAACATTTTTTAAATTTGAGGGATGCTGGTAGCTAAACTATTAACCTCGTCGAAATGGGACCACCACAAATCGATTCCCAATTAAATTCTTTGTAAAATACAATTAGAACAGAAAATTTACTATAACTATAATTTTAAATACTACCTGCTATTTCAGTTTTGCGAACCATCATCTTAACATTCAAATAAATATTAAATTACGTTGCTGTTATTCTATAAATTAGTATAGTGTGCAACAAGTGGGGAAATAACTTTTGTCACTTGTTGCACGATATACTCGAACTACGTTTAAATGTTTTTCTTTTTAAATAATTTAATTGTAGCTACTGCTAAGAATTATTTAATTCATATTCGTTTTAGTTCGAATTTAATGTAAGAAACTACAAATGAAAAAAAATTCATTTTCCATTCTGTTTAAAAAACTCGATTGATTCGACCCCTAACCCTTTTCCGTTTCGAAGAATAACGATCCAGCTCAGTATAATATTTAAGAGATTTTTTCGAGATGCTCTCGAATTTACCTTGTTTGGTATTCTTCACGTACATCCCAATTTTCCAATTTAAGAAAAAAAAAAAACGAAACCCCTAGCCTATCGATTTGTACAAGAAACTACCGAAGTAATGGTCCGGAAAATTGACAACAAGCATACCAATAAATAGATTTTTGTTATTTTCCAACCTTTAATAGTTAGCAGCAATATATTTATAATTGTTAATAGTAAAAAGAAAAGTTTCGGCAACAAACCATCATCATGATATATTTAAATGAACAGATTTAACCTAATGCAAATTAACTTTTGTTTCTTAGGAAATGAGAAGTTTGGTTTTCTGTATATTGAATAATTTAGTGAATTATTAACTTTTTAATTCTTAAGTAAAAGTAATTTTGGGATGTAATCATACCATACATTTCAAATCATCATATATCACATAAATTAGTAGCTTATAATTCTGTGATACATGGAGCATTTTCAATTCCAATGAACAAAAAGAACTTTGATATAGAAATTAAGATAATAAAACAAAAAGCAACATCTAATGGCTATACATTACATTTGATAAATAAATTAATTAATAAGAAAGAAGGTAAAATGCCACTAATACTACAACTAATATTTCCTGAACAAACTAAAGAAATTGAAATGAAAACATTTCGATACAACTTACAAGATAATATATCTTCAGCCACATCAGCATTAATATAATTTAAAATACCAAATAATATTTGCCCCACACTATTTTAGTGATTTTTTTTTATATTTGCATCTTATAAAATAGGTTTTTAGTGGTTCAACTGTACAAATAAAATTTTTATAAAATTAATCCTCTAGCCATAATCGGCTTTTGAAATTTAAATTTAATGGTAACATACGTCATAAGTGGTAAGTGACGTGTTTCAATAAGATTGGTAGAAAATTTGCGATGTTGTCGATATGCTTTAATATTAACCAAGAAACTTATCTCTCTCTCTCTTATTTGTTGTCATTAAAAAGAGATAAACATATCGATATTTTTGTTCTCTGACTGATACTTTATCAAATAAGGAGTAAAACACTAAACAAAATATTCTGTCATTTTCGTTAGTTTAATTTGTTGTTTGGTTGTGTTTGGTTTATGAAAGAAATTACTTCTATACTATTTTTTGGTTCGAAAATAAAAATCCCTAACACCTTGTCTTGGTGTTATAGCGGTTTGTTCAAAAATAACCAATAGAAGTAATTGTTCTCTCGGGGAGCAACCCTTCTATCGTCACAGTGAGAGAACGAATTTCAAGAATACCGTTTTGGCATTTTCAATAGAACCACACCCACTTTCTATTGGCTGTTCTATTCTATCGCCGTCAAGAATAGGGGTCTTGTTTGTTTATTACATATAAACACGATTTTCTCTCCAGTCATATATCTTGTCAACTGGTACAATCAGTTAGTCACAGAACACGGTGTTTTGTGCCGCCAGTTCTTTGAGAATACTTGAAACGAACGTAGCTAAACTGTGACAACGTTGACTTTTAAACACACTTCATTATTGGTTATTAGTTGGCGCTACGTTTAAAACTTACTAATTATTTATTGCTAAATTTTACGAAATGAGAAAAATTAATTGCAAAATGAATACCAATATAAGTAAGTAGGTATCTTATCCTAAATATATTGTAATGAATATTTTGATTTGAGAGAAAGTTTATTGATTTGATTGATTTATTTATTGGATTGATATTACTTATTTAAATGTATTAATAGCAACAAGATCTCACTTGTAATGAATATTATGATTTTAAATATTGTTTATTGTTTGATTGTTTATAAACTTAATTGATTAATATATTTGGTATTATTTAAATGTTGTAATAGTAGCAAGATCTTTTTCTCAGGGGGTGTTTGGTTATGCTAGTTTCTATTGGGTTATTAGGTAGAAGGTATTTGAAGAAAATTGATTAATTATAATTATAAATTTATTATAAAATATTTAAATCAAAACAGTAATGTTGAAAGTTTAATAATGAAACTAATTAAAAAAAAATATTAAAAAGAAAGGCCTTTAGTAATTATAAAAGAACTTACTTGATGTGAATTAAGTTAAACTAACCAATGTTGTTTATGTGATGGCAAGTAAGATTATCAAATACACTAATTATTAAATATCAAGTAAATTCCTTTGTTTTTTTTTTAACTTATAAAATTCAAATAACTACTATAAAATTTTTTTTTTAATAAATTGCAATTTTATCTGACTTTGATATGTAAAGTCCTGTTTCCTGATTGGTGGAAAAATCTGTAGGTGATCTATGAAAAATGGAGACGAACGAAGTGATACGTGGTATTTGCGATTTTGGTGAACTGAAGTGTTGTTAGACGATTAGTTTCTTGTGTAATTATTGTTCTTTGTTTGTTCCTCAAATTTTAGTGTTGATGGATTATAGTTCCTTTAGTTGTATTTATAATAGTAAGTACTCTTCTTTTTTTACATGAACCGAAAATATTTTAATTTCACCTTTTGATTAGTTTTTAATGTCACTTTTGGCACTTTGTTTTACTTTATAATTGTTTTACTTTGTATTTTTAACGTCACTTTATTATAAGTACTTTAAAAACTGTTTGTTCACTTTTTAACTGACTGTTCACATTCACTGATCTTCTCTCTTTGACTTCTAATAATCAACTCCCTCAAAAACTGTTTGTTCAAATTGACTATTCACACTCAGATCTTCAATGTTTGACTACCAATTATCTACTTCCCCCTTAACGACCTCTGTTCAGTCTTTTATAGGTTTTCAAAATTTCTAGAATCTTCGTTTTTGTTCTATGGTTTAGACATTTCTGGAAAGAATATGTGTATCTCTTTCTTTCATATTTATGACTAGACATACTCGCTTTGTCTATCATTGATAATTCCAGAATAAAATATAGTAAAATATATCTGTCTCCTTTTTACACATTATCTGTCCTTTTTTTACACATTATATAATCAATTTTCGCGAAGTTTCTACTAAGTACTAGATATAATATCGATACATTATATAATAAAATAATTTCCAACTTAAAATGTTCTTACAAATACACAAAATATACAATAAAATAATACAATATGATTAAAATTATTGGATTTAGTTAAATAACAACTTCTGTTGATATTTTAATCATTATACTATTGTCAAATATTTAAACATTACAATATATTGCTATCATTTTGATTAATATGATCCTACTAAACTAGTCCATTGTTACATATAAAAACAAATTGATTGGTTACTGTCATAGTATTTGTTGTTTCTTTTTTGACATAAGTAGAAAAGTGTTTCCAGTTAATAACTCACAATAAATAATTACAGTTTCTCAGAAATGGCTGAATGTACTTAGTATTGGGTAAATATTTCATTTCTTCTAGTAGTTCTTGCACAAAAGTCAGTTTATATGGATGAAAGTTTTTCCTTATGGAAACACCTTAGGACAGTTGTGTGGCTCACATTATTTTGACGAGAAATTTGACGTGAACTTGACGTTGGACTCTCCATGACACTTAACATAATATCCACTTCTTCAACGAAGTACGTTTTTCTCTTTAATGGTTTAACATGTCCAAGTTCTCTGAATTGTGCATGAATTTTAGACACCTCTGATTAAATAAGTTTGCTACTTCAACTTGACCTTTGCAATGATCGTCTCAACCAATCATCATTAAAATTTCAATCCGGTGAGTCTCAGTTAAATATTTCATTATTACTTTGCAAGATATTAATTTTTGATTAAGAATCAAACACATCAAAAATTGACAATTGGCATAGATATCTATACAGTATGTTTCTTGAACTTGATCAGAACAAGAAAGATTCACTTATCTGCCACTTCTAGAAGATAAAAAACTCTTTAGAGCCTTTTTAAGAACTTAGTTTGTTCTCGTCTTTAAAGTCTAAAGTTTTCTTGTTGAAATTCCATTTAATACTCTTTAAAAAAGAGTGGTAGGTTTCTAGGACTTGAGGAAAACCAGACCGGTTCACTTATTTGTCGTTTCTCAAGAACGAACTACCTTTTTAGGGCTTAAAATCTTTTCTTTCTCTAAAAATCAGTTTTAAAGTCTTCTCAGGAACTTAACTTGTTCTTTTTTTTTTAAATTTAAACTCTTTTGAGCCTTCGTAGGAACCTAGTTTGATGTCTTCTTTAAACTTTAAAGTTTTCTTGTTGAAACTCCACTTGATACTCCCTAAAAAAGAGTGGGATGTTTCTTGGCTATGTAGAGTGCCATAATGGAAAGCATATTAAATATAGTAAAAAAAATAAGAATAGAAAATAATTTACAATATAAATATGATTTCCGTAATTTAAATGTTTAAACTATTCCCACATGAGTGCACACAGCTTACACATTTAAAAAAAAAACCGTGCATTTTCTTGTTTTGAGCCATATGTTACGAAACCGAGATCTGAAATTATCTCTAAGTAGTCGAATCCAGAGAAAGAGATAGAGGGATACGCGAGTGTCTAAATTTAGGTTTAATCTTGCTCTGGCGAATTAGATTACACGCTGTAACCACTGACGGTTGTAAAATGTGCGTGTTGCGTTCTAGCGAATAAACACTGTACACATACATCTGGAAATACAGGGATTCTCGAGATTTATCTTCGTTGAAATATGCACAGTAATAAAAATTAATTTAATCTGTTTGTTACGAACAATAACAAACAGATGTATAGTTCACGTAAGAGACATTATTGTGCATACTACATTACAGCAGTTCCCCTTTTTTAATATAGTTAGAAAGATAAAGAATTTTGCTATTCAATAATAATTACACAAAAATATTTTAAATTGAATATAAAAGTTATTTTTTAAATTATCGCCTTCATTTTAAGTTCAACCTTCGGTTGTGATAACAAACTTCTACAGAATAACTGTAAAAATATGAGAAACTCTCTGTGAGTTTTATGTATGAAACGAATCGTAAAAAAACACTATTTTAATTGTTATAGCATGGACTAAACTATTACTTCTTCGTAATAAAAAAAATTTACCGACTTTTTATTTAAATCGAATTATTTGCTTTAAATGTAGGTACAATGCTATTAACTGGCGTACTAAAAATTTAAAATGTTTGGCACTATACTATTCTTGTTTTAAATTCAAAGTTTTTATTTTTATTTCTTTTTGGTTCATATCTTAATTATAATTTGTAAAAATAGTTAAATTTTACCTCTTTACCATTATTGTGATTTAGTAAATTACCCGTTAATAATAAATAAGAGTTTTTTAAAATGTCGCAAACTATGCAGGAAAAAGTTGAAGCAATATTAATTATTGGTGAGGCTAGAACTAATCTGCATGAAGCCGAACGGATTTTTAATGAAAGGCATCCAGATCGACCAATATCCAGACAGTACCTGAGACAACTCTTAGATAAATTTCATAGAACGGGAAACGTTGCAAACGCTAAGCGAAGTGGTCGACCTGGAATTAGTGAAGACAAACAAGTCGAAATAGTTGCCGAAATGGTAGTCAACCCCATACAATCCACCTCAAATGTTGCACAAACTTGTGAAGTGTCTTCATCAACTGTAAAAAGAGTTTTAAAGAAACAAAAATTTCATCCTTATAAAATGCTCCATATGCTGACAGAAGATGATCCAGATCGCAGAATTGAATTCTGTGAGCAAATAAGAAATAAAATAGAACAGGATCCTTATTATCTTAAAACAATTTGCTTTAGTGATGAGTGCTCTTTTTTTCTTAATGGTAAAGTTAATACCCAGAACGTAAGATACTGGAGTGACACAAATCCTCACCTTTTTTATGAAGGTCACACCCAGTTTCCTCAAAAAGTGAATGTGTGGACAAAAATTTTGGGAAACTACATTATTGGCCCTATATTTTTAAACGTAAATTTAACTGGGGAAATTTACCTGGAATTGTATGTATGTATGTATGTATATGTCAGGGGTGATAATAACACTGCGACCCATAGGATCTATTGTGTCCCCCCTTACTTGCCATGTTCTGATATTTTCTCAGACTTATAGCAGCTCTTCGAGTCCTATTTTCCTGAGAAAGTTTAGGACATCGTCGGGCTTCAAGTCAGGTAGATCCCCTTCCTCTATTCCATGTGCTCCTAGGTATCTAGCCCTAGAATTTTGCAAGGCAGGGCATTCTGCGAGTATGTGTATTGAGGTTTCATCCTCTTCCTCACAGAATCTGCACTTTGCTTCATCTGCTAACCCTAGTTTCTTCATGTGGCTTCTTAACCGGCAATGCCCGGTTAGTATTCCCGTTAAAATTCGGAGCCTTTTTTTACCGAGGTTGAGGCAGCTAAGAGATCTCTTCTGGTCATAGTTCCCCAGTAGTATCTTAGATTGCTTCAGTCCTTCCAGCTGATTCCAGTACTTGGATTTTTCCTTCTCCATTTCTTCCCTTAGTTTTCCTAAGATTACTCTACTGCTGATCCCACAAGATGGTTCTGGTCCCAAATGTGGGGTTTCAGCTCCTTTTTTTGCCAGCTTATCTGCTATTTCATTCCCCTCTATTTCTATGTGTCCCGGGACCCATAGGAGGGTGACAGTGTTCTTATGGCCTAATTCATTTAGTTTGCATAGGCATTCCTAAACCATCTTGGAACTGATTATATTTGAGCTCAGCGCTTTGATGGCTGCTTGACTATCCGACATGATCACAATCTCTTGTCTGCGGTAGTTCCTTCCAATATTGAATTCCACACATCTTTCGATGGCGCGGACTTCTGCTTGAAAAATGCTCGGGTATGTGCCCAAGCTTTCTGAGTATTTGGCTCTCGGTCCAAAAACTCCTATCCCGGTTCCCTCGTCTAGCTTGGAACCGTCCGTATACCACTTTATGGTATTCTGATTTAAATTCTGTATGGTGTCTTCATCCCATTCAGATTTATTAATCAACCTTGTGATGAATTTTCTCACAAAGTTGAATTTCTTTGGCATATCATCTTGGGACATTTCCCAAGTTTGATCAAAATGAAGTGATCTGGGTTTTTCCCTGATAATTCCTTCTTTGATCATTCTATATATCGTTTTCTTTCTTACACTTTCTAACAGAATGTGCAGTGGGGTCAAGTTTAAAATCACCTCCATTGCAGCAGTGGGGCAAGTTCTCATTGCTCCAGTGATACATGAACAGGCTAGTCTCTGAATCTTCGAGAGATTTTTCCTCGTCGTACTCAGATTAGCCCTTGCTCCCCAAGCCACTGCCCCATATGTGATTATTGGTCTCACTATTGCTGTGTACATCCATTGCAGAATACGTGGGTTGCATCCCCAGTTCTTTCCTGCAATGTTCCTGCACACCATGAGGGCCTTGGTTGCTTTGTGTATTACTTCGTCTTCGTGTTTATTCCAGAGTAACCTGCTATCTAGGATTAGCCCTAGATATTTGACCTCTGTTTTCCACTCGACGATGTTCTACCCTATTCTTATGATCTTTAGATTAGGTTTCTTTTTCCTTATAAGGGGTTCTATGTGGTTACCTGGAATTACTCCAGAATGGTATTGAACCCCGAATCATAGAGATTCTTGAGGATCATGCTGACGAGTTCCATGATATGGAAATAAATTTTCAGCAGGATGGTGCTCCTCCCCATTATTATCAACCTGTTAGAAATTATTTAAATGAACAATATCCAGATAGGTGGATTGGACGACGGGGTCCAATAGAGTGGCCTGCGCGTTCTCCTGATATGAACCCACTAGATTTCTTTTTATGGGGGTACCTAAAATCAAAAGTTTATGGTACATCAATTGAGAGCATTGACGAATTAAAGCGAAGAATTAGTGAAGAATGCAGGTTAATTTCTAGAGAGACACTTGAACGCGTTCGGGAAGAGTTTTCTGCTAGACTTTTTTATTGCCAGAAAGTAAATGGTGAACATTTTGATCATATTATTTAATTTTTTTTATTATTAGAACGTGTTTTTTTATCAAATAAAATATTTTAAAACCTTAATAATTTTATAATTTTAGGTTGAAAGTTGTAAATAAGGAAGAAGAATTAATTTTTTTTTGGTATCATTGGAAAGGGTTTAAAACAAGCTATTAAATGATGTATTACTTGCCATATGCGGTGCCATTTAAAATGATCTTCCAAAAGGGCCCACGTCCGCCATTTTTTATGATTACGTCACCTACTATCTATAAAAAAGTAATATACATTCCCTACTTCACTTTCCCAAAATTTCAAATTTCTTATTCTAACGGTTCAATAAATAAATGGGGGGGAAGGAACTTCAGAACCGCTTATGGGTCTATATAAGTAATTCACACAAACTAGAGGACCACGGAAAGATTGGGCACAGATGGGTGCAACACATAAAGAACTTTTTTCTGCATTATTGTAACTGTTTTTTTTTTCATCAAAAATTTGTTTATTTTAATTTTTTCATTATACATTGTAACGTGAAAATATAAATATTAACTTATTTGATCGAAAAAAAATACAGATTTTTATAATATCCACTTCGATTGTTGAGCAGTGTATATTCCTTGTTGGCAGATGTCATTATTCGCTTGAACTACAGTTTAGTTAGATTTAGTTATGCAAGGCGAGTAAATTATCTAATTCTTATTATTTTGTTGCAGATTTCTTAGCGTAAAGAAATGGCTGTTACGCAAAAAACACCAAATAGAACTAGCCAGGAAACGCGGCTGGAAGGGGTATTGGGTGTGTCTCAAAGGCACCACATTACTTTTCTACCCTTGCGATTCTCGAGAAGGACGTTCCGTCGAAGCCGCTCCGAAGCATCTGATAATCGTAGATGGCGCCATCATGCAACCCATACCGGAACACCCGAAAAGAGACTACATATTCTGTTTGAGTACTGCATTCGGTGACGCTTACTTATTCCAGGCGCCATGTCAGGTAAGCACCACCCTTCATACCCAAAGAAAAACCACTTAATTTTTTTATTAGAATTTGCCTCTCCCGACTACAGGAGTCATTGATACAGATACAAAAAATAAACTTTACATATGTCAGAGAAATTATTCATATTACGTAATGTTCTCTGATGAATCAAGAATTGGCTCGGTTTCTGATTCGTGAAGAACGCTAGTTTATAGGACCCCAGGACGAAAAGCCCGATAAGAAACAGCCCAACCACGTATTCCATTTGAAGGTGGGAGTATCATGGTTTGGAGTGGTATTATGAGCAGCTGCTACGAACAGCTGCAGTACAAAATTTTTTGGACTAAGAAGGTATATCCACATTAAGATGGCCATCAAATTCCCCTGACATGAACGTCATTGAACATGCCTGGGACATTCTTAAAACACGCATTAAGAAGCGAAACCCTCCCCCAATTACTCTACGAGAACTGAAAGATGCTGTTCCTAAAGAATTGGAGGGAATTCCGCACGCCCAGCTCCGGACTGGTAGTGTGGTAGAAAGTTGGGTCTCCTCAGACTTTCTGCTTTGACATTCTGTATTGGCTCCAGTCAAGTCTTGTGTCGTTTAGGATGATTTGGTTGCCTTCTTGATAATTCAATAAATTTAGATTGTGTGATCTTCTCACTGAGTAAATTGAGTAATTCAGTGTTTTCATTAGAAATAAATCAATGAAATTTCTTTATAATCATATAGTAAATTATAAATATTTAATCCTAAACTCATTACAACGCAACAATTCTGGTTATTTTTTATATAATAACAGGTCGGCTGAAAAGTCCCCGGTCTACCATAGTAAAACACAATATTTTGACAAAATTAATTTTTTTTATTCAACATACTTGCCTTCAAGGGCGATACAGCGATTATAGCGACCTTCCAACTTTTCGATACCATTTTTGTAGTACTCCTTCGGTTTGTCCTCAAAATAGGCTTCAGTTTCGGCGATTACCTCAGTATCAGAGCCAAATTTTTTTTACGCGAGCATTCTCTTCAGGTCAGAGAAAAGGAAAAAGTCGCTGGGGGCTAGATCTGGAGAAGACGGTGGGTGAGGAAGCAATTCGAAGCCCAATTCATGCAATTTTGCCATCGTTTTCGATGATTTGTGACACGGTGCATTGTCTTGATGAAACAACACTTTTTTCTTCTTCATATGGGGCCGTTTTTTCGCGATTTCGGTCTTCAATCGCTCCAATAATGCACAGTATTAGTCGCTGTTGATTGTTTTTTTCCCTTTTCCAAATAGTCGATGAACAATATACCGTGTGTATCCCAAAAAACTGAGGCCATAACTTTGCCAGCTGACTGTTGAGTCTTTCCACGCTTTGGTAACAGTTCACCGGCCGCAGTCCGCTCAGCTGACTGTCGATTGGACTCAGGCGTGTAGTGATGGAGCCAAGTCTCATCCATAGTCACATATTGACGCAAAAAATCGGGTTTATTACGACTTAACAGCTGCAAACACTGCTCAGAATCATCAATTCGTTGCTGTTTTTGGGCGATTGTGAGCACGCGCGGCACGCATTTCGCACAGAGCTTCCGCATACCCAAATATTCGTGAACGATATGTCCAACACGTTCCTTAGATATCTTTAGAGTGTCAGCTATCTCCATCATATTCACTTTACGGTCACTCAAAATCATTTTGTGGATTTTTTTGATATTTTCGTCGGTAACCGCCTCTTTTGGGCGTCCACTGCGTTCACCGTCTTCGGTGCTCATTTCACCACGCTTGAATTTTGCGTACCAGTCAATGATTGGTGATTTTCCTGGCGCAGAGTCCAGAAACTCATTATCAAGCCAAGCTTTTGCTTCAACTGTATTTTTTCCTTTCAAATAATATTTAATAAGCACACGAAATTCTTTTTTTTCCATCTTTTTGAAAATAACAAAAGTTTCTTCACTAAAAATGCAATATCTCACAAACTAATAGTCCGACAGCTGTCAAATTTTTACACGAATCTTTTGAAGGTTGATACTATCTAAAAATGAAATGGATTTAATTTTAGTGTCGTCATCTATAGGTCAGACCGGGGACTTTTCAGCCGACCTGTTATCAAATTGAAAGTAAGTTAAAATCGATAAATTCATTTAGAGAAGTCGAAACGGTCGTGACGTCAAAACTCATATCGATGACAGTTTGTTTACATTTAATGTGTGGTAATTGAGAGAGTTGGACTTTAAAGGCCGGTTTATGCAACGTTCATTATAATTACATTATCATTAAGAAAAGTTGAGCACCCAATTTATAGTGGAGGCGTTCATGCAACACATTAAGGCATTACAAATACATGAAGCCCTCTAAGAAGTTGGAAACTTTCAACTTTTCATTTACATTACATTATATTCTTAGTGGAAACAGTAAAAGCGCATGCGCAGTACGATAGCATGGAAATGTGAATTCGTATTTATGTCAAAATTCCTATGTTTAGGTTATGTTGATATTGAAGGCCGGTTTTACAAGCAATAAAAAATATTCAGAACAATAAACAACTAAAAGGTTGTATTAACTTTCACTATTTATTCTATAAATTGCAATTACAGCTGTTTCGCTAGTTATAGCGAAACAGCTGTAATTGCAATTTATAGAATAAATAGTGAAAGTTAATACAACCTTTTAGTTGTTTATTGTTCTGAATAACATGAATTTTCACACAGTAAGGGTTAGTACCATAAATTTTAATAAAAAATATTTTAACAAAATCAAAAATAGAATAGTAGTATAACAACTTGAACTTTTTGAATATTGTAGCAGATGTATAGAACATAACATAAGTTTCAAGTGTCAATAGTGGACAATATACGCATGCGCTAATACAGAATTTATAATGTAATGAAGTCTTGCATGAACGACAACATTTTTTTAGTGAAAGTGTAATTATAATGTAATGTTAATGGAATTATAATGTTCGTTGCATGAACCGGCCTTTATTTCTGATTTTATTGTGAATTATTGGTTTTATTTGTGTTATGCAATCATAAAATGTCGTCAGTAGGGTTTGTGAAAGCATTGTTAAACAATTTACCATCCTTAGACATTTTCATGGTTAGGTTAGGTCGGGTTAGGTTAGGTTTCAATGCAGCTGAATTTCGAAATGTAAAAGCAACAGCGTAAATACTCATTTTGTGCTTTTTGCATTAAAAAATGTCTAACTGACTTATTTTTATGAAAATCAACAAAAAATAAAGAAAAGAGAGAATAAATATAAATAAAAAACTTCGCACAATCTCGCAGATACACTGTTTACAATAAAATGATGGCGCTTTCAATGACACATATGAGTAGTGACGTCAACAGTCGTTTACGCGGCAAATTTTTGAATTTGAATTTGAGGATGGAATAACTATGCCACAAAATTTTTTTAATTTAAGTTTTTTTGGTTTTTGGGGTAATTGATTGCTGCTCTGTCTTCCTGCATGATTTTGAAAAAAATGGAAAACACCGAATTGTGGATTAAATAAATTTCTGAAGTGGCAGTTATGTTTTTTTCATAGCCAAAAATGATTACATCAGCTGCAGTATTATTAGGGATGGGTTTATTTGGTGTAGATCCTTGTAGCACTCCATTTCTTGAGATTTTCGTACTGGCTATGATTTCAAATGTACGTTTTGCTAAAAAACTTTTCAATGAAAGAATAAATATTACCGTCGAATCAATAGGTTGTCTGAAACGCTGGATTTTTTGAAGTGTATAACATGAAGAGAATATTTTCCTAGTTATATAAATCAAACGTCTTCAGAGTTAGAGAAAAAAAACAGAGACTTGAAATTAATTTGA
Source organism: Ophraella communa (assembly GCA_035357415.1). Taxonomy (NCBI): domain Eukaryota; kingdom Metazoa; phylum Arthropoda; class Insecta; order Coleoptera; family Chrysomelidae; genus Ophraella; species Ophraella communa. The sequence goes on from CM068982.1 coordinate 547,564, forward strand.
AGATTGAAATAGATGCACAACAAAAATTACACTTGCAGTAACGTACAAGCTTAGCGAACATGCACTTCGCTATATTGAAATCCCTTTGGATGCACAAAAAAGAAACAGTAGGTAACCATATTGAGAGTTATAAATCATTCTTAATGAAACTACGATCGAGTTTTTAATTATCAGAGCTTCTGAATTTATCTTTTCATGTATCAACAACTATCTTATTAATTATTTTGTTCTCTGTGCTTATTTCTTTTAGCTGAATTTACGAGGATAAAGCTGGATTAAAGTTTTTTATAGCTTTTGGTATTAAAAAAAAACATAATTTCGATCCTAATATCGATTTCGAATGCATTTGTTATCAACACTCCTGGAAATTCACATAAATTTCGCAAAATAATTAGTTCGTTTGACATAGTGGTTGCCATTTGGAGAAAATTAATCAGCTCATTCTATCCGGAAAAGTGAAATATTATATCATTTTCTCTCTGTATTTGATGATTTATTCAACCCTTTTAATTTGAATTAAGACAAAGAGCAAAATATATGTTAATAAAAACACGTTAAATCTGTTATTTATGATTAGGCTTTGTCTCAAATAAATTTATTTATTATAATTTATTGTAAATTGATTTACACCAGTTACAAACAAAAAAAACTAAACTGTTCTGCTTTTCAGTAAATTTAACCTCAGATTACAAGACTGTCCCACGCTATTACTGAACAAAAAATACGACGTACAATAGCGTTTTAAACTCAATTAGTTCCCACAATGCTAACGATTTACTAAAAACCAACATAAAATTCTAAAAATGTATAAAAAAATTACATTTTCAAATTTCGCGCGTAATTTGACGAAAATTATGTGTTCTGTGGTCGCGACGTCTTTTCGCAGTGTAAACAAATGCGCTGGCCGTAGGTTTATACAGCCAATAAGATGAAATAAATGTTGATATTGATATTGGTTAAAACATTTGACAACTAGACAAGTTTAAGACTACTATAGAGCGGGTTACAGTTATTATGCAGCATTGCGTTTATAGACGACGGCGTTGCCATATCGGCATGTTCTTCGAATTTGGTTCCAACTGGCGCGGGAATATAACGTGCCATTGTGTTACTATTATGATTTAAATGTTGAATAAATTATTCATTTGAAAATCGTTTAGTGAGTAATTAAGAATATTTATAATTATGCTTTTAGATAAATTTTACGCGTTTAAAGGAAAATATTTTAAATCCGCTAAAATATTCAAATTTTATACGTTTAATTATCACGTATAAAGAAATAAATAAATACAGCGGCCTTACAAAAGACCTTTGTCAAATTATGAAATAATAATATAATTAATAATAAAAATATGTCAATAATAATAATATATACATAAATTACAACGGGAGTGGTAAAAAAGTCAGCTGTCATCTAAATTTTAAGGGAGAACGATTAACAGAGAAAAGATAATGAAATCTTGCCGACGTTTCGATGATTTTTCCGAGGATTTTTCTTCTTCTGGCGGGTTGTTGTAACAAACAAAATATAGAATAAGTAAATGAATTAATAATTACGTATTTTAACTTGAATTAAAATTAAACTTTAAAAATGACAATGATTAGCAGGTAATAACTAAAATAAATGAAAATTGAATGGAAAATTTGAGGGTTAAGAAATATATTACTGATCTTCATCGTCATCCAAGTCTTCATCTTCATCGTCTTCATTTAGATTTATTATTATTGGCTCAATGTCTTCCATTAAATGATCTGTTTGCCACATCTTTTCCTCTGTCTTCTCTACCTTTTTTTCATAATTAGACCACTGCATTGGGGTTACTTGCGAATACGCTGTTTTTATAAGTTTTTCCACATCCTCTTTTTTAAAAGTACATACTATTATTACGAGCCACATATCCTTTCACTTGGCTCCACACCATTTCAATAGGATTTAATTCGCAATGATAAGGTGGTAATCGTAGGACTGTTATATTATGTTCTGTGGCAATGTCGTCTATTTTTCTTAGGTCGTACTGCTCTCTAAACGCGTTTGCAGTAGCCAATAATTCTGTTTTTAAATAATCATCCTCGAACTAAATCTCTTTTTCCAGTAGCCAGTACTTTATTTGTTCCTTATTCCAAGTTGTCTTTGGAAAAGGTAACTTCGCCGAATGGTATGACGCATTGTCCAACACTACAACATTCTTTGATCCATTTTTCGGCAAATTAGGGATCAGTTGATCTTTAAACCAGGCCTCAAAGCCTTCTGCGTCCATTTCGTCGTGGTAATCGTCTGCACCTTTCTTTGCCAGAAAAGTTTTTTCTGCACCCTCAAGAAAACCGTCTTTCCAGCCTGCATGAAGAAGAACAAATCTCGGTCCTCGTTGACTTGGAGCCTTCAGTCCTTTGACAAATGCATCTCGGGCATTTTTTATGGTAGTGTCTTTCCATTCAAAATTTACACTGTGGCCCACATTAATCCATGACTCGTCCAGATATATTACGTTATATCCTTCTTCGCGGAACTTCTTCACTGATCTTAAATATTTGTGCCTCCAGGCGATTATATCAGCTCTTTCTATTAGAATCGAGTCTCTTCCTCTCTTTCCATAAACAAACCCCATATCGTTAAGCAAGCGTCTTAGCGTACTTTTAGAAAAATTTGGTACATTTTCGTCTGAATTTATTTTAGCAAGAACTTTTGCCAGTGTTGGTGGAATATTTTCGGAGTAGAATTCATGCACAGCTTTTCGTATTTGCGATACCTTCATCGTAGGTGATCAGTCTTGAATTCGACTGGCTGCTGTTCCGTCTTCGTTTTTTTGGCGATGTCAAAGGTCCAGTAGCGGCTTCGCTTTTCAGATTATACACTGTTCTCACACTAAGACCAGTCATTTCAGAAATCAGTTCTATTTTCGCTGTCACATTTTTGTCATCTTTTGTATTCAACGTATACCTTAAAATATTTAATAAAAGCCTCTTGGTTTCACGATGAAGATTTTCACCTTGTTTAAATTTTTCAAACGGTGCTGCTAACTGCATGGCTGTTGTTTCAATAATGCCCTTTCGTTTATCAGCAGAAACAGATAGGTACCTGCCTATGTTATTACTTACCTGTATATTTACTTACCTCTACATTCCAGGAATATTACATAACGGTTTACGAGGATCAAGGGATCATACAGGTAAAAATAATTAGCATCTTTGTAATTAAATAATACTTTCACTGGCAATTGGATTAGGATTTGTCTGAAAGATTTAGTAGAGACCTAAATAATCCATCAAGTGATCAGGTATATACTGATTACAATCTACATAAATATATTTGAATTCCATTTTTTAATAATATTTGTTATATAGAATATAGAAATATATGTTTTGCAAAATTCATAATAAAACGTTTCTACGAAAATAAATTGGCTGAGTTAATTGTGGTTCAAGCCGTAACCAAAGCGGCAACAGTGTTGAATATTCGCCCATAAGATTTACATTGGCCTATGCCGGCCACGCTGCATAATAACTGTGACCCGCTCTATAGACAAGTTTAAGACTACAAAATTTTTGTTGTCAAATTTTAAAGGTCCATTCACAGTAGACAATGTCCAGCAGGAAATAGTAGATGGCGTGAGAGTAGCAGAAGAGTAAAAAGACAACGTGAAGTCAGTAACACTCCATTAAAATCTCAACTATAGTCGGTGCAAAGGACAAATTTCTCTTTTCTACTGTTTGTAATGTCCTGTGACACTTACTCTTGCTACCATGGCACCTCCGTTCTACTAGGTGGAGATAAACTCTACATTGGTGTAAATCCAATCTGCAAACGAACACTATAGAGTGTAAATTACACCGAGTGTACAAAAGTGTTCCACTTCCTATGCAAACAAAAGTACCTAATGACCTTTAACGTGGCGTATAGAAAAACTTAACCACCAAATCAATAAGTCAAAGATTATTGTCAACAAAACGTCAAATTACATAAAATAATGTCCGTATCAGAAACTTCTTTGGACATATCCATAGAAGAAACCGAATCCACAGTAACAGTAATCCAAGTTGAAACTGCAGACAAAAATAACGCAAACGCCAAAAATAACGCAGAATGCAGTATCGCTATTACCGCACCTGGCACGTCTTCGGAAATTGAATCACAAAACCAACCGCATAATGACGAACAAGCCCCCGAGTTGTTACAATCTTTAGAAGACCTCAACAAACAAATAATCCAAGAACAGAAAGATCTACTCAAACAATACGTTACGTCCAAAACTCTGATAGTATCTAAGCACGAAATAGGCGTTGGCTCGGATCTCCTTTGCACGGTCAACGCGTCGACGGATATTCCCGAAAATCCCAATTACCCACCTCCACCGTATTCCTTCCACAGGATTCCGGACCAACAGGTTTACGTACAACACAGTACGATACTGAATCCAGAACCCGCTCCGAATTATTTCGACGAGTTCAACGGTTCCGCCGATGATTTTGGTTCGACGAGGCTGCGGAACAAGTTTGTGACAAAAGTTTACGGCATACTCACCACGCAATTACTGATCTCCTTCGGATTTGTAGCGGTATGCGTTTACGTAGTACCAGTCAACAACTTCGTCAAGACCAAAAAAACGTTGTACATTGTGTCCTTTATAGTTTTGTTCGTTTTATTGATACTCTTAGCTTGTTTTACAAATTTACGAAGAGCCTTTCCTATTAATTTTATAATGTTGCTCCTTCTGACGCTCGCTATGACGTATACTACGGGGGCTACTGCTTGTTTTTACTCGGAAAAAGCCGTTTTGGTCGCTATGGGTTCGACCGCTGCAGTCTTAGCCACCGTCAGTTTCATAGCTTGGTTGAATTTGTTCGATGTGACTTCGTGGGGCTTTGCTATTTTTATGGCTTTGATACTGTTCATGTTGTTTGCTGTTATTACATCGGTGATATTTTGGATTTTAGGAAGTAGTCAAACGCTTAACATTATATTCGCTTCAGTGGCGGTTGTAGTATTTACTTTTTACTTACTGTACGATACTCAAAAGCTACTTGGGGGTGGCAGGATCGAATTATCCCCCGAGGAATATATTTTAGGAGCGCTTTCTTTGTACGTAGACGTAATGTTGATTTTTTATTTTATCATGATGTTGTGTAATAGGAGATGAAGTTGATATCGTTGTAATAAAAGTTTTAAATTGATTTTTGGTTTAATTAACGGATTTAAAAAACGCAAAGGTTTCTTTTTCTGTGATTTAGGGCCAATCTGAGATTGAGCATACCTTCCAGTTCTTCGACCAACCTTCCTGTTTGAAGTAAAATGATTTTATTTTTATAAAATTTGGTGAATTTATTTACTTTACTGAAATAAACAATGGACTAGTTTAGTAGGATCATATTAATCAAAATGATAGCAATATATATATTTAGGATAAGATACCTACTTACTTATATTGGTATTCGTTTTGCAATTAATTTTTCTCATTTCGTTAAATTTAGCAATAAATAATAAGTAAGTTTTAAACGTAGCGCCAACTAATAACCAATAATGAAGTGTGTTTAAAAGTCAACGTTGTCACATTTTAGCTACGTTCGTTTCAAGTATTCTCAAAGAACTGGCGGCACAAAACACCGTGTTCTGTGACTAACTGATTGTATCAGTTGACAAGATTTTGGCCTGTTTTCATACCGACCACACTGGGTCCTCCCTTTAACTCCAGAACACCGATGTAATCGCCTTGAGTGGTACAGAGAACGTTCACTCTGGGATCAGGAATGGAACAGTATAGCCTTTAGTGACGAGTTTTTTGTTGAAAGGCATGTTCATCAAGCTGTTGGAGTTATGGTTTGGGGTCTTAGACAAGGAAAGAGAGAGGACGCGTAACCCGAGTCGTGAAACTGTTACCACTTGCCACATAATCGATGGGGTCAGTGGCGTAACATAATGTTTACAATACATTTTTCCCACATAATGGGTAATAATTGTATGTTTCTTAGATACAAATAATAGGTTGGTATCAAAGGAAGGAAGTGAATAAAATTTAGCAAAGGTACATTTAGGCACATTTAATAGGTATGATAAAACAAAAAAATCATATTTATATTATAAAATACTAACTATATTATATTAATCAAGGAGTATATAAATAACAAATCAAATTTACTAGTAATTATAAAAAATCTTTATTTGTTATGAAAATATTAACATAATTAATCTATAACTACTTTAATATTAAATAAATACTTAAATTAAAACTGTTTATTTGCTGATATTAATAGTGATGTTTGACTATAGAACATTTTTGTTCACCATTTAAACCATTAGACAAAAAATAGCCAAGTGGAAGCTTCCATGTGTCATTAATTGCAACTATCATTAAAACAACAGCTTCTTTGGCTAATTCATTTGAATCATCATCCAAATCAACCCCAAAATTGACTAACCATGGAAACTTTTACCATTCCATACCAAGTGCTGCCGAATTGACATCTCATCAATGATAAGAGAACAAAGTAATGGTTTATTTGAATTTTCTATAAGTTTACTCAGAGTATTGAATTATTCAATTATTGTGAAACCAGGAGCTGCATAGTTTGCAGCCATTTCCCAATAGTGCTTCTATGGGGCAAACACGTTTCAAATACTTTCCTGATATACTTGTAAGCTTTGTAGGAGAGAAAAAATTTAAAGTCAATGTAAATTTTCGTAATTCAGGTGGGTATTTTTTATTTTTAGACATTGCATTCTTTGTAACAATTGCTTATTTACACTACTCACATTTTATAATCAAGTTCTTATTTTTCAAACTGGTTATTAATTGTTTAAGGGAAACAACTTTTCTTTTTAGCCTGTTTATAGATTGTTTTAATACCCTGGTTTTTCTAGTCTTCTCTTAACTTCTAATAATTTCTAGAAGTAACTTCCATTTCAGTATTTTTAACCAGGACAGTCAGCTGTTGGGTTTAATGACTGTGTTGAGGAAGTAGAAGGACCAGGTTCTGTACTCTGAATATATTCGAAGGGTGCTCTCTATTTGGCCTAGAAAAAACAATATTTTTATATAAATATTTTCAATTCACAAAATATTTAAATTATGTTTTACTTAGAACTGCCAAGGTGTTTTATTGTTATTAGTTATGTAGGTACATACCTTCCTGGGTTGCAGGTATGTGGGCAACTGATGAAAAATTATTGGAACAGCTTCATGGAGCCAATGTAGTCTTGATTTTACATCAGTTTTATATAACCAACATTCCTCAAAGTGTTTTGACCAAAGCCTATCATTTTTAGTTGGTTCCCAAATCCTTAATTTTGGTGTTACCTATCCATAATTTGCGTTTTTCTACATCTGTAGGAAGGCTGTAACAAAAAATAAAAAATTCATAAAATACCTACATGTTTTTCTAGTGAAAATTCTCCTATTTTACAGTGAATAATTCTTTTGTCGTTTTGAGTTAGTCCTTTTTGCATTAATCTCCTATTGAAATGAATAGCTAGATTTATTTGGAGAAACTTAAAAATTGCTTACCTACGCCATTGGTAAAATGGCTGTTTTGAAGCAAGAAAATATATTATGTATGTAGATTTAGAATGAATATTATTAAACCGCGATATCCAAACACTATAATTAGATGAATTAAAGACTGAATAATTACATACTTAAATATAATTACTCAGAGATAACTCTTTTATCTTTTAAAATAGAAAAATCTACAAAGGTCATTGTATATACAATCGTTTGTTTACCTGTAAAATGAAATTCCTATCTCCTTTTTCTCGCTGCGACTTCGGCATCCGTAAGCACAACAATTCACCATTATTCAGTTCAAAAATAATTCACAATCTCAATAATTTTCACTTAAAAATTCACAAATAAAGCACACGCTGTATTCGCTTTGTTTGCCACAGAAATAATGGCGGCTGCTAAAAATGTGTCACAGAACGCAAGCTCAAAATAAAGCGAAGTGCGGTATCCATATGCTTTCCTAATCTAAGCTTGAGGTGCTATAGCTCATGGTTCGAGATCACCTTTAATCTTCATCAGATGTAACATGAACGCGCCGCATTATATATCCAAGAAGTTTTAGAACCCAATCTTTTATCCTATCTTGACACCCTGGCAAATCCAACTTTCCAACAAGATATCTAATGCTCGACCACACGTCGCAAGAGTCACAACAGACTTTTTTCAATATAATGATGTCACATTGTTATCTTGGCCACCAAGATCTCCCGACTTATCCCCAATTGAGCACGTGTGGGATATGATTGCTCAATTTTCAACGTCCTCCTGAGACTCTATAAGAACTTCTGGAATGAGATACCACAAGAGGACCTTGACCACCTGATCATGCAAGCATGCATGCCTAGACGCCATAGAGTTTAAAATAAGTCTAAGAGTGTCAAATCTGGCGACCTTAGTGGCCATTCGATCCTTCCTCTTCTTCCTAGGTCACTTGTTTGTGTCTTCCAGTCTCACGCTGGAAATACCTTAATTTATTGTAACAGTAAGCACAATGTTTGTCACACTTAATATCAGAGGAACTATTTATTGTTATTGTTATTGAATCATCTATAGTGTTTGTTGATTACATTTGCAAAAAATATTTTGACTATAATACTATCTCTTATTAATATTTGATGAACTATAACTATCTAAATAATACAACTCATTTTATGGAATGTAAGATTTACTATTTTTAAAAAATATCACACCACTAATTAAAATATTAAGCATAACTCCTGAAAATGATACAGCGTTGCCAGCACGAGAACAGAACAAAGAGAATCGATTAGTATTCTTTGTCATACTCATAGACACTCCTTTATATTGATCTTAGCACGAAATATATCTAGGATATTTTGTTAGGGCTGATAATATCTAGGCCTTAGACTAGGAAAGAGAGAGGACAGCGCATGGCAATGAAAACCTTATGCGTGTGAGTGAAGCCAAGTTTCAAACGTTTGGTGGTAAACAAATTTGGAACGTCGAATTGTATTTTTTTAGTTTTTTTATTAATTTTCATCTTTTTTAATTACCTGAATAGACATTTGAAAATGGTTAATTGTGCAGTTTATAAGTGCAACAGTCAGAGTGCTAAAAAATAGGAAGGAATTTCATTTCATAGGTAAAAAGTATTTTAAAACTATTTCCTTGAAATTTATTTTTATTAATATTACAGCTTTCAGGTAATAGATGTTTAACTAAATCACATATGTTATGTATGATAACTTAAATTAATAGTACATACATTTTGAAAACTGTTTTCATTCAGTTTTAAAGATTATTTTTCAATTAATTGTTATTATTTTCTCATAGATTTAATAGTTTTGCAGTGGCGTGGAACAAAAACATATATTTAAAATAGATAAAATAGATTAAAATTGTAATATTTATTAAATAAATATGTTTTAAAATGATCGTTCTTTTTTTTTGGAGTAGTATAAATTTAAAGACTTTTTTAAATTAGATTTGTAATACGAAATAATGAAAATGATTATATAATAATCGTATAAGAAAAATCGTATGATACGCCTATGTCAATATTGTCCGCCATTAGTTTGGTGGTAAATGGGTTACATAAATTGATTCCAATGCGCAGTCCTCTCTCTTTCCTTGTCTAAGATCTAGGCTGTAACAAATTCCTTCAATACCTGTAATGTAGTAATAGTATATTACATAACAAGTGTGGAAAGTGAAGTATTACGCACAAGTGAAGTTTAGCACGAGCCGCGTAGTGGCGAGTGTGGAAACGTAACGAGTGCAAGAAATACACTTTCCAACGCGTTGTGTACACGATTTTTCCTACGACCCCAATATTTCTTATTTTAAATTTATTTATAAAATGTATTTTAATTGTTAGTCATGTTAAAAATTAGGATTTAAACGAGTTTATATATTGCATGGAAATATAATTAATTAAAATCAAATAACCACCTTTCTCAGGAATTCACATCAAAATTCTTTATTAGATAAATGACATTTTAATTTTTTTGTGGGCTCTATAAAAATAAAAAGTAAAATGGTCAGTTGGTGAAATTAATTGAAAAGTAATGTAATAATAATAGACACAAAAATAATTGTAAACAGAAACACAAACATAACTTCAAAAATCCACATTCGACACATGCACGGAACATAACCCAATATAAAAAAGAAGAATAAACTGTTCTTCTTTCTAAAAGTGTTTTAATAAAAATAATAATACTAAATAAAAATATGTTTATTTGTAAAAATTTAAAACCCTATAAGAAACTTTTTTCTTTATTCTTACTTTATACAGAAATATTTGTATTGGCAATTACAATACAATATTTGACACAAGGAAGATTTAAAAAAAAATTAAATGGTCCTTGTTTTGTCATTCATGTGTTTACTATTGATAAATTTGACGTAAATGTCACAGATCATAGAACTATATTTTTTTACTTTTCAATACGTGTATTGATATTAGCTACTTTCTTAAGTACAAATAATCTTGCAAACTAGCACTTACATATGTGGTCGTAGGAAATAGTATATTACATAACGAGTGTGGAAAGTGAAGTATTACGCACAAGTGAAGTTTAGCACGAGCCGCGTTGTGGCGAGTGCGGAAACGTAACGAGTGCAAGAAATACACTTTCCAACGCGTTGTGTACACGATTTTTCCTACGACCCCAATATTTCTTATTATAATAAATATTTTAAATTTATTTATAAAATTTATTTTAATTGTTAGTCATGTTAAAAATTAAGATTTAAACGAGTTTATATATTGCATGGAAATATAATTAATTAAAATCAAATAACCACCTTTCTCAGGAATTCACATCAAAATTCTTTATTAGCTAAATGACATTTTAATTTTTTTGTGGGCTCTATAAAAATTAAAAGTAAAATGGTCAGTCGGTGGAATTAATTGAAAAGCAATGTAATAATAATAGACACAAAGATAATTGTAAACAGAAACACAAACATAACTTCAAAAATCCACATTCGACACATGCACGGAACATAACACAATATAAAAAAGAAGAATAAACTGTTCTTCTTTCTAAAAGTGTTTTTATAAAAATAATAATACTGAATAAAAATATGTTTATTTTTTAAAAATTTAAAACCCTATAAGAAACTTTATTCTTTATTCTTACTTTATACAGAAAAATTTGTATTGGCAATTACAATACAATATTTGACACAAGGAAGATTTAAAAAAAAATTAAATGGTCCTTGTTTTGTCATTCATGTGTTTACTATTGATAAATTTGACGTAAATGTCACAGATCATAGAACTATATTTTTTTACAGTCGACAGAAGCAAACATGGTCCGCGGAAAATATGCCAACTAATTTCAAGGTTATCACAATCAGCCAATCACGAGCCAATGTTAACGATAATATCAATTTTAGTGGCTGCATAAGTGAGATGAAAATACAACTACAGCGACAAGGACACGCCCACCCAGGGTTCATGTTTGCTTCTGTCAACTGTACTTTTCAATACGTGTATTGATATTTACTTTTCAATACGTGTATTGATATTAGCTACTTTCTTAAGTACAAATAAGTGTGCGAACTAGCACTTTCATATGTGGTCGTAGGAAAAAATAATATTGCTACTACATCTCAATATGGTGGTGATAAATTTCAAAAAACAACTCATAGAAAAATTTATTATTTTAGATCTAATAAAATATAAATGTTTTGTTATCGTTTCCCTAATCCACATATCAACAACAGATAATTAAATATTAACAAAATGTCTACGTATAGCGTCAAAGCTCCTAAAATATATTCTTCTGGTGACATCTCCACTCGACCTCCTCCGATAATTTGTTGAGTGTCGTACAACAAATAAACGGTAAACAAAAGCACGCACAAAAATGCGTACACTATGTACAAAGTTTCGAGACCCGTCACCACGTAAACTATTAAAGCGATCATGCCGAACAAACCCACAACAACGCCTGCCATGCACAATATAAACCCGTAGCCAGTAATATCGAACAGTTTTGAATAAGCTAGAAGCGTAATCAGACCAGTTATAACAGCAGTAGCTCCTACTGCGTACAAAACTGTCTCTTCCGAATAAAAGCATGCCACTGTAGCCGTTGTGTAAGAAAAACAAAGAGTAAAGAGTAGCAATAGGATAAAATTAATGGGAAAATTTCTCCTCAGCGAGACAAAACATGCCAGCATGATCATCAACACTACCAACAACACGCTGCTGATTATATACAAAACGAAGTTGGTTACGATGAAATATTTGAGCGGTAAGACCAAAACGGCCGTCAAAACAAACGCGAAGGTGATAAGCAGCTGGACGCAGAGTATCGAGTAAACTTTAGCCACAAAATCGTTTCTAATCGATATGGAATCAAAAGAAAACGAAGAGAGTCCGTAAGTTGGATCACCTCTCATGCGATTGTCAACGTTCATATAAACCAGCTGGGTTACGTTACCGTGGTAGGAGTAAGGCGGGGGAGGATAATTAGGATCGTAGTTTCCTTCGTATAAATCTTTCATTTGGTTAGATTGTTTGGTTTTATTTGTTAGACTTTCCTTGGTCTCTTTGTTTAGTTGTTGGGTTAAATTTTCTAGTGATTTTATCAACGGATCTTCTTTCATGATTTGTATCAGAGGAATTGGTTCTGCTGGTTGAGTGGAATTGAAAGTTCTTTCTGTTTTGGTGGAAAACGGACTTTTTTTATTTTGTTTCATGCTTAAGGAAATTTACTTTTTATATTTATAAACGTTGACAGTTTCTTGACAGTTAGGGACTCTTACCGTCAAGGTCAAACATAGTTTTTAATTGTTACCCCAACCGCCATGAGGTCGCTACTATCAGAAATTATGGCCGCATGATCCGAATGGACAGGGAAAGTGTGACGTCAAAATTTATGTTCTATGCTGTCGAACTGTGAAATGTCAATGAAATTATTTCAAACAAGAACATTATAATTCTCCAGAAGTAGATTTTGTTTCAGTTATTTTATTATTATTATACATTAAAATATAACACAAGTATCATAATTAAATACATATATGCAAAGTCTTTTAAAATTCGACTTTTAAAGTACATTTTTTAGTAAGTATTCTTAAAATTTATGAAAATGCACAACTTTGAAGGTTAGGTTATAATGTTTTTACGAAAATTGTTCGTATATCTACTTTAGTGATATGTAAAATATATGAATGAACACTTACCAATGAAAAACAGTAAGTAACTCCCAAATATGAAGAAAATACAATAAAATAGTCAATAACACCTATAAAACATACATTAACAAAATTTGTTTGGAATCTTTTGGTTTGACACCTACGTCACCACTTTCCCAGTCCATTGTCACCTCTTGTATGAAAACTATTTATTTATAGTCGGTGCAAAACAAAATTTGATACACGTCATCATAATTTTAAGTCGACACGTATAGTCAGTGTTGCCGGACTTTTATAAGTTTACAAGATTTAAAGATCGATTCGAATAAAACTATCCAAAACAACTTAATTGAAGTGACATCAAACAAAATACACTCCGCGTCATATAAAACTGGTACAACTATTATAATCAAAAATTGTGTTTTTGTAGTTGTGTAAATTGATCTTTTAAAAAGTGTCAATGCTAAATCAGCTGTTATGGTATAATTTCTATGGCAGTGTTGCCAGCTCAATAAAAATGTTAGTAGATGTAATGATGAAATTAAATTTTATAAAGCAATAAAACAAATTGGAAAAAATAAAAATCTATTATCATTCATACCTAAACAATTAAATGAACTAACAAATAGATTATAGATCATGGTAGCATAGAAGCCATGAAAGTTTACATTCAATAATTAATAACGTGTCATACCTCCATTATTATTGATAAGTTCTTGTAATCTTGTAGGCATTGAGTCAATTAAATTTAATGTTAAATTTTCATCTTCTGTCAAGCTCTCCCAGGTTTCTTCTATTAGCGTCCATAAGTGCTCTTTGTTTAGTGGAATTGTATTTAAATTTTTCAATTTTTTTACCATAAGCCCCCAAACATTCTCTATTGGATTAAGGTCTGGACTTTTAGCGACCCATGGAAGCGTTTCAATATTATTTTCAGCAATATAATTGCGTACGCTGCGAGCAGTGTGCACTGAGCAATTGTCATGTTGAAAAATAAAATTATCATTGGGAAAAATTTCCCTAACCGATGGTAACATTACCCCATCTAAAATATCCAAATAGTTTCTAGCATTTAATCTTCCTTCGATTCTCCGGCACATTCCTAAACCTCCTCTATACATCCAAGCCCAAACATTTACAGAAAATCGTCCAGACTTATCATTAGAAGAAATATAATTTTCATTAAACCTACTTCCAGGTGGTCTATAAACTATAATATGGCCGTCACTATGTGATTGGAATACTTTTTCATCGGAAAAAATTACCCTTCCCCAAAAATTTTATGTATCGTTTAAAACATAATTTAAGGCAAAAATTAATCTACCTTGTTTATTTTCTTCATTGAGTTTGTATTTCCGGACGGCCGCACAATTCTTTAAATTAGTTTTTCTAATTCTTCTTAATGCGGTTGTTATTGAAGCATTAAAGTTTACTGCAACTTTTGCATGTCTTGCCGTATGAAATGGATTTGCCCTTAAGTAATCAGTTAATGCTTCGTCTTGCTCCGCTGTAGTTATAAATGTTCTTCCAGTTCCTCTTTTTCTGCAAATAGTTTGGTCGTTATCCCACCTTTTTTTAATGTTTTGAATCGTGGTTTTGCTTCTATTAAACGTTTGGGCAATTCGTCTAATGGACCAACCATCCTCTATTTTGGAAATTATTCGCATTTTATAAAATTCCCTTAAATGGACTGGCATCGTGGATAATGCGCTTTGACAAATTTGACACATGCGACTGTATGTCATTTTGATTAGTTAAGTTTGATTTACATAGGGAAAATAAAAGTGTACCAGTTTTATATGACGCGGTGTTACATTATAACTGTTACACTAATTGTAACAGTTACTTCCTTAAGTTTACTTCCCGCCTCTAGTCGGGGCGCTGTCAATTAGAAAATAGAATTGACATACTTCATGTAACGGCACACAAGAATGAACCAAGCCATTTTTACATACATTACAACTTGTGAATTGTTTAGCTATAATTATTGTAATACATATTAAAAGTACAAAATACATTTTCTATACTGCTTACCGATTACTACTACATACAATTACAACAGATTGGCGACGAGGATAAAAGAAACATACAGGATGCCAGTAGATCCAAATCCAGTGCAACATGTTACACATACCGTTCAGACAATATTTTCCATCGAAACTTTCGATTCGAAAAATACAAAATTCGACCGATGGGTGAAACGTCTGGAAAGTGCTTTTGGAGTATTTGCCATTTCAGAAGACCGAAAGAAGTCTTACCTCTTACATTACATGGGGGCTGAAACATACGATTTATTGTGCAATAAAGTTTCCCCACAAGAACCTGAAAATTTAACCTACAAGGAAATAGTCGACCTGATGAAAACACATTTCAATCCACAACCGCTAGAGATTGCAGAAATTTTTCGCTTTTTACAAAGAAGGCAACAAGAAGGTGAAACTGTTACTGAATTTATTACCGCACTACAAACCATGGCCATAAATTGCAAATTTGGAGACTATCTAAGTAAGTCAATACGAAACCAGTTTGTTTTTGGTTTACGCTCAGAAAGAATCCAGAGTAGACTACTGGAGGTTAAAGAGCTCACTTTACAACAAGCCATAGATATAGCCGTAAGTATGGAAGCTTCTGCAAGAGATGCTGCCCAGTTACATAAAAATTCTACCTACAATGTGAATAACGTTCTACAGAAAAATAAAGGACATTCTAAAAATATGTTTAATAAACAATTTGTAAATACATCTACTAGTGCGGGTACCAGTTATAACAATAATAATAATCATAAAATTTTATGTTTTAGATGTGGTGGTAACCACAAAGCAAATGTTTGCAAACTAAATAAAAATACTGTCTGTACAAACTGTGGCTTGAAGGGGCATTTACAAAAAGTTTGCATGAAAAATAAAAATAAACAGGCTACAAATTTTGTGGAGGAGGACCAGAGATGCAAGGTAGATGAAATCCTATTAGTAGATACCAAGGAACCTGAAAAATCAGAACACATTGAATTTAGAGAAAAGTACCTTTTGGAAGTTGAGGTAGAAGGTAAGAGTATAGGTTTCGAGGTAGATGGTGGTTCACCTGTCACTTTAATATCAAAATCTTTTTATGATACTCATTTTTATACATTTGAAATATTCAATACATCTTTACAACTAATTTCATATTGCAAAACTCCCATTGATTTGTTAGGATACATATCAGTTTCAGTTAAATTAAAAGAAATTACAAAAAAATTAAACATGTATGTGGCAAATATTGATAGATCACCTTTGTTAGGTAGAGAGTGGATAAGGCAATTACCTATTCATTATGATTTACATGATATTCAGTTAGACATACATTCAAGATTAGATACAGTTTTAAATGATTTTAAAGATATTTTTGCACCTGGGTTTGGGAAAATTCAAAATGTTCAAGCAAAATTTACCCTCAAACCCAATTCAAAACCAGTTTTTCTAAAGGCTAGAACGGTCCCTTTTAAGTTAATACCATTAGTGGAACATGAGTTAGATAATTTGGTTCAGGAAGGCATTCTAGAAAAAGTTAACACTTCAGAATGGGCCACACCGGTAGTGCCAGTACTTAAAAAAAATAATCAGGTACGTTTGTGTGGTGATTTCAAGGTTACTGTGAACCCTTGTTTAATTATTGATGACCACCCATTACCCACCATTGATGAACTTTTTTCAGCAATGGCAGGGGGGCAAAGTTTTTCAAAGATTGACTTACGTCAGGCTTACCTACAAATGGAAGTACATCCAGACTATAGGCATTTACTTACATTAAATACCCATAAGGGCCTTTACAAATGTAATAGGTTACTATATGGTATCTCTGCTGCACCAGCAATCTGGCAAAGAGAGATAGAAAACATTTTACAGGGAATTCCTGGAGTTACAGTTTTCTTAGACGATATAAAAATTACAGGTAACACTGATGTCATACATTTAGAACGTTTGGTTCAAGTTTTTGACAGATTACGTAAATTTGGTTTAAGAGTTAATATAGAGAAGAGCGAATTTTTCAAAAAAGAAATTAAGTATTGTGGTTACATCATAAATAAAGATGGTATCCATAAATGTCAAGAAAAAATAGAGGCTATAAACAGTATGCCTCGACCAGTAAATGAAACACAGTTACGTGCATTTATAGGTTTCATTAACTACTATGGTAGGTTCATACCTAACCTAAGTACAGTATTATTTCCTTTAAATCAATTACTTTGCAAAAATAAAAAATTTGAATGGTCTGAGGGCTGTGAAAGAGCTTTTCAACAGGCGAAAATGCTGTTTCAAAGTCCCAATTTTCTAGTACACTATAATACCAAGCTACCATTGGTAGTAGCTACAGATAGTAGTCCTTACGGAGTAGGGGCAGTTCTGTCTCATATTTACCCAGATGGCACAGAAAGAGTAATTCAATATGCTTCTCAAACACTTACACCTACCCAAAGAAAATACTCACAAATTGATAAGGAAGCTTATGCAATAATATTTGCAGTAAAAAAATTTTATCAATATTTATATCTAAATAAATTTACATTGTATTCTGATCATAGACCATTAATACAAATTTTTTCACCCTCAAAAGGTTTACCTATTTTCTCTGCAATGAGAATGCAGCATTATGCTATGTTTTTACAAGGTTTTAACTACGAAATTAAATACAGAAATACTAAATTGCATGGAAATGCAGACTGCTTGTCAAGATTACCAATAACAAGCAATAATTCCTCATCTAATTTAGATGTAGTAGATATTTTTGAAATTAACATAATCGAGACTTTACCGGTCACAGTTAAACTTGTGGCCGAAGAAACAAAAAAAGATCCAGTCCTAAATAAAATTTTACATGCTCTAGAAACCGGTACAAAGGTAGAACCATATTTAAATTTACAAATAAACTTAACAGAATTAAGTTTACAACAAGGATGTATAATGCGGATGCACAAAGTGTGGATCCCTAAAACATTACAGAGTACAGTTTTACAAGAATTACATTTAGGCCATTTTGGCAATTCAAAAATGAAATCACTTGCACGTGGTTACTGTTGGTGGCCAAATATAGATAGGGAAATTGAAAATCTCTCAAGGAATTGTAGAGAATGCAATTTAAAGCGTAATAACCCCCCTAAAGTTGACCAACATATTTGGGAACCATCTACACAACCCTTTGAACGTGTACATGCAGACTATGCTGGACCAATTTGCGGTTATTACTTACTTATTCTTGTTGATGCATATACAAAATGGCCAGAAGCCAGATTAGTTCGAGATATGACTGCAGAAACAACTATTAAGGTCTGCAGACAAATTTTTTGCCAATTCGGATTACCTAGATTTTTTGTTACCGATAATGGTACAAATTTTAAGTCACATATATTTCAAAACTTTTTACAAGAAAATGGTATTATAAGTAAATTCACAGCACCTTATCACCCAGCTACAAATGGGCAGGCAGAAAGATATGTCCAAACAATCAAAAATTCTTTAAATAAAATGAAATGTAATAAGAATGACATTGATAAAAATTTGCAACTTATGCTTTTCCAATATAGACTCATGCCACATACAACTACTAATATATCACCCTCTCAGATGCTGTTTGGTAAACAAATTCGGTCAAGGTTAGATTTATTTATACCCACAAACTTTAATTACAAAAGTAGTACAGTAAATAATGACAAAAAAATTCATGATTTTGATACAGGAACTAGGGTTGAATGTAGGAATTATATAGGACCTTCAAAATGGTTGTTTGGTAGAATTAAAGAAAGGCTAGGTAAACTAAATTACTTGATATCATTAGACGATGGACGTGAATGCAAAAGGCATATTGATCAAATTCGGGAGATAGGTGAAACCACTCCTGAAGTACATACCCCTAAATACCCCGAAGCACCATCTACTACGATTCATACTCGACCAATTGAAATTGCAAATGAACCTGGTACTCCTTGCCCACAACCTCCACTTGTAACTGCTCCTTCACCAGTACCTAATGTTAGTGAGGAAGGAAGGGAACTTAGGAAATCTGACAGGAAAACCAAAACCCCTCAATATTTATCTGATTATGTATTACCAAAACGTTTAGCTTAAATTATATTGATCAGCTACATTTCATACTTTGTTTTTCCTGCTAAATATTTTTTTTGTGTTTCATTTTGTTCTGTTTCATTTTCTTCAAGATTATAATGTATTAATTGTTAAGAAAGGGAGGTGTTACATTATAACTGTTACACTAATTGTAACAGTTACTTCCTTAAGTTTACTTCCCGCCTCTAGTCGGGGCGCTGTCAATTAGAAAATAGAATTGACATACTTCATGTAACGGCACACAAGAATGAACCAAGCCATTTTTACATACATTACAACTTGTGAATTGTTTAGCTATAATTATTGTAATACATATTAAAAGTACAAAATACATTTTCTATACTGCTTACCGATTACTACTACATACAATTACAACACGCGGAGTGTACCAACATAATTTTTATATATTTTTTTTCCTTTTGGGTATATGGGTTTAATAAAATAAAGAGTATAATAATATTTGCTTTTATTCGCTATAATTAGATTCATCACTACTAGTTTGTTTCTTCATTGGGATTTATAATTATAACAGATCGGCTGAAAAGTCCCCGGTCTGACCTATAGATGACGACACTAGAATTAAATCCATTTCATTTTTAGATAGTATCAATCTTCAAAAGATTCGTGTAAAAATTTGATAGCTGTCGGACTATTAGTTTGTGAGATATTACATTTTTAATGAAGAAACTTTTGTTATTTTCAAAAAGATGGAAAAAGAAGAATTTCGTGTGCTTATTAAATATTGTTATTTGAAAGGAAAAAATACAGTCGAAGCAAAAGCTTGGCTTGATAATGAGTTTTCGGACTCTGCGCCAGGAAAATCAACAATCATTGACTGGTTAGCCAAATTCAAGCGTGGTGAAATGAGCACCGAAGACGGTGAACGCAGTGGACGCCCAAAAGAGGTGGTTACCGACGAAAATATCAAAAAAATCCACAAAATGATTTTGAGTGACCGTAAAGTGAATATGGTCGAGATAGCTGACACTCTAAAGATATCTAAGGAACGTGTTGGACATATCGTTCACGAATATTTGGGTATGCGGAAGCTCTGTGCGAAATGGGTGCCGCGCGTGCTCACAATCGCCCAAAAACAGCAACGAATTGATGATTCTGAGCAGTGTTTGCAGCTGTTAAGTCGTAATAAACCCGATTTTTTGCGTCGATATGTGACTATGGATGAAACTTGGCTCCATCACTACACGCCTGAGTCCAATCGACAGTCAGCTGAGTGGACTGCGGCCGGTGAACCGCCACCAAAGCGTGGAGAGACTCAACAGTCAGCTGGCAAAGTTATGGCCTCAGTTTTTTGGGATACACACGGTATATTGTTCATCGACTATTTGGAAAAGGGAAAAACAATCAACAGCGACTATTACTGTGCATTACTGGAACGATTGAAGACCGAAATCGCGAAAAAACGGCCCCATATGAAGAAGAAAAAAGTGTTGTTTCATCAAGACAATGCACCGTGTCACAAATCATCGAAAACGATGGCAAAATTGCATGAATTGGGCTTCGAATTGCTTCCTCACCCACCGTATTCTCCAGATCTAGTCCCCAGCGACTTTTTCCTTTTCTCTGACCTGAAGAGAATGCTCGCGGGAAAAAATTTGGCTCTGATACTGAGGTAATCGCCGAAACTGAAGCCTATTTTGAGGACAAACCGAAGGAGTACTACAAAAATGGTATCGAAAAGTTGGAAGGTCGCTACAATCGCTGTATCGCCCTTGAAGGCAACTATGTTGAATAAAAAAAATGAATTTTGTCAAAATATTGTGTTTTACTATGGTAGACCGGGGACTTTTCAGCCGACCTGTTAAACTCTCAGTTTAATTCCAAAATAGGTTATGACTAGATATTTTCCATTTTGCTTCTTTTTAAGGTTTTTAGAAAGTTTTAAGGTATTAAGTTAAATTTTTGTACAAATTTACAAATATCTTTTATTGCAATGTGATGCTCTTAATTTGCATGCCAACTAAAGTGCCAATAATAATAATAAAAAATTGTTTCCGAACCCACACACTGAGACCGCAACAACGCAACAAAATCGATATTACATATGAAATAGGAGTCACCAATCATCTCCCTATTATTTCTCCATTCTCGATAGCTCTTACGGCCTCTTTCAACGTCGACACACACATACAACACTGTAAATATAACGGTATCTCTCCTGATTGTGATGTCAGTAAATAGCAAAAGCCGCAGTTGCAGCAGAATAGCAAATTCAAATACTCAGGGTCGGTTCAGTGATATCCTAATAAGATTTACGGAAAATCGTACAGTATAGAAAACTATCCACCATGAAGGGTTTGGAAAAATATAAAAATACGATTTTCATCTTTTTGGGAGCAGCCATTAAATACACAAAATCTCTCAAATCGTTAGGTAGATTATGGAACCCATTTTAACCGCAAATACTCATCACGATTTAATGCTGAGTATTTTAAAATATATTGGGTTCTCTTCCAATGCAGTGTTACTTATAAAAAACTACTTAAAGGATAGACAACAAAAGGTTACTACAGTGCGGTCCATATGTATGGAATAAATTCATTTGTAGCGTTATTATGTACTATATGAAAAAAACCTGAAACAGGTCGATTTTTATTTTTAAATTGACAATTTACAGTATGAAAATATTATCCCCCTCCAGCACCCCTTCGGAATTATAAGCACCTCCACGAAAATTTTAAATTACAAAAGGGGTCGTGTGGCACCTCGTTGGAAAGGGATTTTAGTCCTCTGTTCAGCAATATAAAGTTTTTTAAGTTTGGTGCAATCATAACTGAGAAAATTGATTTTTAAGATGTAAAATTTTGATAATGTCTCTAACACAAAACTTTACGTAGAATGAAGATAATAATGTCACATAATGATTAGAATGTGTTTTTCAATGTATTTGACACTTAAATTAAATGTTCAAAATGACCACCATTCGCTTCTTGACAATAACCGAGGCGATATTGGAATTCTCGTACAACATTTTGTATGACCTCGGGGGTTATTTTGTTAATTTCTTCCGCTATCCTAACTTTTAAATCAGCAATATTGTTTGATATGTTAAAATATACTTTAGATTTTAAATAACCCCATAAGAAGTAATCGAGAGGAGTCAAATCGGGGGATCTAGCCGGCCATTCGATCGCCCCACGTCTTCCAATCCACCTATTGGGAAAAACCTCGTTTAAATAATTTCTAACAGTACGTGCAAAATGCGGTGGAGCTCCGTCTTGTTGGTAGTAAATAGATCGATCTATCTCATTTGGATGATTAACATCAGGAAAAACTCTTTGTAATGTAGGCACTAAAAAGTTAATCAAAAAATCTAGATAAACCTCACCAGTAACTGTGCCCTCAAAAAAATAAGGGCCAATAATTTTATTGTTAATGATACCAGCCCAAACGTTAACTTTTTTAGGATATTGAGTGTGAGCCTCACACATCCAGTGAGGATTTTCTCTGCTCCAATATCTACAGTTCTGTTTGTTAACCGTTCCGTTTAAATGAAACGTCGCTTCATCAGAAAAAACTATTTTGTTTATGAACTGCAAATCTGCGTTCATTCTATCCATCATCAATTCACAGAATTCTTGCCTTCTATCAGGATCATCTTCATTTAACTCCTGAACCAACTGAACTTTGTAAGGGTGGTATTTTTCTTTATGCATAACTCAAAATAGATGATTTACTTACATCATTGTCGGCGGCAAGTTCTCGAGTTGTCTTATGCGGATTTTCCTCAATCTCTAGAAGTACATCTAACTTTTTTCATCAGTAAATTGAACATTTCTACCTGGTTTTTCAATATTTTTTACATGTCCAGTTTCACGAAACTTTTTTTCAATTTTGCTAACTGTAGACTGCGAAACGTGTTGACCAGGGTATTTATTATTAAAAATTTCACAAACCTCCTTTTGAGTTCTGGTTTTATTACCACAACCAATCATAATTAAAATGTCTATTCCTTGAGTCTCGGACAAATGAGCCATAATTAAATTTAATACGCCCACAAATATTATACTGACGTCTTTTAGTAACTTTAAATACCTAAATGACAGCAGCCTACTAGATTTATATCAATTGTTGATTTAGTTTTTTGACTATTATTTTAATATCTTCAAAGTTTTTTCCTAATATTTAGCAGAACAGACACGAAAATACCTGATTATTTCTAAAGTTATTTTAATAGACCAAACAATATCGCCTCGGTTATTGTCAAGAAGTGAATGGTGGTCATTTTGAACATTTAATTTAAGTGTCAAATACATTGAAAAACACATTCTAATCATTATGTGACATTATTATCTTCATTCTACGTAAAGTTTTGTGTTAGAGACATTATCAAAATTTTACATCTTAAAAATCAATTTTCTCAGTTATGATTGCACCAAACTTAAAAAACTTTATATTGCTGAACAGAGGACTAAAATCCCGTTCCAACGAGGTGCCACACGACCCCCTTTGTAATTTAAAATTTTCGAGGGGGTGCTTATAATTCCGAAGGGGTGCTGGAGGGGGATAATATTTTCATACTGTAAATTGTCAATTTAAGAATAAAAATCGACCTGTTTCAGGTTTTTTTCATATAGTACATAATAACGCTACAAATGAATTTATTCCATACATATGGACCGCACTGTATAGATAAACACTCGTCAGATTTCATAAACATTGATTCAGGATTACCTCAAGGCTCTATACTAGGCCCACTACTATTATCTATTTACACGTCTCGGTTGATGTACCACCTAAAATTTTGCCCAGCACATTTTTATGCAGATGACAGCCAGATTTACTATAGCTTTCCATTTGAAAAGGCAGAAGAAGCTTGTCTTTTAATAAATAATGACTTAAATAACTTTATAAAGGCTGCTGAAAATCACTGTTTATGTATAAACTCGAGGAAATCAAATGTTTTATTATTTTGCTCAGATAATCAGAGGGAGTTATTATCTGATTTGCTTAAAATATATATTAAAAATGAACCTCTTAATATTGTTAATGAAGCTAGGAATCTTGGTGTTATCATGGATAATAACTTAAGGTTTTAAAAACACATTACAAATGTAATTCAAAGAGCTTATATTAAAATTAAAATTATTTATGGCAATCGACGTTTTCTGCCACTCCATATAAAAATTTCCTTGTGTGATTCCCTTGTACTTTCGATTTTTAACTATGCTGATGTTTTGTATGGTCCAAACTTAACAACTTATTATAAAAAAAAGATTCAAAAAGTACAAAACTCATGTTTAAGATTAATTTACGGTATTCGTAGACGTCAAAGAATCTCACATAAACTTAGGGAGGCCGGTTGGTTAAATATGGATAACAGGAGAAAACAGCATGCAGCAATTTTGTATCATGCATACAAGACAGAAATATTTAGACGGTCCTATAGATATCAAATCTGTCAAGTTTACATATCTTTACCAGAGTTGTTAAAGTTTCGTAGTACCTACTACAAATTTTAAAATTTCTCTTAAAAAACTTTTACTTGAATTGCAACAATGAACCTATATAGAAACCAACTGATACTATATATAAAGATAATATATTATATTTAATTAATGTTACATTAATGATAATTTTTGTTACTTTTGTTTATTATGATTGTATTTAACTAGGGTTAAGTGGAAGAACATTTCCTGTAATGGCTTTGCTAATTGCAGAAAATGAACTTCGCCCTTTATTTTCTTAAAATAATAAAGACGTTATTATTATTATTATCCTTTATTCTCCTCTGTAGGGTCTTGGTATATACGGTCACTTGCGGACTATTGTCAAAACAAGTAATCGTGGTGATTAATTATGACAATGTTTTTCGGAAGAGACTGCATACCGACAGTATTACTGAATGCTGCATTGTCGAGATAATATGTTTTGGTAATCCCAGGTTTTTGACGTGTTTGGTAGTTGTCCTGGGCACGACTCCTGTAGTTGATATGATTATTGGGTGGATCTTAACTTTTTCTACGTTCCATATCTGTTTGATCTCTTGGGCTAGATTTTGGTATTTTTGGGTTTTCTCATTGTATGTTGTTTGGATGTTGTGACTGTTTACCACTGCGTAATCTATTAGGTGTACTGTTTTCTCTTTCTTCTTCCATAGTGTGGTGTCCGGTCTGTTGTTCGCTACTTTTCGGTCTGTATGGATGGATCGATTCCAATACAGGGTGTTATCTTCGTTTTCTTTGACGGGCGTAGCTGTGTATTTCCAGTATGGAATTTCCGTTGTTGATTTGAATGTTTCCTTTTCTACTGCTTGGTGTATGATTTTGCCCATGTTGTCATGTCTGATGGTATATTCGTTTTGGCTTAGTTTGGGACATCCTGCTAGTATATGTTGAGTTGTTTCTGAGTAAGTATTGCACCATCTGCATAGGTCATTTGGCATGTTGGGTTCTTTTGTTATATATTTGCGGTAGTTTTTGGTGGCTACAACCTGGTCTTGGATTGAGATGAAAAAGCCTTCAGTTTCTGGGAAGAGTCTGCCTTCGGTAAGCCACTTGAGCGACTCTTGAATGTCGACATAGTCGTGACTTATTTCGCTGGGGTATCTTCCGTGAAGTTCCTTGCTTCTCCATCTTTCGAGTTTTGTGTCTATGATGTTGATGTTTGCTAGTTCGGGGTTTGAGAGATTGAGTGGAGTGTAATTTGTATCGGCCTGTATTATTGCCTTTACCAGTTCTGAGTGTTCTTTCTGCCTGAAGTATTGTTTCATGTTGTTCACTTGTTTATTGTGTAGGTGTGTGATGTCTACTAGTCCTCGTCCTCCTTGTCTTCGTGGGATTGTCATTCTTTCGATTACACTTTTTGGGTGGTGTTTATTGGTTTTGGTAAATGATGTTCTGATGGAAGTTTCGATTTCCTTTAGATCTGTTTGTGTCCATTTTATGATTCCGAAGGAGTACGTAAGGATTGGAACGGCATATGTGTTGATTGCTTTCGTAAGATTTTTTGAGTTCAGATATGTTTTAAGCAGTGTTTTAAGGCGTGTGCGAAATACTTCTTTCAGTTTATTTTTTACCATGGTGTGGTCTATGGTTTTGCATTGTTCAAATCCTAGATATTTGTAGTATTCGTTGTGCTCCATTGACAATATTTTTTCTGTGTTAGTTGTTGTGTATTCCGGGTTGGTTATTTGTTTTCCTTTTTTAATTGCTTGGATCTTGCATTTCTTTTTTCCGAATTCCATCTTGATTTCTGAACTGAACTGCTCTGTTATTTTGATGGCACTTTGTAATTCGTTTTCTGAGTTCGTATAGATCTTAAGATCATCTACATAGAAGAGGTGTGTTAGTGCGTGTTCTGTATCTTTCGTTTTTATTTTGAACCCTTTAACGTTTTTTCTCAGTATTGATGATAGTGGATTGAGGCAGAGGCAGAATAGTAATCCACTAAGGCTGTCCCCTTGGAATATTCCTCTATTTATGGGTATTTTTCTAGTTTTAAGATTTATGGCTATTCCTGATGGTGATGGATTTGATCTGAGTTTAACAGTTGTTTTCCATTTTGCCATGACTGTTTGTATGAATGTGGTGTATATTGGGTTTATTTTATATAGTTGTAATACTTTTACGATCCGTGAGTGTGGGATTTTGTCGTATGCCTTGGCATAGTCTATGAAACAAGTGTATAAATTTCGGTTTTTCTTGATAGCTTGGTTCATTACTATTGAGTCTATTGTTAATTGCTCCTTGCATCCTAGTGTTCCAGCTCGGCTGCCTTTTTGTTCTTCTGCTAAAATGTTATGTACTGTACAATGGTTTGTGATGATTTGATTGATGCATCCTGTGATAACTTTATAAATTGTGTTGAGGCAAGTTATTGGTCTGAAGTTGGCTGGGTTTGATGTTCCGCTTGTTTTTGGTTTTATGTAAGTTATTCCTTCGCATATCTTCGCACTTATTTTGGATGGATCACTTAATACTTCATTTATAAGTTCGAGGATTTTTGGATGTTTATTATTATTATTATTATTATTATTATTATTATTATTATTATTATTATTATTATTATTATTATTATTATTATTATTATTATTATTATTATTATTATTATTATTATTATTATTATTATTATTATTATTATTATTATTATTATTATTATTATTATTATTATTATTATTATTATTATTATTATTATTATTATTATTATTATTATTATTAATTATATATCGGAACTTAAAAACCGTACAAAGGTGCGGTTTTCAAGGAACATTTTCTTTTTTTTAAATTTTTTTTTTCATTATATATGTTTAATTAGTAAAATCTTATATAGGGTGTTTAAAAGAAAATGTATAATTGTTTAAAGTTTTGAAGAAAAATGAGTGAGTTATTTGATGTTTTAGGAGGCATCTACGGATTTCAATGTAAAAGTTGGCTTTGGGATTTTTATAGATGCAACAAACTGACATAACGAACTGTCAAAGTAACTCATTGCGATTTGTTTTCGACTTCAATAATGGTGCGATTTAGTTCCCGTGAAAAATTAAAAACTGTGTTATTGTAGGCTAAGTGTAAGAGATATATATTTTCTTGAATACCAGGAATATTAAGAGGCCAATTTGTAGTATTGTCAAAACTTTATTCTTCGGTTATTATACCACTGACTAGTAATATACTCAAATTTCTAAAAAAATATAACATGTGACAACCAATATAATATATATAAAAAAAGGTAACTTACGATTGCCCCTAATTCAAGTTATCTCTGTAGCAAAGTTCAATCTTTATTAATTATCAATATATAAATTATTTTATTTGAAAGCTTGCTTCAAATTTGACATAATTAAAATTTGTTGATTCCGAATTTTGCCTAGAGATTTACAAATAAAAAATAAATAAATAAAAAGGATTTCAATCACTATTTCTGATACTCCCGCCCGGTACAGCGCTTTTAGAATTGACTGCTGTACCATTATCCGGTTTATCTACTGACATTAAAGCTAATTTAGCCGCAGGTCTTTCGAAAATCCCATATACTGTTTGTACTTTGGCTCTTCGTACTTGACCATCTCGTGATTTGGTAACATCTATTATTCTTCCTTTGGGCCAATTACAGCGAGGTAAATTCTTGTCGCAGATGATGACTATATCCCCTTTTTCAAGAGAACGGACTCGTTCATACCATTTCGACCGTAGCAAGAGTTCTGGAATGTACTCCTTGACAAATCGTCTCCAGCATTTATTGGCGAATTGTTCTCGGTACAAGTAAC
This sequence comes from Ophraella communa, assembly GCA_035357415.1. Lineage (NCBI taxonomy): Eukaryota > Metazoa > Arthropoda > Insecta > Coleoptera > Chrysomelidae > Ophraella > Ophraella communa. Next base: position 575,997 of record CM068982.1, read on the forward strand.
TAAATTTTAAAACCTTGTTGCTATCATCCAACTGTACCATAGGTTTATCACCATTAGAAGAACCGATTATGAAGTGATTTGGAGTCAATGCTTCGGATTCTTCAGAATCCAATGGCAAATACGTCAACGGTCTGGAATTAACAATATTTTCTGCAGCAATTAAACAACTCCGCAGTAGTGACTCAGTAGGTGTTCTTGTAGGTAAAGCATCATACAAAGCAATTTTGACGGATTTGACTAGACGTTCCCAGGATCCTCCCATGTGAGGTGACAATGGTGGATTGAAATGAAATGATAATTCGGGATTCACGAGAGAATTGGCAATGAGTTGAGGATCCAGTTTCTTTAACTCTTCTCGAAGAACCCGTTCTGTTGCCACAAAGTTAGTTCCGCGATCACAGTAAATATGTCTAGGTCTTCCTCTCCTGTTCATGAAATTTGTAAAACAGAGAATGCATTCATCATGGTCCAATTTACAAGCAACTTCAAGATGAACAGCTCTCGTAGTCATGCACGTGAAGAGTGCCCCCCAACGTTTTTCGGTACGTCTTCCCACCATGATATTGATTGGACCAAAGTAGTCCACTCCAGTATGAGTGAATGGAGTTGTGAATGTAGCTAGGCGGCATTTAGGAAGCGGTGACATTTCAGGCACATTAGGAGATGATAGTTTAATTCTACAATTTTGACAATTCTTTCGGATCTTATTCAAAGTCCTCCGTAATTTAGGAATATAGTATTTTTGTCTTACTTCATTAACAACAGTCTCGTGATTGCGATGTTGGAAGGCAACGTGGTAATTCTCTATTATCAATAAGGTCAGATGGCTTTCTCGTGGTAGGATGATTGGTCTTTTGGTATCTTTATTAATACAATCAGAATCATCTATTCTTCCTCGTACACGAAGTATTCCATCTTCGTCCAAATATGGAGATAATTTATAAATAGTGCTTGAATGGTGTACAGTAGAATGTTTTTTAGTCAATACTTTTATTTCCTCTGAATAGAATTCCTTTTGTACCATTCGTATCAGACTGTTTTTAGCAAGAATGAGTTCTTCACAACTTAAAACTCCCATGGACTTCTTTTTGTACTTATTCGGGCTCGCTATAGTAATAAATTTATATACATAGCCCATTACACGTAATAATTTGGTATATTGACTGAATTTTTCTATTTCAATAATGGGTTTACTAAACGTATGAACATTAAGAGATTCTTCCATAAAATCTTCTGACTCTTCTGTCGGCCACAGTTTTTCTTCTTGGTAAAGAAATTCTGGTCCTTTGAACCACCGGTCAGTTGATTTCAGTGATGGTTGTTTGGACCATTTGGTTGCTTCATCAGCTACATTAAGGTTTGTTGGTACATAGCGCCAATTGGACACCATGGAACTGTCTTGAATTTCGGCGATTCTGTAGGCGGCATACTTTTTCAATTTCCTTGGGTCATCTGAACGTATCCAATTCAAAACAATCTTGGAATCAGACCAGTAAATTGTGTCATGAATAGTGATCGAAATATATTGTCTAATATTTTTTGCAAATCTAGCACCTAATAATGCACCATCTAGTTCCAGGCGAGGTATAGTTTGGAGCTTGATAGGTGCTACGTGTGTTTTTGCGCCGATTAGAACGCATTCTACAAAGAAATTTTCCCTGAAAATCCTAAGATAGGCAGCCACTGCACTTGCATTCACGCTAGCATCCACGAACATATGAAGCTGAATATTTGAACTATTCCAATTTGAAAAATTACCCAAGTAACATCTTGGTATTGACAGTTTCTCTAGATTTGGAAGAAATTTCAGCCATGAGAGCCATTTGTCAAATTGTTCATTTGAAATTGGTTCATCCCAATTGATTCTACTTCTCCAAATATCTTGAAGGAGAATTTTTAAGTGCACTAGGTAATGAGCTAAGAGTCCCAGTGGATCATATATCGACATTAAAATTCGTAGTATCTCACGTTTGGTTGGTTTTCTCTTGCCTTCTAAAACTTCTTTGTTACCTTTATTGTACTTTAACGAATAAATCAGACAGTCTGTAGTTAAATTCCACCACATCCCAAGAACCTTCTCTGTATTTTCTTCAGTTCCCATATTGATGTTCACCTCTTCGTGTTTTTCGGTAGAATTATTCATAATTTGCATGAATTTCTTTGAATTGGAACGAAAGTGTCTTATTTCGAAGTTAGCCTTAGAGTGGATAAAAACAATTTGTTTGGCGATCTGGATGGCTTCTTCTTCGTTATCTGCAGTATCTAATAGATCATCCACATAATGATTTTTAATTATGGATTCAACTGCTCTGGGATACGTTGAAAGGAATTTTTTTGCATTTGTATTTTTGACATATTGCGCTAAACTTGGGGAGCATGTCGCACCAAAAGTCATTACATTCATAACATACGTCTCCAAAGGATTCTGAGGGTTGCTATTTCGCCAATAAAATCGTTGCGCCTGTTGATCTTCACTTCTAACTCCTATCCGAAGAAACATTTCTTTAATATCTGCACTGAATCCAATTTTCCTTTCACGAAATCGAAAAAGTATTCCAAGTATAGATGCAAGTTGATCATCTCCCTTCAGTAACATTGAGTTCAGAGATATACCCTGTACGGTGGCTGCAGCATCCCAAACAATTCTGAACTTACTTGGTTTGTTTGGATTGAATACAGGGAAAATTGGAAGATACCATACTCTGTCAAATTGTAGAGAAAGTTCGTCGGACGTGAGTTTTCTTATGTATCCCTTTTTGATGAAGTCTTCTATTTGTGAGTTAATTTTCTCTCCCAACTCTGGGTTAGATTTTATACGTCTCTCAATGCAAGCTAATCTATTAATAGCCATATTGCGGCTATCGGGTAGCTTCACATCATCATATTTCCAGAGTAATCCAATAGTATACCCATTTCCTTCTTGTTTGATTGTATAGTTCATAATATGTTCTGCTCTTCTGAGCTCCTTTGACAAAACATTCGATGGTCTAACCCCTAGACTTTCCAATGAAAAATAAGTTTTAACTACTTCATGAAGTTCTTGATTGCTCATCATGGTATCGACACATTCACAAGCATGGTAATTGTAGGTTGGCTCAAGTGTTCGCAGGGGTACAGATCGAAGTGCAAATACTGTCCACCCTAATCTAGATTTAGCTGCGATCGGTTGACCGTCATCTCCTTCAACAACACGAAGTGGTAAGGCTAACTTCCAATTATCCAATCCAATGAGAATTCGTGGATTCGCATTATTGTATGATTTTATTGGTAAGTTCCTCAAATACAAATACTCAATAGCTAATTTCGATGCGTCAACAGTTTGATGTGGTAGATTCAAGGAGTTGACCGTACGTGCTGGACAATAATCGAATTGTTTGGCACCTTGAAAGTCACCAATTATTGAAAATATTACTTTTCGTGATTTTGCTTCTAATCGCTGGTGCTCACCGGTCCACTTTACACACAATGGTTCATAATCACCCTGTAAGTCCAATTCTTCTGAAAGTCCTTCTTCCATCATGGTAATTGATGATCCTTCATCCAAGAAAGCCTATGTTGCAACTTCTTTATTGCCATTTTTCAAAATTACTGGTAGTATACGGAAACGTATACCCGTTTGAGATGATTGATGGTATACATTGACTGCTAAATCCGTAGATTCGTTTTTAGACGTGGATGGTGTTTCAGGCGCAAATTGTGTTATTGGTTTAGGTGTTGGCTGTGAGTCTTGGTGAAGAAGTGGATGATGTTTCCGCTGGCATTGATTCTTTTCGCATTTTACTGGGTACTTGCAAGGGAACCTATGTCTTTTTAAACATAACTTGCATAGCTTTAAATCCTTTAAAATCTTCCATTTATCGGATACCGGATATTGTTGGAAAACTTGGCATTCGGTCACAAACTTACAATCTCTGCTGCATACTTTGCATTTCAATTGTTCACTTGTTCGATATAAGTTTGTGTTGGGACTAGAATTGTGGATGTTGATATGTTCATTTCTGTGGTTTTGTTTTTTACCTCTAACTGGTTCTGCTATTACCAAGGTAGGGAGAGCAGTACACATATTTGTTGCCAGTTGATACAGCCATTCAGCAAATTCCTCTAATCCAATAGATGAAGGCAGAGTAGAACGATATATGGCCCAATTTACCTTGATCTGTGATGGAAGCTTATCTAATAGTTCATGCATTAGCATTGGATTGCTCAAATATTCTGTCAATTGAGCTGATTGTAGAGAAACACATAAATTCTTTACTGTCAATGCAAACTCTACAAGAGTTTCAAGTTTGTCAGCTTTTGGAGGTGGTTGGCGACGAATAGCATTGATATGTGCCTCCAAAATCTGATCTGGTCTACCAAAAAGCATCTTCAGTGTAGATATGATCTGTGGTACACATTCGGGTAATATGAGAAAGCTAGATACTACGGTTTTAGCAGTTCCTTTGAGAGCTTGTTGTAGCCTCATTAAGTTTTCATAATTATCGAAACCACATAACTGAGTAGACCTCTCATAACAACTAATGAACAACGGCCAATCATATGGATTTCCAGAAAAAGTTGGTAGTTCTTTTGGTGTAGTTCTTCGAGCGGCACACTGTTGTGAAGACAATGTACTATGTTCCAAGTTTTCAAATGTTGGTACGTTGAATGATTGGATCGGTTTCCTTTTAACAAAATTACTACATTCTTTGATAGGAACTATAGGGGAGATGGTTTCACCGAATACTTCGTTTCTTTGAACGCCACTCTCTATTTGCAATGATAGTATTTTATTTTCTAATGGATCAGATGTTTCCACTTCATCCTTATCCAAACATTGACTATCGTCAGAATCTTCCTCAAGGAGTTGACGTGTTTGTTCCATTAATTCCCTTTCTTTTCTTAGAAGTTCTCTTTCTTCTTCTAGAATTTTCAGTTTCCATTTGCGTTTGCTATTTGATGTAAATCTACTTTTCTTGGACCGCTCGCTCTGAGTTAAAGCAACCGATTTGTCGGTTCTTGAAGAGGTTTTTGGCATGACGTCCAATTTATCAGCAGATTGGTGTGATTTCGAAGGTTGAATTTTAGTTTGCTGTGCTTCTTGTTGATAAATGGTTTTGCAAGATGGACACTTCCAATCTTCATCTGTAGCTACAGTTTCTGTTACATCAACACATTCAAAACAGTACCATCTCAAACATTTGGTACATTCGACCATCCGTTCCTCACGATATGGTCTGTTGCACACTAAACAGTGGTCTTTTTTGGTTCTTCCAATGGTTTTTGGACCCATTTTTATTAGACCTAATCAAATTTGAGAAATTTGTAAGAGATATATATTTTCTTGAATACCAGGAATATTAAGAGGCCAATTTGTAGTATTGTCAAAACTTTATTCTTCGGTTATTATACCACTGACTAGTAATATACTCAAATTTCTAAAAAAATATAACATGTGACAACCAATATAATATATATAAAAAAAGGTAACTTACGATTGCCCCTAATTCAAGTTATCTCTGTAGCAAAGTTCAATCTTTATTAATTATCAATATATAAATTATTTTATTTGAAAGCTTGCTTCAAATTTGACATAATTAAAATTTGTTGATTCCGAATTTTGCCTAGAGATTTACAAATAAAAAATAAATAAATAAAAAGGATTTCAATCACTATTTCTGATACTAAGTATTGTAACCCTTTTGAGTTCCAAAAAGGCAGGAAGCCAATTTGTAACTAAAAAACTCTCCAAAAGAGTTTCCCGCTAAGAGACCCTCTCCAGGGAGTGGCCCCACGTTAGGCGCCAATTTGTAACCCTTTTAATCCCAAAAAGGCAGAGAGCCAATTTGTAACTAAAAAACTCTCCAAAAAGAGATCCCGGCTAAGAGACCCTCTCCAGGGGGTGGTTCGACTCCAAGTTAATGCTCACTATAGGAAGGATTGGGATGTATAAGTAATAAGGGCGCCACTATCTTTTGAACGCTATCGATTAAGCAAACAAACTACACAAAAACTAAGGTGGGAAAGATAGAACCACCTTGTAATTACTTTAATTAAACAACAAATAAAGAAGCCACTTGAAATAAAGACCGACCACGCTACACCCTTAAGACGAAGTCGAAGGTATATTGTGGGGTTTAATTATGTTAAATCTATAAAATTATATTTTCTCAAAGTATTTGTGTAATACGTGTTGCCTATAGCGGTACGCCTACGACAACAATATGATCTCCCACAATATTTTCTTAAAAAAAAATATGACGCCAATGAAATTAAATTAAACCAAGCTGCTCAAAGCAATGAGACTCTTAAAAATTTTTATGATTAAAAACAAATAACGAAAAAGATACTTAAGTAGTTCCTCCGGTCACTGTATGACGTCACCCGCTCAGGTTACTGGTGTAGGTTCAAGTTCTGCGATTATTCCCTCTAGTCAAATTCTGTGTTTTGTGAGGTTAAAGTTCTGAGACGTTACAGCTGATTGAAGTAAATTAAGAAGTGATCGTTCTCGATAAATAAATTTTCAGATTAATTTATGTTTGAAATAAACAGAAATTCAAAAGAGATATTTATTGTTCAATGTCGCTAAAAGAAAATTTATTAGAAAGATTCCAAAATGAATTGGGTTTACTGGTGAGTATAATTTATACTTTTATTCCTATGAAATGTACCTTAAATAAATATATAGTGTGTTCTTAGTTATAAAACCGTATTCTTTAATTGTAATGTATGGATGTGAAAAATTCCTGAATATCCTGTTTTCTCTTCCAAGAACAAACTACATCAAAGTTGTAGCACGTGCTAATTTAAATAAAACCTTTATAATACGAATAAATTTTGACAATAAATATAGATCTTGTACAAATGAATTAGTGATTAAACAAATTAGTATGAAATTCTAAAGTTCATCGAAAATGTTAAACATTAAAATAGATCAATAATAATTGTTGAAATTCTAGAGTTTATCGAAAATGTCAAGTATTAAAATAGAACAATAATAACTGATATCACCTTAAAAATGTTCAGAATTTGGTCCATACGTGGATGTTGTGGAGTCCTGGTACTTAATTCTTGCTAAATATGTGTTGGAGCAAAATTGGTCCCAAATACCTCAAATGTAGAATCCTTACAACTGCTGTCACCTTCAAATGGACAGGAATATGTTCCTTAAGGCTTAAATAACTTGCTTGCTCTCCTGGAACTGCTGGTATTGGATGCCAATACACTTTGGCCCCAATTTCTTGTCAGGTATGTTAAATTTTTTATGGAAATACACTTTTATACACACACTTTATTGTTTTAAGTATTTATCTTGCATTATTATGCGTTAATTGTTTAATTTTACTTATAAAAATTTTAATTTTATCAGGACAAATTTCTTACCCTCCTTTCGCTTTCAGGAACAAGAAACAAGAGAGAGATTTTAGATTCAACAGAACCATGGTTACCGAAAATTCTTTTGTTTTCCCAGCTTTCCTTTTGAACAAAATAAATAAATTTATGTTGGCAATGAAAGCAAAGTTACTAAAAAAAAATATCAGTTTTTTATGTTGGTGACTGGTAAGCTCAAATGATGTTTATTGGAACCTTGTTGTACAGGGTGATTTTATTTTAGTGAGATTTGGAATTCTAAAATTATTCCTACAGATTTTGGGAGTGATCACAAATTTGTCCTTAACATCTAGAAATTAAAACTAATCAATTATTTTCAAGGTACAATTTAAGAAATTTATAAAATTTATGGAATAATTATCTGGAATAAATTAAACTCAACTTGTAGTTTTGCTATTATCTTTCTTTCTATTAATTTAGTTGCATAAAAAAAATCGAACAAAGACTTATAATGATTTTTAATTATTGTTTAACCCAAATGTTGTACACCAATTCAGTATCTTTTTCATAATATTTATAAATAAACATGCTCATTTGTATACTACTTCTAATGCAACCGTAACAATTTCCCTGAATTTTCTTGTAATTATTATAATTGGCTTTGTCAATCTAGAATAATTCAGGAAAATTCAAACCTAAATTTATTTTAAATTAAATCAAGTTAACAAAAATTAATTAATGTGTGTTTTTCTCACAAACCAAACAAATTAATAGACATTATTAACATTGCTTTACCTAAAACATTTTCTAAAATAAAACAACTTAGTTTTCCTTCTTTAACACGAGAATTTCCGTATTGTTCATGATTTTTGGTACACTTTGACTGGGTATTACTTTTTTATTAAACATTTTACATTAAAACTCATTTATCTATCAGTATTCATAATAGAATCGTTACATACGATTCCTATTCTCATTAATATTTCGTTATGTGTCCACACACAAACGTGACAATATTTTAAATTATCTTATTATTCTCATATCTTGAAAATTTTCCTGAGATCTTTTCTCTCAGAGAAACAATTTTTCCTTAGCTCACCATATGCCTTTAACAAATATAGTGAAATCACATTTACTTCATTTTATTTGAGGTACTTCCTCAACATTTATAAATCTCAAAATATGTCCTTAATGACAAATACTTTGAAAATCTCTTTATCTCTTTAAGTTCATTAGAATATAACGTTCCCACATTTCACCAGTCATGACACCTGTATCATTTTAAATTATGAAAGAAAACAGAAATTCCCTTAAAAATAATTTTAAACAGAGTAATTAACATAATTGTAATTGTAACATAACTAAATAACCATTAATAAATTTTATGTTTTAGGTAAACACACCGAATTTTCATCAGAAGGACTCACATATCTGTACAGCTGTGTAACATGGAAAATTCCTGTATTACTTCTACCAAAGGATTTTTATGTGAATGCAAAATAATTGGAATACTGACCAGTATCCTACCATCTTAAATTTTATGTGTTGAACATTTTCTACTAGCAAATATAATTTTTTTTTTTTATGAGGTTGTTTAACAGGGGTTTGAGAGAACTCAGAAATTGGTTCACCACTTTTTGTTATTTTCAACCAGTACCATTTTGCACTAAAGTGTACTTGCCAATGTGGAAATATCTTATTGAGAAGTGCATTTAAATTTTGTCTAGAATTTGTACACCATACTACAAGTAAACCATCATCCGATAATAAGCTGTCGATTGTTAAACTCTTTAAATCTTCATTAAACATCATGTTATAGCCATCTGATGTTTTTTTTCTTTTCCTCCAATTATATTTATTCCACCAAGGAGGATCTCGTAGAGTTAGGTCAAATTTTCTTTCAGTTAAATATTTGTTTATTTCGCACACATCTTTACTGTGGAATTCAGTGTTTTCTGGAAAGATACTTTTTGTTCCATTTATTTCTTTGACCAAAGCTGGTCCAATATTACTTCCATGAACACCTACAACACTAAATTTTTCACACATAGAGATGATATGATCGGATCTTTCAAAGGCTTTTTTATTATCTGAACAACTTCTCCTTAAATAATGTTCAATCTGTGGAAAGAAATGGTTAAATTTTTGTTTAAGATCTTTTTGTTTTCTTATTAGATCTTCAAATTCATTGTTTGGTTCTACTATTTTTAAAGTCGATTTGAATTTGTTGTGTTTTTTATACAATTCTTTGATATTTAATAGATTTGAATTTAATGTGTAATCTCCATATGAATTACACAAGTTTTTGTATTGTTCATGAGAAATGTACAAACCAATCTCCTTTCTTACTCCTGTCTCCAACTCCTTGATTTCTCTTATGTTTGGTTGTGTGATCCTTGTTGGGGATTTAATATCCTTTTCTGTCTCGCAACCAATTTTTTCTTGAGCCTTCTTCACAAATACCTCTGCATTCTTTAAGAATTCTCCCTGTATGTTTTCTTGGATGAAATGTACCTTCTCCTTCTGGTTTTCCATCTCCACTTCCAAAATGTCCTGTCTTCCACTTAAATCCTCTATGTTTTTGTCAAGTTTCTCTTCTATCTTCTGTAATTTCCTTCCAATATCATTTGTAATTTCTGTCTTCATCTCGACAAGATCTTTTTTAAATCTATCTTGTCCTTCTTCATTTCTTCTTTTTGTTCATCCATCTTCTTATCCATCTTCTTCATGTCTTCTTTTTGTTCATCCATCTTCTTAACAAGATCTTTTTTTAACTCTATCTTGTCCTTCTTCATTTCTTCTTTTTGTTCATCCATTTTCTTAACAAGATCTTTTTTAACTCTATCTTGTCCTGCTTTCTTTTCTTCTTTTTGTTCATCCATCTTCTTAATCATCTTCTTCATGTCTTCTCTTTGTTCATCCATCTTCTTATTAATCTCTCTGAGTAAATTCATCATCATCCAATTTTGGTCTTGATTGGTTGCTCCCGGTGTGGCTTCTCCACCTGCGAGTCTGTCTACCTCTTCTGCTGCGTTGTCCGAGACATCATCCCCTAAGGTTCTCATTGTCTGATTTTTCTGTCTCTTCCCCTGTTTCCGAGACATCATCTTTTTCATGGTCCAACTCTTGGTTTGAGGTTCTTTCCTCCAAAAGAAATTGGAAAGTTTCTGGATCCTTTTCCTCCTCGATAAGAGCTGTCTTAAGTCTATTGAAAAGAGTTAATTTAATCCCTTCACTGCTTAAATTTCTTTTTTCCAATTCTTCTTTCAATTCCTTTACTCTCAACTGGCCTATAGTCTTACAGGACTTGTTTTGTTCCATTTTGTTAGATTAAGTTGAAATAGAGTTTTGAAATCAGTTTTAAGTTTTAATTTAAGTAATTAGACCTAGATATTACACCCAATAACAATGATGTTTCCCTATTTCAGGAATTGTACTGAGTTTTTGTATATAGTTAAATATAAAATTTTTCAAAGAAAATCTTAGAATTATTTTTCTCAAGCAATGTTAATATGATTCAAGAAAAATACAACTGAGCATTTGTTTACTAAACTTCTAATTGTCTCTGAGTAGTCTGGAACAATCTATAATTATTACTCTTGTTTTTATTTTATGTAAACTTGGTCAAAATGTTCAAATTGTTACTTTTAAATCACCTCACGGTTCAACAATAATATTTAATAAACTAAGTCTTTAGATATGAAATTTAGATTAATTTTATAACGCCCCACGTTGGGCGCCATTAATATTGTGGGGTTTAATTTTGTTAAATCTATAAAATTATATTTTCTCAAAGTATTTGTGTAATACGTGTTGCCTATAGCGGTACGCCTACGACAACAATATGATCTCCCACAATATTTTCTTAAAAAAAAATATGACGCCAATGAAATTAAATTAAACCAAGCTGCTCAAAGCAATGAGACTCTTAAAAATTTTTATGATTAAAAACAAATAACGAAAAAGATACTTAAGTAGTTCCTCCGGTCACTGTATGACGTCACCCGCTCAGGTTACTGGTGTAGGTTCAAGTTCTGCGATTATTCCCTCTAGTCAAATTCTGTGTTTTGTGAGGTTAAAGTTCTGAGACGTTACAGCTGATTGAAGTAAATTAAGAAGTGATCGTTCTCGATAAATAAATTTTCAGATTAATTTATGTTTGAAATAAACAGAAATTCAAAAGAGATATTTATTGTTCAATGTCGCTAAAAGAAAATTTATTAGAAAGATTCCAAAATGAATTGGGTTTACTGGTGAGTATAATTTATACTTTTATTCCTATGAAATGTACCTTAAATAAATATATAGTGTGTTCTTAGTTATAAAACCGTATTCTTTAATTGAAATGTATGGATGTGAAAATTCCTGAATATCCTGTTTTCTCTTCCAAGAACAAACTACATCAAAGTTGTAGCACGTGCTAATTTAAATAAAACCTTTATAATACGAATAAATTTTGACAATAAATATAGATCTTGTACAAATGAATTAGTGATTAAACAAATTAGTATGAAATTCTAAAGTTCATCGAAAATGTTAAACATTAAAATAGATCAATAATAATTGTTGAAATTCTAGAGTTTATCGAAAATGTCAAGTATTAAAATAGAACAATAATAACTGATATCACCTTAAAAATGTTCAGAATTTGGTCCATACGTGGATGTTGTGGAGTCCTGGTACTTAATTCTTGCTAAATATGTGTTGGAGCAAAATTGGTCCCAAATACCTCAAATGTAGAATCCTTACAACTGCTGTCACCTTCAAATGGACAGGAATATGTTCCTTAAGGCTTAAATAACTTGCTTGCTCTCCTGGAACTGCTGGTATTGGATGCCAATACACTTTGGCCCCAATTTCTTGTCAGGTATGTTAAATTTTTTATGGAAATACACTTTTATACACACACTTTATTGTTTTAAGTATTTATCTTGCATTATTATGCGTTAATTGTTTAATTTTTACTTATAAAAATTTTAATTTTATCAGGACAAATTTCTTACCCTCCTTTCGCTTTCAGGAACAAGAAACAAGAGAGAGATTTTAGATTCAACAGAACCATGGTTACCGAAAATTCTTTTGTTTTCCCAGCTTTCCTTTTGAACAAAATAAATAAATTTATGTTGGCAATGAAAGCAAAGTTACTAAAAAAAATATCAGTTTTTTATGTTGGTGACTGGTAAGCTCAAATGATGTTTATTGGAACCTTGTTGTACAGGGTGATTTTATTTTAGTGAGATTTGGAATTCTAAAATTATTCCTACAGATTTTGGGAGTGATCACAAATTTGTCCTTAACATCTAGAAATTAAAACTAATCAATTATTTTCAAGGTACAATTTAAGAAATTTATAAAATTTATGGAATAATTATCTGGAATAAATTAAACTCAACTTGTAGTTTTGCTATTATCTTTCTTTCTATTAATTTAGTTGCATAAAAAAAAATCGAACAAAGACTTATAATGATTTTTAATTATTGTTTCCCCCCAATGTTGTACACCAATTCAGTATCTTTTTCATAATATTTATAAATAAACATGCTCATTTGTATACTACTTCTAATGCAACCGTAACAATATAAATTAAACTGTTTTTTTTTAATTGATTATTTATTGAAAATGTAAGTACTTGCTGATAATGAACTGGAGTTGTAAAAAGTGGACTTAACTCTAGGTTTCTGTGCTGTCTAGGAGGGCGGCTTCAGCTTCTTCGTGGAGAGATGAAAGTTTCTTTAATGGTTCTGGCTGCTTGGGATGTAATAGTTTTCTTAACAGCCCAGAAGTGGTTTGAAGGACTGTCTACACATAGGGACCTTCCAAAAGCGGTAACTGGACTCCAACTTAGCGGGTTGTATCTTTCTAAAAGTTCTATGTGTGTGAGAAGGAATCATGGAGGTATGGGCATTAGTATTGGACAGACTTTTCAGATAGGACAGCAAATTACTAAATTTCAACAAATAAATTGTCTTATCTTCAAGTATTCCAACACAACGTCCATAAATATAATAAACTAATTAAGAATTTAAACGATATTGAAAATTATTAATGTACAGGATGGTGAAGCCGGTCCTGTTCTTTATAATGCAAAAAAATTATCAATATGCTAATGTGATTTGAATAAAAAAGGTATGCATTTAACTAGTTCTAGTAAAACTTTAAAACAATCATATATTTTTACTAAATGCATATTTGTGAAAAATTGATGTTTTATAACATTAAAAATATTACAGTGAAGTGGTTTTTGTTTAATAACTATTATTAATTGTTTTACTCTAAAGCAAGTTTTAATAGCGTGGTTGAAGACTACGCTCTAAGATTTTTATGAACTTAAAATTTGACAATAATTATGTTTTTAACATACGGAAAATATAATGTCTAGCTGTTTACTGATCTATTGTTATATTTTATCTAAAAGTAATAGCTTACCTTGAACTATTATTGAAGACACGTGTTCGAAAGCACGCTTCTGATACATTTTATTAGTTTTCAAATAATATGTGTACAAATTATCTGCAAATTGTGTAGAAAACGTTTTTTATTATAATTAAAACATAATTATGTAACTAGCAATGAAAAGAATGGAAAAAAGTCTACATACCAACAACCAAAAAGAAAATTCACAAGATGAGGTACTTTAACGTTTTTCTTCAGTCTCTTCAGTCGGCCTGTTAGTCGATGAAAGGAGATATGGTTGCCTTTCGAGTGTTTAAATAGTCTTGCTCAAAACGGAAATCGTGTTTGTGTCATTTGTCAGAAGAAATGCGTTCGTTATTCAATTGCAAGCGAGGGACGCGTTCTTTGATTGGCCTCGTTCAAGCAGATAAATAGTTAGCGTCTATAAGGGGTGTCTCGTGTACAGTAGCATTAACAGTGAATCGGGGACGGTTTTAACGGTAATAATAGCGGTATCGTTTACAGTCGGTAATAGTGTAAGGTGACATGATGATAGACATGTTACAAAATTCCGATAAATTTGCAGTTAAAATGGGCCAGAAACTTCTGGGACACCCGGTGTATAAAACAATATGAATATCTGATCTAAATAAACCATTACCTGAGCAGAATAAAAATTACTGTATGAATTCTTGTCGTAAAATTTTGTATTTTGCAAAATACAATTTACTTGTTTGATAGCTTCGTTTCTAAAATATTATCTACTCTAAAACACAGTTAGTTTATCAAAAAAGAAAGCTTAAAAATCTATATTATGAATAGATAGTAATTTAGTTACAATTTTTTGAACCACCTACACAAAATATTCATTATAATGATAAATTATATCGTTAGTTCTCCTATTTCCTTTTTAATAACGTATCTCTCTGTATATAATTGTAGAAGGAAGCCTCACATTTCAATACCGTACCTTTGAAGCTTAATTGTCTTTTGTTTCAGGTGGAATTGGAGAATTGGGTAAACAGCATCCACAGTGCTTGCGCTGCAGCTTTCGCAAGGCATCGAGGCAAAACGGGAACGCTACATCTTTTACAGGAAGAAATATTCAGATTGGAAAAGGCTATCGAAACAGTAAGTAATCCTTATCTTATTAACTTAATGTGGAAGAAATTTTAATAATAATAATAATAATAATATCGATTTTATTGAATGTAGTTGAACAATGTATTTACAAGGAAAAAAAATAAGTTATATGTTTATAAGTAAATACATGAAGAAAAAAAAATACCCAAAGTAACCGCAAATCAAAAGGCAAAGTTCGCTCTCATTTATAAGGAGATCCAAATAAACGAGTAGCGTTCTTCCACTTAACCGTTAAATACGTTGGTAGGAATTGGATCATTATAGAATAAAAAAACCCTTATAAGGATATTGAAACACATTACAACTATACAATTCAAAATCCATACCAAAACATCGTGCACAAATTGTCATGTTAAATAGCCAAATTATCTTCAAAAATTAATATTTTCATTCTTTTTTAAAATTTTTAACTGGCAAGTATTTAATGGCATCAGGCATAGAATTATAAATGTGGGCAATATTATATGAAAACGAACAAGTAAAAAGAGCAGTTTTATGTTTAGGAATAGATAATTTATTGGGAAACCTTAAGTTTAAAGAATGAACTTGGTGTCTGAATTCGACTTTATTGTAAAGATAAGAAGGGGTTTTAGTAGTGATAATCTTATGATAAAAACTGCAACAATGAAGAAATCGCCTTTGTTTTAACGTGAGCCAACCTATATCCTTGAAACAATAAGAAATTTTTTGTCTTCGACGGATACCACAGATTAGACGGACACATGAGTTTTGCATTAGTTGAAGACGTCTACATTCATTTTGCAACAAAGACGGACCATAAACGACATCAGCAAAATTAAAACGGGATAGAACAAGGGAGTCGCAAAGAATTGTTTTAGACTTGCGGCTGAGAAGTTTACGGTAAGAGTATATGAGTTTAAGAGAGCAAAATGACTTTTTGATTAAAGTAGATACGTGATCTTTATACCTGAGATTAGTGTCAATGAGTAGCCCCAAATTTTTTTCGCAGAAGGACAAGTTTATTAGACTGTCATTGATACGTAAGCAAAATTCAGGAGAGTACCTTACTCGTGCAAGTTTTTTACCAAACAATAGAGCTTTAGTTTTGGCAGAGTTAATTACCAAGTTATACTTATTTGAAATTTTATCAAGGGAGGCTAGATCATAATTAATGTTAATTAGAATCTCAGGAATGTTATCTACCGCGAAACTCATGAAAAGTTGTGTATCGTCAGCATAAAAATGAGGAATAAAGTATTTCAAGGAAAGATAAATTTGAGAAGTATAAAGGGAAAACAGAAGAGGACCAAGAATAGAGCCTTGAGGGACGCCATTGATTAAGGTTTTTTTAGAAGAAGAAGACTTACCTATAACGACACTTTGGGATCGATTAGAGAGGTAGTTCTGAATAAGTGCGAGAGAAGTAGGATTGAAGCCAGAGTAATGTAAGATTGACACTAGTAGACCATGCAGCACTCTATCAAAAGCTTTACTGTAGTCAATAAGAATAAGCAAACACATCATTTTGTCGTCAATCGCTCTGTATATGTCATCAGTAATATTAGCAAGAGCGGTGTAGAACAGCTGTAACCGGAACGAAAACCAGATTGATTGGTAGGGATGATACCAGAGTAATCAGTAAAAATTCGCATTTGATGATCCATGACCCTTTCAAGACCCTTAGAGAGAGTGCATAAGATACTGATCGGGCGAAGGTCAGAATATTCTTCTGGATTGTTCTTTTTTAAAAGAGGAATTACTAAAGCTTCCTTCCACAGATCCGGGAAAACGCTATGCTCGAGACAAAAATTGAAAATATGTGTGACAATAGACAATATATGGGGACAGCAAAGTAGTAACATTTTAATATTGATTTTGTCAACGCCAGTAGCATTGGACTTAATAGATAGAAGAGTTTTATATACTTCCATGTCATCAGTTAGGGAAAATTTAAATTTGGAGAGGCTACTATTTTTGGAATTATTAAAAAAATAATCACTGAGGTCCGTATAATCTATCGAATCCTCAGAGACAGAGGCGGAAATAAAGAAATTATTTACAGCATTAGGATCGCATAAGTGTGTTGGCAGTCCATTATTTGGAGAAGTATTAAAATTTAAATTTTTTAGTTCATGCCACATGTTTTTCTTATTTCTTATCTGAAATTCAAAGTATGCTCTTTTTTCTCTTTTAATGGCAGAATTGACCTCATTTCTCATCTGCTGATAAAATTTCCAGTCATTTTCACTTTTAGAGGAACGGAACCTATGATGAGCTTTATCTCTCAACTTCATCATCTCTTTAAGAGTAAAAGTTAGCCATGGAGCTTTCTTGCGTGTGACCCGAATAGTTCGAATAGGAGCGTGTTTGTTAAACAAGGAAATAAGCATTTGATTAAATTTAAAAATTTTTTTGTTTATATCATTAGTTCGAAATATATCGTCAAAGTTTAAGTTGAGAAGATCATTTTTAAAAAGAGTGTTATTTAATTTATTGAAGTCACGATAAGTTACGAATTTTGGTGGCAATTTATTATGGACTTTACTTAACGTGCATTTAGCAAAAGAATGATCGGATATAAGGCAATCCTCAGCGTGAACATTATTAGTTTTTAAATTAGTAGATGAAATAATAATATCTAAAAGCTTATCTTTTCTAGTAGGTTCAGTCATAACTTGCTGAAGGGAAAAAGTATCAAGTACTTCGTTAAACTTTCTAACAGATTGAAGAGTAAAAAGTTAATATTTATATCTCCACCACAAAGAGCATAGTCGTATGCAGGTAAAACCTCACTCAAGGTACTTTCGAATTTATCCAAGAAATCCACCTCTGGACAAGTTTGTGGCCTGTAAAAGGAGCAAATGGCCAAAGATTTATTTTCAATAGTGATTGCTACCCAAAGCTGCTCTAGTTCTCGACCATTAGAGAAATTGATTATTTTGTGCTTGAAATGATTTCTTAGATAAATTGCCACACCCCCTCCTCTGCTGGAAAGCCTATCCTTACGAATAAGTTTATAATTATCAAGAGCAACAACAGAATTAGGAATCGTCGGTTTTAACCAAGTTTCTGAGACGGTAATAATATCAAAATTATTGTGAAATGTATCCTTGAAGATATTAAATCCAGATGTTAAAGATCGGGCATTAACGTGACAAAATTTGAATGGCATTAACAAACAATAAATAAATCACATAAAACAAATTACGAAAAAAAGCAATACAACAAAGATCTACTTGGAAGAGGAATTTTTCCTGATCTTATTTTCTTGAAGGCGCGTGGTTATCTGAGGTTTATTAGCTGTTTGTTGCGCAACTTTGTTATTCTTAGGCTTCGTTGAGGAAGTTGTTGGAGCTATTTTCTTAATAGGTTCATCATGTGGAATTAAATTCCACATGATTTTAAAACTTAATCATTCCGTAATCATTAAGAATATTGTATAGAAATAACATATACAGATACACCCTGTATATTTTAAACATTCGTTTGATTAGCGCTCTGTGTTTATGTATAGAAACCATTTACTTTCATTGAAAACTTTGCCCGTTGGCGCCGAAGTTCACGCAAAAATGAACCCCCATAGATTTACGGTGGAATCATCCCGATTTTCCGATGCCACAGCTTTAAAAAGCAATTCTCCGCAAATTTCGGGAGCTTTTAAAAAGTTTGGAAGACATCCAAGAACGGAGAAAAGATTTTAGGAGTCCCGCAGGTCCTTGGAAGTTTTGAGTTACGATCTTAACAACAAGAATCCAGGCTTGGAAAATTTCCGTCTTGTCTGCGTAAATTCAATTTACTTCGGAATTATAAAAAATGAAAATGATTTATTAGCCATAGCGCCTCGGTAACAAATGCACAATTTAGAGCTTCCCAGTAGAATACAAGCAAATTGATTCAAAAGAAACAATTGGTATAGCGGCAGTAGGTTAAAACAAAAGGAACACAATATTGTTTAACAAATCTGTTGAAAAAATTGATCATATTGTATAAAATCCCCCCGATTGTATCAATTCCTATTTGTTGTGGTAAAAAAAATCGATTTTTAGTTCGGATTATCAAATGCTTTGATTAAATTGAACCACATCAAAAAAAATTAATCGTTGGATTGTGTTTGAAGATTATAAAACGGTAACGAAATATCGGATTGTTCCATTGAAACGAATTTTAAAACAATGTGTCAATTAAAAGCCAATATCCATGAACACATTAATGAAATTTGTATAGCGCAATCAATTTGATCGATGTGCACAGTTTGCAATAAACAAATTACTAATGAAAAATAATTTCTGCTCCCTAATTCGGTAAACAAATCTCACACTTTTTGTCATGTCATTTACATTGTCGAGTTTTGTATGCGAATGAACATTTTCTTAACTTTACCCACAAAAATGTCTTCTGGTAGTGAAAATGATGACATTATGAGCAGTCCGTCGGAGATATCAGAAAAAGCTTAAGCTGCCACACAAAATTTGTTACCGCGAAGATCCAAAGAAAGATACGAAACTATTAATTAAAAACTTATGGATTGGTGTTACAACCTTATTTATAGTACAGTGCGGTCCATATGTATAGAATAAATTCATTTGTAGCGTTATTATGTACTATATGAAAAAACCCTGAAACAGGTCGATTTTTATTCTTAAATTGACAATTTACAGTATGAAAATATTATCCCCCTCCAGCACCCCTTCGGAATTATAAGCACCCCCTCGAAAATTTTAAATTACAAAAGGGGTCGTGTGGCACCTCGTTGGAAAGGGATTTTAGTCCTCTGTTCAGCAATATAAAGTTTTTTAAGTTTGGTGCAATCATAACTGAGTAAATTGATTTTTAAGATGTAAAATTTTGATAATGTCTCTAACACAAAACTTTACGTAGAATGAAGATAATAATGTCACATAATGATTAGAATGTGTTTTTCAATGTATTTGACACTTAAATTAAATGTTCAAAATGACCACCATTCACTTCTTTACAATAACCGAGGCGATATTGGAATTCTCGTACAACATTTTGTATGACCTCGGGGGTTATTTTGTTAATTTCTTCCGTTATCCTAACTTTTAAATCAGCAATATTGTTTGATCTAGTAAAATATACTTTAGATTTTAAATAACCCCATAAGAAGTAATCGAGAGGAGTCAAATCGGGGGATCTAGCCGGCTATTCGATCGCCCCACGTCTTCCAATCCACCTATTGGGAAAAACCTCGTTTAAATAATTTCTAACAGTACGTGCAAAATGCGGTGGAGCTCCGTCTTGTTGGTAGTAAATAGATCGATCTATCTCATTTGGATGATTAACATCAGGAAAAACTCTTTGTAATGTAGGCACTAAAAAGTTAATCAAAAAATCTAGATAAACCTCACCAGTAACTGTGCCCTCAAAAAAATAAGGGCCAATAATTTTATTGTTAATGATACCAGCCCAAACGTTAACTTTTTTAGGATATTGAGGTGTGAGCCTCACACATCCAGTGAGGATTTTCTCTGTTCCAATATCTACAGTTCTGTTTGTTAACCGTTCCGTTTAAATGAAACGTCGCTTCATCAGAAAAAACTATTTTGTTTATGAACTGCAAGTCTGCGTTCATTCTATCCATCATCAATTCACAGAATTCTTGCCTTCTATCAGGATCATCTTCATTTAACTCCTGAACCAACTGAACTTTGTAAGGGTGGTATTTTTTACATGTCCAGTTTCACGAAACTTTTTTTCAATTTTGCTAACTGTAGACTGCGAAACGTGTTGACCAGAGTATTTATTATTAAAAATTTTACAAACCTCCTTTTGAGTTCTGGTTTTATTACCACAACCAATCATAATTAAAATGTCTATTCTTTGAGTCTCGGACAAACGAGCCATAATTAAATTTAATACGCGCACAAATATTATACTGACGTCGTTTAGTAACTTTAAATACCTAAATGACAGCAGCCTACTAGATTTATATCAATTGTTTATTTAGTTTTTTGACTATTATTTTAATATCTTCAAAGTTTTTTCCTTATATTTAGCAGAATAGATACGAAAATACCTGATTATTTCTAAAGTTATTTTAATA
The DNA here is from genome assembly GCA_035357415.1 of Ophraella communa. Classification (NCBI taxonomy): domain Eukaryota; kingdom Metazoa; phylum Arthropoda; class Insecta; order Coleoptera; family Chrysomelidae; genus Ophraella; species Ophraella communa. The sequence continues at coordinate 596,869 of CM068982.1, forward strand.
GACCAAACAATATCGCCTCGGTTATTGTCAAGAAGTGGATGGTGGTCATTTTGAACATTTAATTTAAGTGTCAAATACATTGAAAAACACATTGTAATCATTATGTGACATTATTATCTTCATTCTACGTAAAGTTTTGTGTTAGAGACATTATCAAAATTTTACATCTTAAAAATTAATTTTCTCAGTTATGATTGCACCAAACTTAAAAAACTTTATATTGCTGAACAGAGGACTAAAATCCCTTTCCAACGAGGTGCCACACGACCCCCTTTGTAATTTAAAATTTTCGAGGGGGTGCTTATAATTCCGAAGGGGTGCTGGAGGGGGATAATACTTTCATACTGTAAATTGTCAATTTAAGAATAAAAATCGACCTGTTTCAGGTTTTTTTCATATAGTACATAATAACGCTACAAATGAATTTATTCCATACATATGGACCGCACTGTATCTACTTTCATATATATATATTTGTCATATTGATTAACTTGCGTTATAAAAAAAACATAATTAAATATTTCATAATAAATAGTTGATTTATATCAGTGGCGACGAGAATTAAAAAATCGATGTAATGAACAACGAACAGTTTGAACAATTCTTAAAACTACAAGCTGTACAACAGAAACAAATAACAGAAGTTCTACAATTGCTACTATCTCAACAACAAAATGCAGCTACCGCGGCTCCCACACCAACAACGGCAAATGGCACCGCGAAGCTCTCGCAATATTTTTTGGAATGGGCTGCAACAACCTGATCGCAGACTATTTATCAAGGATGCCTAATCCTGAAGAACTACCTATCTGAAGCCTAATATATACGAGATGAAACACAAAAAGATATTACGCTGAAACTAATATCTAATCTCATGAGCATAACTATTCAAAAAACGTAAAGCCATACGCTCGCAAGCGCAGTGGAAAATAAGATAGTTCTGTGACAGGGCCGTATTTTAATGCCTGATACTCTAAGAAAAGCCACTTTAAGGTACTTGCATCGAGGACATCCTGGCATCTCAGCGATTAAACCACTGGCATGTTATTACGTTTGGTGGCCAACTATAGAGGAAGACATAGACACATATGTTAAGCTTTGCCACAAATGCCAAGAAAATCGGCCTAATACTTCTGATTTACCAATTTTCTCGTGGTCAATGCCAGAACAAGCCTGGGAAAGGATTTACATTGACTTTGCTGGACCATTCCAAGGTTTTTATTGGCTTGTTTTGTCAGATGCGTTTTCTAAATGGATAGAGATTAAACCGATGATCAATTTTTAGTATCTGACAATGGTCCACAATTCATATCCCAGAGGTTCCAGGAGTACTGCAAAGGTAAAGGCATCAATCACATCACGTCTTCGCCTTATCATCCTCGTACAAATGAGTTAGCAGAAAGGCTCGTGAGAATTTTTAAGACCAGAATGTCATCAAGCACAGAATGCCTCAAAAAACTATTAGAACATTTTCTTTTTGCTTATCGCCTAGGAGGTCATTAAGCAAATACAAGCGAATATTAACTCCGATAACCAGACACCAAACTATAAGCCAGGTGTAGCTGTATATGTGCGAGCCAGGGATCAGTCGCGATGGGATCCAGCCGCTGTATCTCGACGTACTCATCGGTATTCGTATGTGATAAATACTCCAGCCGGTGGCGAAAAGAGGTACCATGCAGATCACATGCGCCCTCGTCTGGAAAATCCTACTGAGTACCCCGCTAGAAGAACGTCAACCAGCTCAACACGAATATCAGAAGCGATTACCAATAATAATGATCAATCTTCATCTTTTTTTTGTTTTCTTTAATTCATAGAAGAAAATAGATGGGTGTAGAAAAAGTATAGTACGTTTTACGAGTTGTAATAATATTACGCACTTTGCCAGTAAAAGCATACTTTATTTCTGTGAAAAATGATATTAACATTAATCTAATAAGAAATAAAGCATTAATTATTAATTGTATCTACCCTTGTAGCGGTAAAACATGATTAAGTGAGTAAAATATCAAAAAAGATGGATAACGGTGAAGTTTCATTTTCATATATCACGACGCGTAGTATAATTATTTGAAAAGAACATTCATTTTGCCTTCCAAGAACGGTGATCTGTTCAGTGCACACAGCAGCCTTACGCTAGGAGTAAATTTATGGAAACAACAGAAAGAACGTCAATAAATTTTCTTAAATTCATTTTCAGGCAGCCCACCATGTAAACAACTTCCCAACAAATTGTTTCTTTAGCGAACAATCTGTTGTTTCATAAAAGCGTATAGCACACCTAAAAAGAGACCATAAAAACTCACAGCCGATGCTTTTTTGGTAAATACGGCAAGTTATTGTTTTAGGAGGAAATTGTGTCTACAATTTCCCAAATTTACTCTAGCATTTTCGTTTTTAATTATTTTATTTTGAATACAAAAAAGGATTCAAATATTTTCAACCGCGTCTATTGTGAAATCGTGGCAAAATGCTTGCAAAAGGGCATGCACTGAACTGTAAAGAAAAAAGTATAAAAGTCTCAAGGAAAAATTACGATTTTCCCGTTAAATGGAGCAAGGCTTAAGTGCCTTCTCTCACGCAGTTATTTTTGTTGTAATTGTTATATTCCTGCGGTCGTTATTTTGAAAAGAATTAAGACGCTGTACTTTTACGTTAAATGTTTTCTTTGTCTTCAAATAAAGAAAACAGCGTCCTCATAAATATGTAAATACTTATATTCTTTTTTATTTGTAATAAGAGCTAATAGAGGCCATATTGAAACATTAAAGTAATTGCTCATTTTTGGTATAACATCCAGTTAGTATAAATAATTTAAAAGATCGGTATCTCAGAGTCACAAAACCAAATTAACTTTCACGAAATGTAACATACAGTGTGTAAAAGCCAAATGGAATAAATTCATTGTTTGGGTTACTGTACATATTTATAAAAAATCCCGAAACACGTCAAATTTAAATTATAACTTGACATTCTTTAATGTGAAAATGCAACCTCTACCTTCAACTCCCTTAGAATGACAGGTACAACCCCCAATTTTTTAAATGGGAAGTATAGGCTTGTGATATATCATTTGAAAGGTCTTCTCATTCTCTATTCAAAAATGTTATTGTTTTTAATTTTAATGCAAAAATTAACATAAAAAAAATTAATATCATGTTGTTACCGAAATTCGCTACAATACAATCAAAAACTAAAATGTAATGCAAAACGTAATAAAATGTAGAACACGAAAAAGAACTATGAATGTTAATGAAGTAGATGTTGAAAATGTTCTCCGCGAACGTCTTGGCAACATCCTAATCTCAAATAAAACTGTCTTCTAACATTATTTAACATATCAGGCGTGATCGACCTAATCGCAAGCGTTATTCGTTCTTTTAAGTCATTTAAATCAGAAGGTTTAGTTTTGTACACATGGCTCTTCACATATTCCCATAAAAAGAAATCTAATAATGTAAGATCAGGTGATCGCGCTGGCCATTCAATCGATCCTCGCCTCCCTATCCACCGATTGGGAATCGAGGTACTGCCGGACATTAAGTTGGTAATGTGGTGGTGCTCGATCCTGCAAAAACCATATCGTATTCGCTGGAACTTGAGGGTTACCTGGATCAGGATATAAATTTGCGAACGTTGGAATGACATCATTTTGAAGTAGTGCCAAATAATTGTTGCCATTCAAGTTGCCCTCAATAAAAAAGGGACCAATGATATTGTTCCCTACAATCCCTGCCCAAACATTAACCTTTTGAGGGTATTGGGTGTGTTCTTCTCTCATCCAGTGAGGATTTTCCGTGGACCAGTAGCGGCAATTTTGCCGATTAGCATGACCGTTAAGTAAAAAAGTACACTCATCAGAAAACATAACGTCTTCTAATTGAATAATATTGTTATCCAACATGTCCATCATTTGCTCACAAAAAAAAGTTCTCCTATCAAAATCGTTTTCCATGAGCTGCTGAGTAGGTATCATCTTATACGGATGCAATTTATTTTCTTTAATATGTTTGCTATCGATGTATGGCTACCATTAAATGTAGTGGATGCCTGTCTACTCGATGTATGTGGGTTTTCCTGAAACTCAAGCAACACATCTAATTTGAGTTCATCACTCAGTGCATTGGCAACTGCTTTTTTTATCTGCCTTACATGACCAAATTCGTGAAACTGCTTTTCTATTTTACTTATTGTTCCTTGGGATATAGGCGGTAAATTAGGAAATTTCTCATGAAATAGGCGAGTTACTTCCTGTTGTGTTCGGATGTTATCTCCGTAACCAATCATTTGTAAAACTGTTATTTTATGCATTTCCGTTAATCTAACCATTTTTCAGAATTGAATTGAACAAACTTTATACTTAAATTACAACAATGACAACTTAAATAAAACAATTTACTACTGCTTGTTAAAATAGCGTTGCCACGGAAATTCTTTAGTTTTTTAATGGTTATCATCTAAAAACCACATTGCTATGGTTTTTGTTCACTTTCTCACTATCAAGACCTAAACGGGAAATAAGTTTTAAGTATATTGTAATAAGTTTCGAGTATATTTTAGGGGGTTGAAGGTAGGGTTTGCATTTTCACGTTAATGAAGGTCAAGTTATAATTTAAATTTGACATGTTTTGGGATTTTTTATAAATATGTACAGAAACCGAAATAATGAATTTATTTCATTTAGCTTTTACACACTGTATAAACTAAACTAACCTAACCTAACCAAAAAGTTTTTAAACAAGTTATTTTAACCCTTAAGTTGGCAAGCACAGAAATAATTAAGGTAAAAAATTGTTTCTTCATTTTTCTCGTTAAATAAGAGTCCAGAAACATGAAAGTGAAGAAAAAATTTTTTGTGCTTTTTCTATAACTTTAATTTTCACGTGTGTATCTCAATACACTTTGCCAACTGTGGTACATGTTAATTGGAATACACATTGCCAAAGATGCAGTTATTAATAAAAAGAGCAGGGACGGAATACAAATTTTGTTATGTTAATAACTAGCACTAGTTAAAACTAAATAAAGGAACAAAGTAACATAATGAATGTCGTTTCTAAATTTTACAAATCAAAACAGCTATGGAAGAATCGATCAAAAGTCATCAGTGAAAAGTATTGTTTATGGTGGAAGTCCACAAAACAATTTCTTTTAGGAACTAGACACAGTCGTTTATTAAATTTCGAACAAAAAATTTGTGTATCTACAGGAAATTCAAATTTTTCGTCAGTCCAGTGAAACTGTGTGGGCCTATTTACTTTTTTTGGTTTTGATTTGGATGTCTTAGACCTTTTAGTGTTCGTTAAGTTTACTGGTTCATCACTTTTTCGTTTATTATCAGACCCTGAAATCACTTCTTCAGTTTCACGTTTGCCTTCCTCACATTCTTCCACCATTGCATTCCGAATGTCAGTATATTCTTCATATTCCTCCTCTATTACTATGCAAGATCGTCTTGGCCGCTATTACTTAAAATACTAAATGTAAGGTTCTCTTTATCGTCATCATGGTTACAGACCAATACTGGATATGCCTTTGGTGGTAATTCTGAAACAAACCAAAACAGTCCAAAGTAGATTTCAGCACCAATTTCATCTAATTTTGGCGGACTGCTTTTTGACGAGAACGAAACACGTGTAAAAGGAATATAATCAAGAGTAAAATCAATATAATTAAAGGCATTTGTGCGAGAGCCGGCTCTGTGTTTACAAAATTATAAAATTAACTGATTTTGACAATGTGAACTTAAAGACACACATGGAAAGTTCCATGTGAATACTAGTACACACCAAATAATCACCGCCCTATTGGCAATGTGAATCTCAATACACGCGATTTTTGAGGACTTCTGTATTTTTTTCTAAAAAAACATACTGTTGTGCGAGTACGCCCCTGGCGCTATGACCAGACGCGAAGGAAACAGATGATGCGAGAGTCTTCGAGAATATACGGCGCCCGATGAGCGAAGCATCTAGACTCGATACGATCGAGAATAGACTGGGGTATGCTGGAACAATACTTACCTATATAATAAAGGACCGATTCGAATATTGGAGTTAGTTAGTTAGTTAGTTAGTAGTACCTATGTTGCTAGATAAATGTGAATAGAAATATTGTCTTACATAAATTAAAGTATTGTAAATAAATTGTGTTATATAAATTAAACAGTGTTAGTGATTTAAATACTATAAAAATAAATTAAAAAGACTAATAAAAATAAATAAACGTTACAATACGACCAAAATAATTACACAATTTTGTAAAAGCAACCTTCGGTTATGCATAAGTAATTGTATTATATCAAAAAATAATATAGTAACTAATGTGTTCAAAGGTGTCTTACCTGAGACACGGACAATCACCACATTTGAACAAGTTCTCCGAACAAAATGTAAAATAATTAGGGACAAAAGAGCGCCAGATTTAAAAATTAAACCAATTTGGTTCACTTTGATAGAGTAGGGCTATATTTTGATATTTTATATATTTAATTTTTTTTTGAAATATAGTACTACAATTCACATTGATAGCTTAAGGGTTAACCCAACCCAACCTAACCTAACCTAACCTAAGCTAACCTAACCTAACCTAACCTAACCTTAAATTTTATAACGCTATTTAAAAAATATATATATAACAAAACAAAAATATATCTTAGAATAGTGCTAAATTTATATAAGAAAACTTAGTTTGCATTCTATAGCCATAAAAGGCAATTAAAATTTTAATATTTTTATAAAATTTTTCGTATAAATTAGAGGAAATCGTAAAGAAACCAAAATAAACCTAAAAATTGTACCTACTATATTACCAAAATAATCAAATTTCTCATTTTAAAGCATTAGGCGTTATAAAAAGTAAATTGTTTATAAAACAAACTAATTTCATGAAAAACATGACAAAACCAAATTAACTGAATGATTAAGTAGCTAGTTTTTAGCAAAACAGCTTTCAATGTTTAATGGTCTTATAAAGATGGACTTCCACAAAGTAAAGGTTAATACATTCCAGCTCTTAAAAACAAATTCAATTTGTTATATTAATTAATTATGAAATATCTTCATTTTTCAATAATCCCAATTATTTATATTACAGCCGATTTTCATTATTACCTGTGGCGAATTTTGACTGTAATCCATAATAATTTTTAATTAGTCTAGATACGTGACGTTGTTGGTGACATCTGATTATTAATGTTTCAAAGGCATAAAATCAATTAACAAAGGCAAAATGCAATATGCAATAAACTAATTTTAAATATTAATTATATAATCCCAAACGACATTTTAATTTATTCAATGTTATAAATTCGATTTATGATTAACGAATTCGAAGATTCTTTTTTAAAAAATTTATTTATTTACTACTTTACAAAATGTTATACTTTTAACAATACTATTAAATATCAAATTCAAAACTTAAAAGATTACGGCTTAAAATCAAAAGATCTAAAGATGAATGATGAATTATGAATAATAATAATTTTACAACGCAAAATCTGATTATTTATAATATTCCTAATCTTTTTTACTACATTAAAACTAATAAAAACAATAAAAAAAAACAATGAGAAATCTTGTAAACAAAATCATTAAGTTTAAACTAAAAAAGGTTTTTTAAATTCAACAAAACAAACAAAAACGTTATTGCGTTTTAACTTAAACATTTCTTATTCTTCTAAGACTGTAACTTTCGTACGATTAACAAGGTGAGATTTTATTAAAAAAATAATTTTTTTTTAAAATATCAAAATGTTCAGTTATTGTGCCAATTTAAACAAATCAAACGATCCAAAGCTGGAGTTATAGCTCGGGGGTTTAGACATAAATACGGGGACGACAATGATGAAGTTTTTTCACCCACATGTTGTTTTATATACGGTATTTACATCTTTGTTATCAGTGGCAGCGAAACCATGTACTATCGGCTTCAGAATAGCATATACATTTTTAAACTCAAATTGCTTGCATTGAATTAAGGATGACCTATTTATTGTATACAACCAATCACGGTTTAAATAATAATAATGCCATCACTAATGACGTAATGTCCAACACATCTATAGATGATTATGACCATTTAAAAATTAATATTAACGTGTTTTAAGATTTCTGAAATAATGAATTTATTCCATACATTTTCATCATATTGTATATGACATTTTGTCATACTTTTTGTCAAAATAAAGAGCAATGGACTAGTTTAGTGATTTTTTTTTATATTTGCACCTTATAAAATAGGTTTTTAGTGGTTCAACTGTACAAATAAAATTTTTATAAACTTAATCCTCTAGCCATAATCGGCTTTTGAAATTTAAATTTAATGGTTACATACGTCACAAGTGGTAAGTGACGTGTTTCAATAAGATTGGTAGAAAATTTGCGATGTTGTCGATATGCTTTTTTAATATTAACCGAGAAACTTATCTCTCTCTCTTATTTGTTGTCATTAAAAAGAGATAAACATATCGATATTTTTGTTCTCTGATTGACACTTTATCAAATAAGGAGTAAAACACTTAACAAAATATTCTGTCATTTTCGTTAGTTTAATTTGTTGTTTGGTTTATGAAAGAAATTACTATACTATTTTTGGTTCGAAAATAAAAATCCCTAACACCTTCTCGTGGTGTTATAGCGGTTCCTTCAAAAATAACCAATAGAAGTAATTGTTCTCTCGGGGAGCAACCCTTCTATCGGTACAGTGAGAGAACGAATTTCAAGAATACGGTTTTGGCATTTTTAATAGAACCACGCCCACTTTCTATTGGCTGTTCTATTTTATCACCGTTAAGAATAAGGGTCTTGTTTGTTTATTACGGATAAACACGATTTTCTCTCCTGTCATATATCTTGTCAACTGGTACAATCAGTTAGTCACAGAACACGGTGTTTTGTGCCGCCAGTTCTTTAAGAATACTTGAAACGAACGTAGCTAAAATGTGACAACGTTGACTTTTAAACACACTTCATTATTGGTTATTAGTTGGCGCTACGTTTAAAACTTACTAATTATTTATTGCTAAATTTTACGAATTGAGAAAAATTACTTGCAAAATGAATACCAATATAAGTAAGTAGGTATATTATCCTAAATATATATTGATATCATTTTGATTAATATGATCCTACTAAACTAGTCCATTGACCTAAAATTTAGTCATTGAGTCCCAGTATCTTTTTGTTACAAATCAATGTCCCCTCTACAAAAGTCTCTATACCCGTCCCTGTGTGTGTATAAGTAATTTTAAGGGTCTTTGAAACTCAATCCTTTCTGAAATCAACGAAATAAGTATCAACCCACATTTTAGTTCCAAAGGAAACAGAGGTGGAACGAACTAATGAGGACATCGCAAACAAAGCGATAAAATAAGAACATTTCTATTTTTAGAACAAAAATCCCGCTTTTGTTTTTTGAAAACTGATTGTTCCTAACACCATTACTTTTCGAATTGAGGAAGAAATAATTAGGAAACTCTAGTAAAGGGGCCTTGATATTGTGAGAAAAATATGGAATATTAAATACCGCGTTTTGATACAGTGACGGGGTCATCACGTTTTCTTTGGAATGTAATTAAATGTCCGTTGGGGCATATAGCCCAGGAAGTAGTTGTTTTTTTTATAGAAAACGGTCAATTTTGTTATGGAAACCATTTAGTTTCTTTACCCTGGGTGCAGGTGGAAACAACTTTCCACTTTTTCAGTTAATTAATATTTTATCATTAACAATAGTCGAAGGTCTGCTCGAAGAAGTCGACCTCACATAATAGGGTGGGGTAATTTACTTTAAACTTGATCCCATATAAATAGCGACTCGACGATAAGGTCAAGTTCAGTTTTATTTTGATCATTATACATCTGCGATGAAGCAGAATTATTTATTTACTGGGTAGTATTATAGTTATGTATAGTAGCAACGGAATTTCGTTAGAAAATTTACGGGAACCAGAGCGAGTAAGACACTATCAAATTGGCAACAATGTCAGAGTGACCAGTATGATATTCTACTGAACAGTAGCGTAGATATCTAATTTTAAATTAAATAAAAGTTATTATTGCAACATTTGATTTTAAGCGTAAATGGGACCGTCGCATGTTCTCAAACTATGTGGGTATCAGTAAATGTTTTATTTTACCAAAAAGTTTTATTTTCTATAAAGGTTTTCTATCGGTGTTATCAACTTCTGTAATATACCTAGGTAGCGATAACACTAATCGACTCGACTGAACGAACTTAATAACAGAAAATAATAATACCAACATAAAAAAATTATTAAGTCACAATCAAACTCACTTCGGCAATTTAAAAATAAAATCTTGCTAAATAACTATAAACCCAAATGCAAAACACTGGACTGACGAAACGGGACTCTACCTGAAAAAACTATTAATGATTTCGGTCGCCCAGCAAATATAGTCATATCTTACGGGAACTGTGAATAAGTCTGCCGATAAGAGATAACGCATTATAATTTGTCATAACACCGATATCCGATGTTCTGATTGGCTCTCGGTCCACGTGGATTGATCAACATTTCGATGAAAACTTTAACTGGGTGACTGCCCGTATTTAGAAAGATAATACCAGGCACATCTGAAGTAAATATCTGAAGAGAACCTTAAAACTGTGTTTATTATACATCTCCGTAATTGATAATTTTGCAGTTAATAACTACTCCTGGTAGAGTACTTTAATTTTAATTTTTATTGTCTGTTTTTATTACAGATACATATATTTTTACACAGTCTCAGCGAAATACGAGGCTACTATACCAGTAATTAATATACAGTGCGATTCTAAAGTCCCTTCCTCCCCATTTATTTTTTGAACCGTTAGAATTAGACATTTGAAATTTTGGGAAAGTGAACTAGGGAATGTATATTACTTTCTTTATAGATAGTAGGTGACGTAATCATAAAAAATGGCAGTTCAAGTGTTTCTCTAGTAATTAACCTGCATTCTTCACTAATTCTTCGCTTTAATTCGTCAATGCTCTTAATTGGTGTGCCATAAACTTTTGATTGTAGAAATCTAGTGGGTTCATATCGGGAGAACGCGCAGGCCACTTTATTGGACCCCGTCGTCCAATCCACCTATCTGGATATTGTTCATATAAATAATTTCTAACAGGTTGATAATAATGGGGAGGAGCACCATCCTGCTGAAAATTTATTTCCATATCATGAAACTCGTCAGCATGATCCTCAAGAATCTCTAAGATTCGGGGTTCAATACCATTCTGGAGTAATTCCAGGTAAATTTCCCCAGTTAAATTTACGTTTAATAATATAGGCCCAACAATGTAGTTTCCCAAAATTCCTGCCGACACATTCACTTTTTGAGGAAACTGGGTGTGACCTTCGTAAAAAAGGTGAGGATTTGTGTCACTCCAGTATCTTACGTTCTGGGTATTAACTTTACCGTTAAGAAAAAAAGAGCACTCATCACTAAAGCAAATTGTTTTAAGATAATAAGGATCCTGTTCTATTTTATTTCTTATTTGCTCACAGAATTCAATTCTGCGATCTGGATCATCTTCTGTCAGCATATATGGAGCATTTTCATTTTATAAGGATGATATTTTTGTTTCTTTAAAACTCTTTTTACAGTTGATGAAGACACTTCACAAGTTTGTGCAACATTTGAGGTGGATTGTATGGGGTTGACTACCATTTCGGCAACTATTTCGACTTGTTTGTCTTCACTAATACCAGGTCGACCACTTCGCTTAGCGTCTGCAACGTTTCCCGTTCTATGAAATTTATCTAAGAGTTGTCTCAGGTACTGTCTGGATATTGGTCGATCTGGATGCCTTTCATTAAAAATCCGTTCGGCTTCATGCAGATTAGTTCTAGCCTCACCAATAATTAATATTGCTTCAACTTTTTCCTGTATAGTTCGCGACATTTTAAAAATCTCTTATTTATTATTAACGGATAATTTACTAAATCACAATAATGGTAAAGAGGTAAAATTTTACTATTTTTACAAATTATAATTAAGATATGAACCAAAAAGAAATAAAAATAAAAACTTTGAATTTAAACAAGAATAGTATAGTGCCAAACACTTTCAATTTTTAGTACTTAAAGCAAAGAATTCGATTTAAATAAAAATTCAGTAAAGTTTTTTTTTATTACGAAGAAGTAAATGGTGAACATTTTGAACATATTATTTAATTTTTTTATTATTAGAACGTATTTTTTTACCAAATAAAATATTTAAAAACTTTAATAACTTTATAATTTTGGGTTGAAAGTTGTAAATAAGGAAGTAGAATTAATTTTTTTTTGGTATCATTGGAAAGGGTTTGAAACAAGCTTTTAAATGATGTATTACTTGCCATATGTTGCCATTTAAAATTATCTTCCAAAAAGGCCCACGTCCGCCATTTTTTAAGATTACGTCACCTACTATCTATAAAAAAGTAATATACATTCCCTAGTTCACTTTCCCAAAATTTCAACGGTTCAAAAAATAAATGGGGGTGAAGGGACTTTAGAACCGCACTGTATAATAAACAACGAAATTTTTGACACCCCGCAATAAAGAAATAGAAAACTACAAAAATCACTTTCATTACTAATCCAACAAAAAGCTGGCTCACCCAGTATAACTAATTTATAAAGAAATAATATTTTAAATTTTGTATATCCGTTTCAAGGCACGAAGCAACGGAAATTTCATAACCATATTTTTTATCGTGTCAACGTAATTAGAACCTTTACTCTAAACACATACAATGTAGAGCAAAAATAATCAAATAGTCGATTTGGCAGTTTCGGAAACCAAAAACAGAATACAATGTTGCCAAATTGATCAGAAAGGTAAATTTTTGTGGATTAAGAAATCGAGAAGAGAGAAAGTACGACCAAAGTAAGGAAAAGGTGGAATTAAGGAATCAGGAACGAAAAAGGAAAAAGAAAAACGAACGTGTCAGTAGATTCGGATTGACTTCTGGAATAGAAGAAGTAAATGCGGTCTAGCATAAAAAAATTTACTGATTGAGTGGTGTCTGAGTAGGGAATATTTTTGTTCACTCTAACAGATTTACTTCCTATTAAATAGGGTAAATCCATGCCCCAGCTTGATCTTAAGTCTAGCTAGCAATCGAGTGTCAAGTCAAGGATTTTTGGACCCATCAGTATTTCTTTCTTGCTGGAGTATACGCTAGTTTTACTTGCTGAAATAAGAGTATTCCATCTTTCAGAGAAAATAAAAATATATTTGAATTTAAAAAACACCTTTTATTTAAACACCCTATATAAGATTTTACTAATAATTAAACATCTACACTGAAAAAAATGTATATAAAACCGCATCCCTCTATGGTTTTTAAGTTCCGATATATTTGCAGTTAAAACTTCTGGGACACCCGGTATTATAGCTTCTACTTATAAATACATATATACAGGATGGATTTATTCATCACCTACGCCTTTTTAATACAGGATAGATTTATTTATCACAATACGTCAGCAAAAATACCATGTGCAATACGAATCCCACATAGAATTTTCAAACTATCATAGGTGGGCGAATCCAAATAGAATTATCGTTTTAATTGCAAGCAGGAATTAACTTTGCTCATTTCCAATAGGATCGTGGTCACTATTAATGACTAGTATTCATTCAGCAGCTCGAATTTATTTTCCATCTAATTAATTATCAAACCAAATTTACATTCCTTAAAAAGTATCACATCATTTATTAGATTACGAATGAAGGATAATAAAAAACTCTTCGTTTTAACAAAACTAAATGATATTATTGCTGATGTTGCCGAAGATATTATTTTTGATATTTTATTGGAAATACTTCCACAATATGTAATATTTTTATAACTTTTAATTTCTTTAGTTTGTTTAGGAAATATTAGTTGTAGTGCCACTTTCTGTTCTTTTTTATTAATTAATGTATTTATCAAATGAATTGGGTAGCCATTAGATGTAGCTATTTGTTTTATGATATAAATCAGCAATAATATCATTTAAAACACAAAATAATGTTGGTACAAAATTGTTAAATGTAAAAACAAAATTACCTAAATTAAAAAAAATCTGGTGTTTACAAAATTAATTGTCCAAAGTGTAATGCTGTATATATAGGTCAAACACAAAGAAATTTTGAAGTAAGATTTAACGAACATTTAAGAGCATATAGATTAAAACAACCAGATAAGTCAAATTATGCAAAACACCTACTTGAACATCCAACCTCACTCTTTCACATCAATGACATCCAAATACTACACATTTGTAATAAAAAACAAAATTTAGATTTCCTTGAAGAACTTGAAATTAAAAGACATCTAGCAGATCCACAATTTAAAGTTGTTAAAGAACAAATAAATCTGGGAAGTTCTCCACTTTTAAAGTGTTTGCTTTGATTGAGTCTTCATTTTATACATAGATAAGACGTAATTGTAACACAAATATATTAAGTTATTGTAAAGATCAGCATGATATAGTTTTTTCCTGGTTTTTCTATATCATTGCACAGTTATACTGATCTTAGAGGGAAATACATCCAGGATAATCCCTTAGGGCTAATAACATCTAGGCTTTAATATTGTTATGTCTTATTACTTCCATACTTGGTCTAGCCTTAATACTACCTAAACATCAGGTACCTAGCTACAAACAAACAAAATGTAACTTAAATGTCAATCTGACGATGCTTCATAGCGAAACAGCTGTCATTGAGTCTTTAAAAAAGCAATTTTTAAATAAATATTGGAAGTTTTGTTAAAACGAAGAGTTTTTTTTTTATTATCCTTAATAAGATGGACTTCCAAAAAGTAAGGGTTAGTACAATCAATTTAGATTACGAATGTATTCTAGCATTTTGATTAATTAAATCATCAGTTATATGAAATTAAAAAAAAAAATAAAGAAAGGAAAGACCAATGTCAATGTCACACAAGTATTTATTGATATAAAAATTATACTGCTGTTACAAAGCTACTAGTTTCGGTCTAGTTAAAGACCATAATCAGGCTAAAAAAGAATACCAAATGAAAACAATTAGACTTAACAGGATAGTAAGTTAATTAATCTTACCTGTACATATTACATAAAACCAGAAAAAACTGTTGAATGTGTTGCAGCTACAAAGTTCAAAAGGGAGGAATTAAAACATTAGGGTTAATTATAATAATTATAATTATTAATTACAAATTGAACATTTTAAGGTGACATCAAAGAAAAAAGAAAACATAATAAATTGTATTAAACACAATTAGTTTATTGGGGAATAGTTAATTAGAAAAGATAAAGAATTAATTCAGTATAATCATAAGATGCTCATAATGAAAAGTACTCCAACGATAGGGGGAAATTACCTCCAAGATTAGGATAGGTCTAAAGACCTAGAAAACATAAAGACACCATTATAGCAAGAAACTTTATGGTTTTTAGTTAATAAAACCGAGTGTTCTCCTTTAAAGACAAGAGAGTATTCTCGATGAAATATTAACGAGGGTTGCCTTTTATATTTCATGATTTGGCAACCCTAATGTTGCAATCTGGCAACTGACAACTCTATCGTAAAGTTGGACAAACATACGAGCTCTATTTGTGTTGTTTACAGTAACTTAAAAGATTTTTTGCAACTTTCGACGTGGATTAACTCAGCAACAGTGCACGGATGAACTTAATTCAATTTTTGCCGATGAAGCTCCATCAAGGACCAATGTTTATCGATGGTATGGTGAATTCAATCGTGGCCGTAGTTCATTCCAAGACGAATTTGGTGCAGGTCGTCCAACATCACTTGTTGGTCCGAAAACCATTGATGCTGTGCGCGAACTGATATTGCAAGATCGTCATGTGACCTATCGTGAGATTGAGCCAACCTTAGGCATTAGTGGGACCAGAATACATTCAATATTGCATAAATATTTGATGGTCAAAAAAATTTATCCGCTTTGGATCCCACTAAATTTTTAAATCGCTCAAAGAAAGGCTGGTGTTGATTGGTCGAAGGAAATGCTCAAAAAATACGATAATGGTGCTTTGAAACACGTCTATGACATCGTGACACAGGTGATGAATCGTGGATTTACTCGTATGAGCCCAATCCAACAAAAGTTTTTCGCGCAGAACAGTCAATTTTGAGTGGTACACAATCATTTGTTTGCCAGTTGTCTTCCAAGAAATCAGTAAAACCAACCGCCTAAGACGGATCACTCTTCACCACGACAGTGCGTGAAGGCAGGCATCTTATGGACATTAACAGGAGTGGTTGTTTTCGGGTTATTATTAATTTCTTGCAAAACTTGGTCTTTAACAAACAATTCTCAAACAAATACTAAATTTGTGACACAAACAGTGAATCAGAAGGAGTAATTTGGCATACGTCAAACACTAGTACGAAAATAGTTGTTTTTGACAGGTTGCTCTTGATTGTATTTACGTAAAACTGATACAAACATCAAGATAATATGTAGTCAACTCAGAGACAACCAAGAGACGCCCAAGTACATGTTAAATTTTTGTTCTACAGTAATGAATTGGTCCACCAGAACCGGAAAGTGAGTTAAGATGGCGCTCGCGCTTCTCAGGAAATTTAAAAAAGCGCGGGCAAACCCTTTTTCGTTTATTTTCTTATTTCTTTCATTAAAAATTAAATACAAAACTAAAAAAACATACTTTATTGAAAAATACAAAAAACATTATTGTATTCCTCGACATAATATATGGTCTATTGGAAAAATTACCGGAGCAATAAAAACCTACCGAACGTGGAATATGGAAGTGGTTCTTAACTTTTCAAAGAAATGACAAGATATAGACTAAAAGGATGCATAAAAAAAATACATCGTTTTTTAACTATCGTTACATACAAACTAATCACCAAACAAAAATCTAAAATAATTGTTCTATAACCCACTGTTACACAGTTTATAAATAAGAACTCTAATTATTGAACTTATTCTAAAAACGCCACAAAAAACACAGTTAATTCAACTCGTCAAAACAATCATGGCGACTGAATACTTTGGCAGTTGGCACGTCACATTTCACATTTACCACAGAATATCAAAAAAACTTTATGTTCTAAGGTTTGCCGTTGTGTCAAATATTCCATGATCCTAGTGCCATCTGCGCTTACTTTCCAAAAATAAGACAGAGATGTGACATTTCATACACTTGTGAACTAAACGCAAGGATAGAGCTAGCAGGAATATTTTATTGGACAAAAATGCTCATGTACTTGACCGTCTCTTTGGTTGTCTCTGGTTAACTATTTTTGTCGATCTAATTGTTAATTTTTTTTGCAGGATTATAAATTAAAACATATGGCAGAGATGCAACAGTCAGTGGTGAGTGACAGTGACGCACGTCAACAAATAGCAAATCAAGTCATACAATGGGAAGAGAATCTGGAGAGGCTGCATTGCGAACAGTTCAGACTTAGGTGTTACATGGCAAGCTTACAGAGCGGTGAATTACCCAATCCCAAGGTTAGTGTACTCAGTATTCCCTCAATAAAACATCCATCTTTGTACTGTAACTATATAGGTACTTTTATTGCAAATCGAGGAATACATCAAAATAATTTAAATAAATGATCAATACTTAATTACTCGTTAATTACCTTAATTTAAACCTAATAATTATAGGAGAAGGAAGAAAGATATTATTTACATAATCTGCTGGATTGCTTTTTTATACCAAAGTGTCTGCCGTCAGCTTCTATTAGGTTTTAATTTTGGATTATCTTGAATTTGTAATTGTAGATACCATCGAGAATGCACTTGGTGATTGGGTGCAAAGATAATTTCTTGAATGGTGGACATATAGAAGTAGACCTATGATTCTGAATAATACACTATCCTCTGTACCTTATTAAATCTGTCATTAAACTTTTTTTTAAATTCATATTATTTTAGAATGTACCTTTAATTTCTTTTACATACTGCCTAATTAGTTCTATGGACTTGTGTAGGTCAATCTGTTCCATCATTAATAAAGTTTCTTCGTAGAACAGAAGGGATTACTCAGTATTTATAGTCTTGAAGAAGACCGTTATAGATAGTGAGGAACTCAGAAATTAAGGCAATATCTAATTTTTGAATGATCTCTTTGTAGAAAAGGTTTTTTTGAAGAAGTTTATATTGATTGTAAGTCTCTGAAACTTGATTAAGAATGCGCTTTGAATCTCAAGGATCGCTAAGATTTGAGTATTTGTTTAGCAGATTGGCTCAATCCTGACAACTTAGTTGATCTGCATTACGAACATTACTTTTACATTTTTAATTTCAATATTCCTGTTTTTGGGAAGCAATTTACTTGTCATAAAAATAGAACTAAAACACAAGCAAAAAGAAATATTAATTATTAAAAAATTAATATGTGGAAAGATTCACGATAATATTTTATGAATCATATTTTCTAAAAGGTTACAAACAATAGATCTGTTTTTTCTTAATATAACCGTTAATTTCTTTTTTTTATTGTTTTTGAGTTTATTGAACTTGTTTTTGTTGTATTTCAATAAAAATGTCACTGGTGACATTTTCCAGGATTGAGCCCATGGTGTTGAAAATATATACAGTGTGTAAAAGCCAAATGGAATAAATTCATTATTTCGGTTACTGTACATATTTATAAAAAATCCCGAAACACGTCAAATTTAAATTATAACTTGACATTCTTTAACGTGAAAATGCAACCCCTACCTTCAACCCCCTTAGAATGACAGGTACAACCCCCAATTTTTTAAATGGGAAGTATAGGCTTGTGATATATCATTTGAAAGGTCTCTTCATTCTCTATTCAAAAATATTATTGTTTTTAAATTTTATGCAAAAATTGACATAAAAAAATTAAAATCATGTTGTTATCGCAATTCGCTAAAATATACTCGAAACTTATTACAATATACTTAAAACTTATTTCTCGTTTAGGTCTTGATAATAAGAAAGTGAACAAAAACCATAGCAATGTGGTTTTTCGATGGTAACCATTAAAAAACTTTAAAGAATTTCCGTGGCAACGCTATTTTAACAAGCAGTAGTAAATTATTTTATTTAAGTTGTCATTGTTGTAATTTAAGTATAAAGTTTGCTCAATTCAATTCTAAAAAATGGTTAGATTAACGGAAATGCATAAAATAACAGTTTTACAAATGATTGGTTACGGAGATAACATCCGAACACAACAGGAAGTAACTCGCCTATTTCATGAGAAATTTCCTAATTTACCGCCTATATCCCAAGGAACAATAAGTAAAATAGAAAAGCAGTTTCGCGAGTTTGGTCATGTAAGGCAGATAAAAAAAGCAGCTGCCAATGCACTGAGTGATGAACTCAAATTAGATGTGTTGCTTGAGTTTCAGGAAAATCCACATACATCGAGTAGACAGGCATCCACTATATTCAATGCTAGCCATACATCGATAGCAAACATATTAAAAGAAAATAAATTGCATACGTATAAGATGATACCTACTCAGGAGCTCATGGAAGACGATTTTGATAGGAGAACTTTTTTTGTGAGCAAATGATGGACATGTTGGATAACAATATTATCCAATTAGAAGACGTTATGTTTTCTGATGAGTGGACTTTTTTACTTAACGGTCATGCTAATCGGCAAAATTGCCGCTACTGGTCCACGGAAAATCCTCACTGGATGAGAGAAGAACACACTCAATACCCTCAAAAGGTTAATGTTTGGGCAGGGATTGTAGGGAACAATATCATTGGTCCCTTTTTTATTGAGGGCAACTTGAATGGCAACAATTATTTGGCACTACTTCAAAATGATGTCATTCCAACGTTGGCAAATTTATATCCTGATCCAGGTAACCCTCAAGTTCCAGCGAATACGATATGGTTTCAGCAGGATCGAGCACCACCACATTACCAACTTAATGTCCGGCAATACATCGATACAATATTACCCAATCGGTGGATAGGGAGGCGAGGATCGATTGAATGGCCAGCGCGATCACCTGATCTTACATTATTAGATTTCTTTTTATGGGGATAGGTGAAGAGCCATGTGTACAAAACTAAACCTTCTGATTTAAATGACTTAAAAGAACGAATAACGCTTGCGATTAGGTCGATCACGCCTGATATGTTAAATAATGTTAGAAGACAGTTTTATTTGAGATTAGGATGTTGCCAAGACGTTCGTGGAGAACATTTTGAACATCTACTTCATTAACATTCATAGTTCTTTTTCGTGTTCTACATTTTATTACATTTTGCATTACATTTTAGTTTTTGATTGTATTGTAGCGAATTTCGGTAACAACATGATATTAATTTTTTTTATGTTAATTTTTGCATTGAATTTAAAAACAATAACATTTTTGAATAGAGAATGAAGAGACCTTTCAAATGATATATCACAAGCCTATACTTCCCATTTAAAAAATTGGGGGTTGTACCTGTCATTCTAAGGGGGTTGAAGGTAGGGGTTGCATTTTCATGTTAAAGAATGTCAAGTTATAATTTAAATTTGACGTGTTTCGGGATTTTTTATAAATATGTACAGTAACCGAAATAATGAGTTTATTCCATTTGGCTTTTACACACTGTATGCTGACCTTACATACTATGCTATAATTAAATTAGTTTTGCTTACTTTATTATTAGCTTTACATTCTGGTTTTAGTATTGAAAACCAAATCAAATTTAATAATAAAATTATCAATATATTCCAAAATAAAATTATTTCAAAATTATTTAAAAAAAAATAATTCTCGTTTTGAAAATATACATTTTCTACACTTGTCATAAACGATAGAGTCCGTGAATAAGGAAGAAGATTTTGACAAGATATATAATTATTTTAGGTTATAATCTTCCTCATTCACGACTCTACCCTTTATAACAATCAGCTATATCAAAATATATGCATTCCTCTCGCATCTGTCACAATTATATATGTAAATTCTGGTATTGTAAATTTGAGCCTAGAGAGTCGATAATCATAATCCACTTCATATTATGTTCGTACATTAAAAATTTATGGACGATATAAAGTTTCATTCTTTGAAAACTTGCTTATTCTTTTAATGCGAAAAAGTTTGATTACTTTTTAGGGTATTCATAAACTTTCTTGCATTTTAATAAAGTTCTCAAAGAGTTATTAATATACTTGCATAAGATTTAGGTTTTAATTTTGAAAAGACGAACATTTTTGTGGTTAGAATTATGCTACTAAACTTTAAGTTAAGAGCGTAGGTGCCAAATTTTAACAGCCAGAGTTGAGATATCTACCCCATCTCAATTTTTAAATCCTCTACGTGAGGTCTGTTTTAAATTATAAGAAAAGTGTTGCGTTTTGTGTACAAATGAATCAATACGAAAAGAGTTGACACAAGAAAAGGAAAACCTGCCATCAGATGTAGAAAATGCACCTAACCTAACCTAACTTAACTTAACGTAACCTAACCTAACCTAACCTAACCTAACCTAACCTAACCTAACCTAACCTAACCTAACCTAACCTAACCTAACCTAACCTAACCTAACCTAACCTAACCTAACCTAACCTAACCTAACCTAACCTAACCTAACCTAACCTAACCTAACCTAACCTAACCTAACCTAACCTAACCTAACCTAACCTAACCTAACCTAACCTAACCTAACCTAACCTAACCTAACCTAACCTAACCTAACCTAACCTAACCTAACCTAACCTAACCTAACCTAACCTAACCTAACCTAACCTAACCTAACCTAACCTAACCTAACCTAACCTAACCACAAAAATCTAGGATGATGTATGAGAAAGAATAGTGGAAAAGCATTAAGAATATCAAAAAAATACTTCTGGTGTATTTTCCTGAAAAGTCGAAGAAAGCGATGCCATCGCGTACGTTGTTGGTGAATGAAAATTGTGACATTTCTAAATTCAGCAAGTTAACCACCTTACTAAAAAACGTGAGTGGAGGATACAAAGCTATAAGGTGAAAAATCTGGAGTTAAATGACATTACTAAGTTTCTGACAGCAGCTCCTGATGACGTCTATTTGTTGATGAAGGTTATTGCTATTTTTGGTGAGCATGAAGCGACTAGGTCTGATGAATTGTACAAATTAAAAGTGTTTAATGTGAACGACAGAAAATCTACTACCTCGAATCAAGTGGTTAAGCAAACGAATACAAGTTGTGATGCTCCAAAAATAGATATTACTAATTATGTTAAGATAGGGCAGATAATAACTATCACTAAGAAGACAGTAGGACAATACCAATTTGAATTTACAGAAGAAAAATCTACTATAGACGCTATACACACAATAAAGCAAATAATGGAAAAAGCAAACGAGAGTAAATTGGAATTGGAAATGCTTTTTTCTGATTTCAAACAGGCATTTGACTCTATCAAAAGAAAACAGTTAATGGTAGCACTAAAAAAACTAAAAATCACACAAAAACTGAGAAAATTAATAAAAATAACAATGAGTAAGACCAAAATTAGCATAAAGACTCAAAGAGGGGAGACAGAAGAATTCATTATAAATAAAGGAGTAAAACAAGGAGATGCTTATCAACTACGCTATTTAATCTAGCCTTAGAATATGTTCTAAGAAACATAAACAAAGAAAACTTGAGAACAAAGGATGGACAAATAATTGACTAGTTTAGTGATTTTTTTTTTATATTTGCATCTTATAAAATAGGTTTTTAGTGGTTCAACTGTACAAATAAAATTTTTATAAAATTAATCCTCTAGCCATAATCGGCTTTTGAAATTTAAATTTAATGGTTACATACGTCACAAGTAGTAAGTGACGTGTTTCAATAAGATTGGTAGAAAATTTGCGATGTTGTCGATATGCTTTAATATTAACCGAGAAACTTATCTCTCTCTCTTATTTGTTGTCATTAAAAAGAGATAAACATATCGTTATTTTTGTTCTCTGATTGACACTTAATCAAATAAGGAGTAAAACACTAAACAAAATATTCTGTCATTTTCGTTAGTTTAATTTGTTGTTTGGTTGTGTTTGGTTTATGAAAGAAATTACTTCTATACTATTTTTGGTTCGAAAATAAAAATCCCTAACAATAACCCTAATAATAACCAATAGAAGTAATTGTTCTCTCGGGGAGCAACCCTTCTATCGGTACAGTGAGAGAACGAATTTCAAGAATACGGTTTTGGCATTTTCAATAGAACCACGCCCACTTTCTATTGGCTGTTCTATTCTATCACCGTCAAGAATAGGGGTCTTGTTTGTTTATTACAGATAAACACGATTTTCTCTCCTGTCATATATCTTATCAACTGGTACAATCAGTTAGTCACAGAACACGGTGTTTTGTGCCGCCAGTTCTGTGAGAATACTTGAAACGAACGTAGCTAAAATGTGACAACGTTGACTTTTAAACACACTTCATTATTGGTTATTAGTTGGCGCTACGTTTAAAACTTACTAATTATTTATTGCTAAATTTTACGAAATGAGAAAAATTAATTGCAAAATGAATACCAATATAAGTAAGTAGGTATCTTATCCTAAATATTAATTGCTATCATTTTGATTAATATGATCCTACTAAACCAGTCCATTGCCTATGCAGATGATATTGTTTTAATCACAAAGAACAGAAAATTAATGAAGGAAACGCTAGAAGAATTATTAGAGAAAGTAGAGACAATGGGACTAAAAATAAATCAAGAAAAGACAAAAATTTTAAGGTTAGGGGAAAAACCAATACAAGATAAAATAAAAATAGGAAATACAGAGTTTGAAGAAGTAGAACATTTCAAATACCTGGGAGTGACAAAAAACAAAACCGGAGAAAGAAAGCAAGAAATAAAAGAAAAAATACTAGCTGTCAATAAAGCCTATTTCGCAAATAAAAGATTACTTAAAAGCAAAATACTAACCAAGAAAACAAAGATGAATATATAAAACAAAACTAGCCCCACATAGGGATGTATAGCAATTATATATATTTATATATATTGAGATAAATAACTAAGATTAAAAAATTTAATTAGTAAAACTTACCTCAATGATTTATAATAAAAGGATATCTTAATAAGTTTTATCGAATCATCAGTTACTTTTTCTTTATTACATCTAAGGTTTCCAATATTATAATTTTCAATTATAAACATTCAAATAAACAGAGAATGTACTTGACAAACTTATCTTGGACAGGATCCATAGGTTGTTATTTTATCACAATCAAATATTTCCAATTCATAAATAAGTCCAAATTCATATAACAATTCACCATTGACCTAGTTTTCTTTTCAAATTCAAATTTTAATCTGAAACAATAAAAAGGAAATAAAAATTAAAACTATTAATGGTTTTCATATGTTTAATAAATAAACATGTAATTTTATGTAGTTAAGTATTTAAATTAGTATTATAAAAAGGAAGTACTTACAAAAGTATAAGGAGACCAATTGTAGTCTTCGATATTGAACAAATAAGTATTCCAATAGATCATGCATACCTAAAAAACCCACAAGAACAATTAAAAACATGTAACAAATATAGTGAACTAATCCTCATATCTAAAGTGTTGGACTTAATCAAACAAACTTATGATAGAACACTTAGATAGTGAATAGTGAAATGACTATTTAAAAACTTAGTTTATAAACATTAATAAAAGACATTTTATGTAACAAAAATGTATGTAGGATAATTAAGTAAGTTTTTTATATTAATTGTAAGCTGTCAGTCTTTGATAACACTGAAGTTCTCATCTTTTATAGTGTGTAAGTAATACAAATAATATAATCTCTTAAAAGTTTAAATTTTAGTTGTTAGAGTTTAAAATAGTAGTTATCAGTTAAAAAAAGGACTAGTTTAATGGATTTATAGTAATTTTAAGTACAATTTATAGTTTTAATTCAAATTTTGAAAGTTTAGAATAAATTGACAGCTCAAGAAATTTGTCTATTTCAAATCCAAAATTTCATAGGTAAAATTCAATTAAAAATTATATAAATGGATTTTTAGTAAATATAATGACAAGATAAGAAACCAATTGATAGTGTTTATATTTTATTTGTATGCGTTCTTTGACAAACATTTATAATTAAATTCATTGTGTTATAATATTTAAATATTTATTTTAATTTGAATCCTACCCAAGATGAGAGTCAGATTTTAAATTTCAATTTTAAATTAAGTAGACTGAGCTAGTTTAAAATTTTGATAAGGCGCCCAACTATAGAAATACAAAAGAAAAAGTAAACTTAATATAAAATTAAATAACATTAAATCAGTACAAATTATTAAAATCTAAGAAAGATTATAAAACAACAAAATCAAACTAATTAAATCATTATAAATTGACAGAACCAACGAGGGGCTATTGATAATTAACTACAACAAATTAAATTTGAAAATCAGCCCTAAATAAATCATAACAATATATATAATAATGTTAATTGTAAAATTTCAGTTGTTTTTAATTCTTAATGTGTTTGATTTTGTAAATTTTATTGAATTAAAATGAATGTATGAATGTATGAATGAGTTAGGGGTGATGATTACACTGCGACCCATAGGATCTATTGTGTCCCCCCTTACTTGCCATGTTCTGATGTTTTCTCAGATTTATAGCAGCTCTTCAAGTCCTATTTTCCTGAGGAAGTTTAGGACATCGTCGGGCTTCAAATCAGGTAGATCCCCTTCCTCTATTTCATGTGCTCCTAGGTATCTAGCCCTAGAATTTTGCAAGGCAGGACATTCTGAGAGTATATGTATTGAGGTTTCATCCTCTTCCTCACAGAATCTGCACTTTGCTTCATCTGCTAACCCTAGTTTCTTCATGTGGCTTCTTAACCGGCAATGCCCGGTTAATATTCCCGTTAAAATATGGAGCCTTTTTTTACTGAGGTTGAGGCAGCTAAGAGATCTCTTCTGGTCATAGTTCCCCAGTAGTATCTTAGATTGCCTCAGTCCTTCCAGCTGATTCCAGTACTCGGATTTTTCTTTCTCCATTTCCTCCCTTAGTTTTCCTAAGATTACTCTACTGCTGATCCCACAAGATGGTTCTGGTCCCAAATGTGGGGTTTCAGCTCCTTTTTTTGCCAGCTTATCTGCTGTTTAATTCCCCTCTATTCCTATGTGTCCCGGGACCCATAGGAGGGTGACAGTGTTCTTCTGGGCTAGTTCATTTAGTTTGCCTAGGCATTCCCAAACCATCTTCGAACTGATTATATTTGAACTCAGCGCTTTGATTGCTGCTTGACTATCCGACATGATCACAATCTCTTGTCTGCGATAATTTCTTCCAATATTGAATTAAAAAAAGTTAAAACATTTTATCTACTCTTTTTGTTAAAGTGGATAAAAACCTTTTCTTGCGAATATAATACTATACTTTATCTACGATCAAGTATATAATAGCATGTTCATAAACATATTCTTACTTGTGCCGTGATTTTTGTGGTAGAAGATTTGCAGTCGTTGCAATATTGCGAATGTCAGGTGGCGTACAGGACATCTCGTTATCCTTTGTCGACATTTTCTTCAGTCACAGTCACAAAAAACTACCTTAAAACCCACGAATTTCACTTTGTACGTTTTTGCTGTCAATTGTGTGATTTTGTTTGTTTGAATTTTTGGTTATGTCACCGTAGCAACTGAGAGCTGTTGCCAACGTAATAATGGGGAAAATATCATTCCTGATTAGCATCAGCATCAAGTAATTTTGTACTTACTCTAACTACACTATAATTGTAGTGCCCTACGAAACTTTCATGAAAAAAAGTTGTTTATTTTTTATAAAATGACTGATATTTATGTTCAAATGCAAGATTACTTTACGCTTCAGTTAAATAAGCTGTAAGAAAAATATGAGGTAAAAAGTTGTTTAGATGGAATCTCGATCTTCTTCAAGAAAAACACTTTACCCTCTATTTTTCAACTAATGTCAAAGAAACGATCGGTTCAGAGCTATCATCACGATATGATGCCCTCAAAAGGGAGCGTCTACTACAGTTTTGTACACTCAGAAACTTTCTTTTATGTTGTCAGGACCATTTGACGACTGGGTCAGTTTATCAAAGTGGGATTAAAGGAAGAGAAAAGTCGATTTATCGGTCTGATAGTGTAAAGAGACGATAGCTTTCATGCAAATCGAGTTACTTTGGTGCTTCTTAAATTCATGCAATATTAGTTTTCGTCGTAACGGAATAATGATGTCAAATTCAACCACAAACGGCAAATATTTTTTTATTCTAGGCTGTTTTAAAACTGTGGGTTGAATTTTTATTGAGAGCTTGAAAGCAACTATTTTTGTTCTCAATTCTGAACTCTCTTTCTTGGCAATTTATCAAAACAAATTCAATTAAAATAACCTCGAATTCGCCTTTTCCGTTCGAATAATCGGAAAAATAGAACTACAAAAGGACTTGGGAAGTGACAAATTGTTTTTGTGATAATCTTTAACAATATATAAATAAAATTTGACAAACTGTTAATTTAAATACTACGAATATCATAAGAGAGAACATTTTGCCGGCAAAATTTTCGACTGGTATGAAAGTTTGTTGCTTGGCAAAAAATTTTCTCTCGAATGGTATTCGACAAGACTATTTCACGAGAAAAACAAGACAATATCAACGAAACATAATCTTTGTTTAACAGGTCGGCTGAAAAGTCCCCGGTCTACCATAGTAAAACACAATATTTTGACAAAATTCATTTTTTTTTTATTCAACATAGTTGCCTTCAAGGGCGATACAGCGATTATAGCGACCTTCCAACTTTTCGATACCATTTTTGTAGTACTCCTTCGGTTTGTCCTCAAAATAGGCTTCAGTTTCGGCGATTACCTCAGTATCAGAGCCAAATTTTTTTCCCGCGAGCATTCTCTTCAGGTCAGGGAAAAGGAAAAAATCGTTGGGGGCTAGATCTGGAGAATACGGTGGGTGAGGAAGCAATTCGAAGCCCAATTCGTGCAATTTTGCCATCGTTTTCGATGATTTGTGAAACAACACTTTTTTCTTCTTCATATGGGGCCGTTTTTTCGCGATTTCGGTCTTCAATCGTTCCAGTAATGCACAGTAATAGTCGCTGTTGATTGTTTTTCCCTTTTCCAAATAGTCGATGAACAATATACCGTGTGTATCCCAAAAAACTGAGGCCATAACTTTGCCAGCTGACTGTTGAGTCTTTCCACGCTTTGGTGGCGGTTCACCGGCCGCAGTCCACTCAGCTGACTGTCGATTGGACTCAGGCGTGTAGTGATGGAGCCAAGTTTCATCCATAGTCACATATCGACGCAAAAAATCGGGTTTATTACGACTTAACAGCTGCAAACACTGCTCAGAATCATCAATTCGTTGCTGTTTTTGGTCGATTGTGAGCACGCGCGGCACCCATTTCGCACAGAGCTTCCGCATACCCAAATATTCGTGAACGATATGTCCAACACGTTCCTTAGATATCTTTAGAGTGTCAGCTATCTCGATCATATTGACTTTACGGTCACTCAAAATCATTTTGTGGATTTTTTTGATATTTTCGTCGGTAACCACCTCTTTTGGGCGTCCACTGCGTTCACCGTCTTCGGTGCTCATTTCACCACGCTTGAATTTTGTGTACCAGTCAATGATTGTTGATTTTCCTGGCGCAGGGTCCGGAAACTCATTATCAAGCCAATCTTTTGCTTCAACTGTATTTTTTCCTTTCAAATAACAATATTTAATAAGCACACGAAATTCTTTTTTCCCATCTTTTTGAAAATAACAAAAGTTGCTTCACTAAAAATGTAATATCTCACAAACTAATAGTCCGACAGCTGTCAAATTTTTGCACGAATCTTTTGAAGGTTGATACTATCTAAAAATGAAATGGATTTAATTCTAGTGTCGTCATCTATAGGTCAGACCGGGGACTTTTCAGCCGACCTGTTATTTGTTAACAATAGAAAATGTACAATGGACTAGTTTAGTGATTTTTTTTTATATTTGCATCTTATAAAATAGGTTTTTAGTGGTTCAAATGTACAAATAAAATTTTTATAAAATTAATCCTCTAGCCATAATCGGCTTTTGAAATTTAAATTTAATGGTTACATACGTCATAAGTGGTAAGTGACGTGTTTCAATAAGATTGGTAGAAAATTTGCGATGTTGTCGATATGCTTTAATATTAACCGAGAAACTTATCTCTCTCTCTTATTTGTTGTCATTAAAAAGAGATAAACATATCGATATTTTTGTTCTCTGATTGACACTTTATCAAATAAGGAGTAAAACACTAAACAAAATATTCTGTCATTTTCGTTGGTTTAATTTGTTGTTTGGTTGTGTTTGGTTTATGAAAGAAATTACTTCTATACTATTTTTGGTTCGAAAATAAAAATCCCTAACACCTTCTCTTGGTGTTATAGCGGTTCCTTCAAAAATAACCAGTAGAAGTAATTGTTCTCTCGGTACAGTGAGAGAACGAATTTCAAGAATACGGTTTTGACATATTCAATAGAACCACGCCCACTTTCTATTGGCTGTTCTATTCTATCACCGTCAAGAATAGGGGTCTTGTTTGTTTATTACAGATAAACACGATTTTCTCTCCTGTCATATATCTTGTCAACTGGTACAATCAGTTAGTCACAGAACACGGTGTTTTGTGCCGCCAGTTTTTTGAGAATACTTGAAAACGAACGTAGCTAAAATGTGACAACGTTGACTTGTAAACACACTTCATTATTGGTTATTAGTTGGCGCTATGTTTAAAACTTACTAATTATTTATTGCTAAATTTTACGAAATGAGAAAAATTACTTGCAAAATGAATACCAATATAAGTAAGTAGGTATCTTATCCTAAATATATTGTAACGTAATCAAATGGCCTTATTAGAAAATTAAAATATTTAACAAGAAAATCTTAGTAATTAATTAGAGGAAGGGTAGTTTATTTAAAATTTAAACAGATAAAGGAAAGTAATAAAATTTAAATTATATTTACATAAATTAAAATTGTCAACAAATCACCTGATACATAATATAAGATTTACCATACAGATGAGTAGGTTGATGGTTTCTATGTATTATCCGAATATGCATTCATGGTGCCTATAACAAATTATTTAAAAGTGGTACTTATAGAATTTCACTGAAATTTGTTTATATCTAATTATACAATCTGAAAAATAAAGAAAAATAAACAAATAATGGGGTTATGAATTAAATGACAGTAACAACAATTGTCACCTGATATAGGGTAGCTTCCAAAGAGATGTTTTGATATGTCAACTATGACAGAAGAAAAAGGTTAACGTAATTTAGATTAATTAAATAATAATAGATGAGACACAAACAATTCAATTTAGAAATATAAGATGTAATGTTTCCTATTCTCAAAGCAAAGCTTTATTAGATATTATTAAATTTATTTATAAACAACCATAAGGTTAATTTGATTGGACAATGAATGATATAAGAATAATTAGAGATATGGAGGGCGAATTTTAATATAAGAAAAGAAAAAAAAGGAAAATCGGGGTTGTTATTGATTTTTGAAAAAGAGTCAGTTAGTTTTTGGTTTATTGGAGAATAAAAGGTTTTTTTGTTAAGAAAAGTTGCTAGAAACAGATTAATCAAAATCATATATAAAATTTGTTAAAATTGTAATTAGATAGTAAAATAGTGATTTGTGACCAGTGAAAGTTACCTTTTACACGTTCTTAAAGTAAAAGGTAATCCTGAGTGATCTTCGTAACATCTTGAACCGGATTCCACGAGGTAGGAAGGCGTGAGATCCCCACGAAAACAAAATAAAGGTATTCATATTGTTTTAAAACATTGAGACAGTATCAACCACTCCTAGAAGAAGTATCAAAAAGGTATTAAATGAATTTTTGTTAAATAAACTTACCAGTGCGTGAGAAACTAAATTTTCAATAACGTTGAGTAATCTATCGTTCATTTTGTATAACTGCAATTAGAGAAAGGACTACCAACTGTAAAACTTAAAACTCACTCATAGTGTTATGTGAGTTGCATACTTAACTGTAATAGGATTAGTTTCATTAGCGTGAATGTGTGATGTATGAAAGAACATTTAAACAATTTGAATTTGTATTTGTATAATGAAATGTGTTTTTTAAAACATTTATGTAATAAAACACTACATTGAATTTGATTGATCTGTTTTGCATATACTAGTAAATTTAATTAGAAATTTTAATTTTTGAACATAATAATAATAATATAATAAATTAACAATTGATATATGGCGTTCAAGTAATTAAAATAGTAAAATAATAATAAATCATAATACATAGAGCCTATGAACCCACAGAACCCTGAGAAAGAGAGACATTATTAGTTTAATAAATAAAAAGTTATGTTAGTGTCTGTAATAAAATCAATTATTCATATAAATTCAGATTCATTATAATATTAAAATTATACATACACAGACAAACATAACAATATATTGCTATCATTTTGATTAATATGATCCTACTAAACTAGTCCATTATTATAAGTTATAGTAGTTTGCCCGTTCTTTTCTACTAAAGATTGATTTTGTGCATTATTGACATGTAATATTTGGGAACTCGAAGGTCCAGCTTCATTTGTTGTCCCGAGATTCTCGATCAACTTCTCATGGTGGCTGGAATCCAGCTGCAGATAAGGTTTTAACGAGCTTGCATTTGAGTGACCCGTTATTTTAATTAATTCCTGTTCAGCAATACCTTGCTTAAACAAGGCTGTCACAGCTGAAGATCGATGAGAATGGTTTGTTATTTTATGTTTTTTTGTGTCTATTCAAATTTTTTCAGCTGAAATTTTTGTCCACTTAGAGCCGGTGTTTATTCCAAGTGGGCAGTTTTTGAACCAAGATCCATTCTTCCAATTGGGGTGAACGGTAAGAAAGAGTCTGTCTGATAAAATCTTTGGTCCTCTTTTTTCCATTAATTTCAAGAATAGTCTAACTGGGCATAAAATTACGTTTGATGAATTTCTTACCAACCATTTGCTGCTTGCCAAACTTTTTGACCAGCCTTAAGTTGTTTTCGAAAAAATGCTGTTGTATTCAATTCGACCTCTAAATTCTCCCATAATATCAATTTCCTTCTGGAAAAAGTTAATCTGGCAGTTTACGGCCTCATTGCCTCTCCAAGCAAGTTCAAATGAGCAAAGATGAAAAAACTTTTTTTTGTGCCCCACCGGGGGTTTCTTCGTCGTAGCTTTTGATCATTTTTAATAGTTCTTCGGTAGATAATGCTTTTGAACTGAGTTTTCTTTTTTCTGAAAAACTTTGAAGATGCTTTCGCTTGGTGTCTCTGACCAATCTTGCTCATTTGAAAGATATATCCGTGAAAGGGTCGATTTTTATGCCTAGTAGGAAAAGCTTAACATTCCCAGGCGATCGTAAAAATATTTAACAAAAAAATGCTATTAGTTCCCAAGTTCTTCCAGTTTTCAATAGTTTTACTAATTGTCAAATAACAGTAAATATAACAAATAATAAGTAATAATGTTAAAATATAATGTTAACCTTGTTTGTGCTGAAAGTTTTAAAAATAAAATTGTTTAGGAACAAACCTGTTCGTATTTATGTTGTAAAGTTTACTGTATGGAAATAACATTTCCTTACAGTACAGAATAGTAGTTTGTGCAACAAGTGTGGATATGGACAATCCACACGAGTTGGACAGAATATTTTTTCTACGACTCACTAAGAAAATAATAAAATATTAATGACAAAATTATCAGTAACTTCAGATCTTGCTTAAATAAAATTTTGGTGCAAATTTTCTTTTGAAGTTGATGGCTGATTTTCTGGATTCGATAAAATTTTGGTCAATTTGTCTTGAATTTAATGGCTCAATTTCTGGAATTGTGTTTGTTGTGTTTATACTGTTTACCAAGGTATTAGCTATTTCTTTTTTTTTCTTTATGGAATTTTCGGTTATAATTGCACAAGTGCATAAAAATTACCGATAATTTTGCAAGAAAGCGTGTTATCTAAAAATTGCACAAGATTTTTTTCATATTTTGGCAAAATATGAAAATAACGGAGTGCAATTTTTATAGATAACACGCTTGAATGTAAAATTATCTGGTCATTTTTATGCACGAGTGTAATTCAATGAAATATTTCACGAATAAAGAAATAAA
The DNA here is from genome assembly GCA_035357415.1 of Ophraella communa. NCBI lineage: Eukaryota > Metazoa > Arthropoda > Insecta > Coleoptera > Chrysomelidae > Ophraella > Ophraella communa. Next base: position 629,966 of record CM068982.1, read on the forward strand.
TATTGATTTTTTTCTGAGAAAAATCACATACTACTGACAAAGACTATGAATAAAATTATGCCAGACATGCTTTCAAACAATTTTATTTTCAACACACAAATTAAAAATTACAAAAATTACAGTTTTCACTTTTTGAAGTATATCTGACATTTATCAGTATTGTCAGTCAGTATTGTTGTTATTGGTGTCATGCCGACGGGATGTTTTCGCAGTGCAATCATCGCTCCGCAGTGCAATTACCGCTGTAATTTTTCGATAATTGCATTCATCTTATGACATATATTATACATGAGGGAAATATTCTATGTAAGTTTCCATTACGGCAGTTGATTTCCAGCTACCAAAATTTTTTACTGTTAACGTATCACCTCCAGCATCAGCAAGAATAGTGGCACCTGAACGGCCAAAACAATGCCCGGTATATAAGTTAGCGTGAGGTAATTTTAAAAAGTTAGCAATTATTTTCGGCTGGTTTCCAATTTTGTTGATTCCTACAACTTGTTTTGTACATTTCCCCTTTTGATAATTTAAAAAAAAAATGGCTCCATATTAGGCGGTCTAAGAAGTGTGTACTTTTTTGTTAATTTATAGAATTTTCCGGGAATTACAAAGGATCTATCGGTTTTTGTTTTTGTGTCCACTAATTTTACTTGATATTCATCTCCTAAGTCTCTTATATGATTTATTTTTAAATTTTTTAATTCTGCACCCACCAGATACCTATACCAAATATTAGTACTATCTAAAATTTGAAGAAAAATTAAAAATTTGTATTTGGTACTTACTGAAATTTTAACTAACTTTTGTAAATAAATATACATCATCCGGAGCTTTTAAAAGATATTATTTTATTTGTTCTGGCGTTAGTATTTTTGACTTTTTCGATTTATAATTTGAAGATTGTAATTTTAAAAAGCTTCGTAACTTAGGATAAGATGATATGTCAATGTTATTTTTTATATTTATCATTGTTTTTAGGATTGAATATGTTGTCCAGAGAGTAGAGGGTTTAATTTCTGTTGATAATTGTTTAAAATATGCTGTTAAAACGTTTTCGTATACGCTTTTTATTTTATTTTTCAAGAACCATTCCATAAACTTTTTATGACAATGTTCATATTTTTCTTTAGATTTTTGTGGTAATAACGATTCGTATGTTTCTTTTGCAACAATTTTTATAAATGGTGGAGTACCATTTATTGCTTCTTCATCACTATCACTATCACTCAAATTTATTAAAAAACCTATATTATTAAATACCGCAATATTTTAAAATTTTTGACAATTATTTTGACAGCAGTGACAGCTTAATTTTTAGTAAGGAATAGTTGGCGAACTATTAAATAAGGCATGTTATTGGTCGAAATAAATGAGTAAATATTAAATTATAAACTCCAATTGGTCAACATAATATCCGCACGAGAACGGATATGAATTCATATCCGTACAGTTGACCGATATTTGCTACATATACATTCAGTAAAGTGTGCATAAAATAGGTAATATACATAAAGGAGTAGAAAAATGAATATTTCCTTACTGTTATTTTCGGTTGCCAGGCAACAATCAAGTTGCAGGAAATATTGACTTTTTCTTTCAAATATGTTGTCAAAAATGTTATTATTTCTTAACGATCTTCGGAAAAATATATTAAAATTAAGAAAAATAAAAAATTCCGGATACTTTTTAGACGGATTACAAATCGACGGATCCAAAGGTTTCGTCGAAATCTTTTTAGCTACAAAAGTATCGAACTTATGCAAACTAACGTCCTCTCACTGTACGTGAAATTATCTTTGAAGGGATTATTCAAATTAATCACATTAATGAATACAAAGCCCTTTGAAATTTTACGGCTATGTGGGTAATTAAACTTTCACATCATGAACGTAGGAGACGCAGGAACAAGGATAATGTCCTTAAACTGTCGAGGATGCAACTTCCTGGAGTATTGTCTCGAAATAATCATTATCTCCATTTTAAAAAAAGGTCGTAATGCTAATTTAGGTACGTATCTACTTTTAAATTTGCTTTTTTATTAAAAAAAAGGGCGAGGTTTATGTTTAGGTTATCATCCATATAGCCACTCATTGTTTTACCTTCAGTGTCGGCAAACATTCAACAATTAATTTCATCATCATCATCATCATCATCATCAGCGCATAACAATTCTAAGGAATTATGGCGAAAATGCTTCTGGAAGCATTTTTGAAATCCAATTCCTAGTCGAGGTGGATTATTCCTCGTTTTACCCTACAAGTTTATATGTGTTTTTGCTGTGGCTGTTATCCTTCTTCATACGTTCCGATCTCTACATTTGTTTTCCAATTTTTGATGTTCATGTTCTTTAGATCTTCTTCTATTTCATCCCATCAACTTTTCCTCGGTCCAAACTCTCATTATATGACCGAGCCATTCTAGCCGAAGTGCCTTTATGTATTTAACTATGTTTTCCCCATTCAACCTTTCTTCTATTTCCGCATTCGTCTTTAATCTTCTCCGTCCATCTTCTGTTATATTTGGGCCTAGCATCGTTCTAACTATTTTTCTTTCAAATCTTTTTAAATCTTTTTCTTCTTTTTGATTTATTATGGTTGTCTCCATAGCATGAATTTAAGTCTTAAATTATTTATTTTGCTCTTAATAAGATGGACTTCCACAAAGTAAGGGTTAGTACAATAAGTTTTATAAAGTCGCTTTATACAGTCGACAGAAGCAAACATGAGAACCGAAAAATATGCGAACTAAAACCATACTTGAAACCATATTAAACAATTAAAATCACAAATTACCATCACATCAAGAGAATCATTTATAGATTTATACAGGGTGTTTCAAAAAAAGGTAACACCGTCTCTAGGATAGGTAAAAAACTGAAAAATAATTGGGGTTGGCTTAGTGAAATTTTTTTCTAACGCCATCCGTTTTCAAGATAAAGGGCGTTGAAGAAAATGAAAAATTACACATTTCTTACGATTTTGCCGAAACTACTGGCACCATTGCAATGAAATTTTATACGAATATGTTTTGGAAGCTGAATATATCCCATGAATTTGTTTTTATAACTAACTCTCATAGAGGGCGCTAGTTACACGATTCATACAACGTATTATTCAACATAACTTTTTTTAGGGTAGAATTATTCGGTGTATTCAACATTTGAGTACATTTTGTTTAACAATATCTAATTTTACAAATAACAAGGTTTCAAAACTCTATTTATTGTTGACTTATTGTCATAACAATCAATAAATGTCAATTTTACATGCCAAACTTAGAGAAAAGCCAACTTTATCATTAGTTTATACCAGGAGCGATTATTACTTCATAATTTTCAAATCAAAATATTCCGAAAACGGTACATAATATCGAGTTTTACCAAGAGTACCTTTTTGGTGTAGAATTAAAAGATGGTTATGTTCACTTGGAGTTTTGACTAATAATTCTACCCTAAAAAAAGTTATGTTAAATAATACGTTGTATGAATCGTGTAACTAACGCCCTCTATGAGAGTTAGTTATAAAAACAAATTCATGGGATATATCAGCTTCCAAAACATATTCGTATAAAATTTCATTGCCATTGTGCCAGTAGTTTCGGCAAAATCGTAAGAAGTGTGTAATTTTTTATTTTCTTCAACGCCCTTTATCTTGAAAACGGATGGCGTTAGAAAAAAATTTCACTAAGCAAACCCCAATTATTTTTCAGTTTTTTACCTATCCTAGAGACGGTGTTACCTTTTTTTGAAACACCCTGTAGATTTTGGCAGTAAAAGCCCATTAAGAACCAATAACCGCGGTGTGTCCACCAAAAAATGATTTAGTGCAATAACTTTTAAAATAACTATATTTTTGGGTCTGTTTTTCTATTAGTTCTCTTGTCTGGAGTATGGCATAGAGTTCACCACTGAAATTTGTGAGTTGGTCAGGAAATCTGAAAGACTCCCAGTCTATCGTTTCTGATACTGTTGCATATTCCGTCAATAATTGATCCTTCAGTGTAATAAAATATTCTGTTCTCATAGTTACTGTTTGTTTCAAGGAAGAGCTGTCGTGCTGTAATAGTTCCATGTAGGTGAGAATTTTTTGTGATGTCCACGATAGTAACGAATTAGAGTACATTGGAATTAGTTCTGCTCCAAGTAAGGACAGATAGCTGTGTATCTTAATTTTCAGTGGTCTTGTATGTATGTATGTATGTATAAGTTAGGGGTGATAATTACACTGCGACCTATAGGATTTATTGTGTCCACCCTTACTTGCCATGTTCTGATATTTTCTCAGACCTATAGCAGCTCTTCGAGTCCTATTTTCCTGAGGAAGTTTAGGATATCGTCGGGCTTCAAATCAGGTAGATTCCCTTCCTCTATTCCATGTGCTCCTAGGTATCTAGCCCTAGAATTTTGCAAGGCAGGGCATTCTGCGAGTATGTGTATTGAGGTTTCATCCTCTTCCTCACAGAATCTGCACTTTGCTTCATCTGCTAACCCTAGTTTCTTCATGTGGCTTCTTAACCGGTAATGCCCGGTTAATATTCCCGTTAAAATTCGGAGCCTTTTTTTACTGAGGTTGAGGCAGCTAAGAGATCTCTTCTGGTCATAGTTTCCCAGTAGTATCTTAGATTGCCTCAGTCCTTCCAGCTGATTCCAGTACTTGGATTTTTCTTTCTCCATTTCTTCCCTTAGTTTTCCTAAGATTACTCTACTGCTGATCCCACAAGATGGTTCTGGTCCCAAATGTGGGGTTTCAGCTCCTTTTTTTGACAGCTTATCTGCTGTTTCGTTCCCCTCTATTCCTATGTGTCCCGGGACCCATAAGAGGGTGACAGTGTTCTTCTGGCCCAGTTCATTTAGTTTGCCTAGGCATTCCCAAACCATCTTCGAACTGATTATATTTGAACTCAGCGCTTTGATGGCTGCTTGACTATCCGACATGATCACAATCTCTTGTCTGCGGTATTTTCTTCCAATATTGAATTCCACACATCTTTCGATGGCGCGGACTTCTGCTTGAAAGATGCTCGGGTATGTGCCCAAGCTTTCTGAGTATTTGGCTCTTGGTCCAAAAACTCCTATCCCAGTTCCCTCGTCTAGCTTGGAACCGTCCGTATACCACTTTATGGTATTCTGATTTAAATTCTGTATGGTGTCTTCGTCCCATTCAGATTTATTACTCAACCTTGTGATGAATTTTCTCACAAAGTTGAATTTCTTTGGCATATCATCTTGGGGCATTTCCCAAGTTTGATCAAAATGAAGTGATCGGGGTTTTTCCCTGATAATTCCTTCTTTGATCATTCTATATATCGTTTTCTTCCTTACACTTTCTAACAGAATGTGCAGTGGGGTTAAGTTTAAAATCACCTCAATTGCAGCAGTGGGGCAAGTTCCCATTGCTCCAGTGATACATGAACAGGCTAGTCTCTGAATCTTCGAGAGATTTTTCCTCGTCGTACTCAGATTAGCCCTTGCTCTCCAAGCCACTTCCCCATATGTGATTATTGGTCTCACTATTGCTGTGTACATCCATTGCAGAATACGTGGGTTGCATCCCCAGTTCTTTCCTGCAATGTTCCTGCACACCATGAGGGCGTTGGTCGCTTTGTGTATTACTTCGTCTTCGTGTTTATTCCAGAGTAACCTACTATCTAGGATTAGCCCTAGATATTTGACCTCTGTTTTCCACTCGACGATGTTCTCCCCTATTCTTATGATTTTTAGATTAGGTTTCTTTTTCCTTGTAAAGGCTACTAGTGTGGTTTTGGTGGGGTTGATGCTGAGTCCCACCGAGTCACACCATTGTTTCGCAATGTTCAGTCCTCTTTGAACAATATCACTTTTGCCAGGATAACCATGTCGTCGGAATACCCTTGACATGGTATGCCTTCCCTAGTCAATTGACAGAGTAGACTGTCCACAGTGAGACTCCACATAAGCGGGGATGCAACTCCCCCTGTGGACAGCCTCTGGTCACATTAATGAAGATAGTGTCTTGTCCTGCCTCCATTTCTGCGATTCTTGTAGATAGCAGTTGCGACATCCAGATGGAAGTCGTTCTATCTACTCCTTTCTCAATCAGTGCTCTTTTGACTGCCTCGTGTGGCGTATTGTCAAAGGCCCCTTCTATGTCTAGAAAGGCACATACCATACCATACATACCATACCATACATATTCCATATCGAAATATGGAATAGTAATAAAAGTTAGGAACAGTCAACAACTAAAATGAAATAAAAAATTATTAAAGCTGTGTCCCTTGATTGGGTGAACGTATCTTTTAGTTTCATTATTTGTTTTGTTGCAGTCTCTCTTGACGCACGTATCCCGATCAACGAAAAATACTCTAAACAAACTCGGAGTGTTCACAGTATCCTCATTCCACGCGTTCATATGTGCCAGAAGTCCTTCTTTGTTGAACAATCTTCTGGCAGGAAGAGGAGCTACCAAACGAAGACCTCCGATGTTGAGCAGATCCAACAGTGGATCTAGCAGAAAATCTTTACAAGTAAGTAACCTTTTTTTTATTTAATCGTACAAGCAAAATTTTCACAATGTAAGAATTTGTACAAAGAAAATAAGAAAGTCTGATAATACGTGAACGACAAGGTTTTTTGGAATCTTATAAAACAACTATAATAGAAGATAACATTGCGATGAAAACTTTTTATCATCACTTATTGTACTATTATTCAATTAGTCCAGGCGTGCTGTACCAAAAAAAAATTAAAAATACGGAATATCTGAGACCTGAAATGTAACAGTTGGAGGTGGTAAAGGGGCTTATAACACATGAAAAAAAATACATTAACTATTTCAATTATGATCATAAACTTTTTAGGGGTGAAAAAGGGGTAAAAAACTGAAATATTGATGTTTGCGGCTAAAATTGACGTCGAAATTAAAAGTGCCCAATAGAAAAGTTGTAGATCATGTAATAATCTAAAACTTTTCTCTTCGTAATTTTCTCACATAACCTCAATTTTTCGAGGAAAATGGAAAAAAACGATTTTTCGTTTTTAATTTTTAATTTTCCAACGGATTCGTCAATCTTGGTGAAACTTGGTGAAAACTTACCTTTTTATGTCCAAAATAACCTCGAATTTTCTCAACCTTGTAACATAATAATTTTCCGAGAAATTTGATTTTTCTGGAAAAATCTCTTTTTTTTTCAACTGTAAAGTTTGCTCGGAAAATATTATTGGACAAGATTTTCCTGGTGCTCATTTTTTTCGTTTTTACGTCTACTTTCACATGAAATAAAAAAATACACCTCTCATTTAAAAATGTGCACAAAAATGAAAAAAAAAAAGCAAAAATTGAATTTTGCAACAGCTAAATTTGCAATAATTGTTAAATTTTTGTTATAAAATATTAAAAAATGCAAAAGCCGACTCTTGCATTACATTCTACGGGAAAAATTACAAAAGAAAATATATTTCATTATTTAGTCAGATTTTAAGTACATTTGCAATATTATTATAAACACTCAAGTCTATTAATGAGGTTAATAATTCGAGCGGGGATTTCATGGTTTTTACTATTGTTGTATGCTGCTTTGTTTATATTATAAGGTTTTTCATGAGATACATCGATTTGTTGATAATTACAAGGCCCAAATATCCTTCCATCAGAACCCTATAGCCCAATTTTCATCAAAATTTCAATTTTCTTTGACTTTTTGGAATAATTTGTTTATTTTTAATACAATAATCGTTCGGTTTTAAGTAATTCCTAATTGTAATTAAAAAATATATTGAAAAGACAATATTTTGTTTGTTACGAATGATAGTATATTTTGTATACTGAAATGTTGCAAGGTCAAAGAGAAAACAAAAGGCCTAGGCCCCTTGGCTAGTTAGAGTTGTCATGTCTACACTTTGTCACTTATGAAAGGTGGCTATAGGGCTCTGATGGAAGGGTATTTGGGCCTTGTAATATCAACAAATCGATTTATCTCATGAAAAACCTTATAATATAAACAAATCAGCATACAACAATAGTAAAAACCATGAAATCCCCGCTCAGATTATTAACTTCATTAATAGACTTGAGTGTTTATAATAATATTGCAAATGAAATAAAAATCCGACTAAATAATGAAATAAATTTTCTTTTGTAATTTTTTCCGTAGAATGTAATGCAAGAGTCGGCTTTTGCATATTTTAATATTTTATAACAGAAATTTAACAATTATATCAAATTTAGCTGTTGCAAAATTTATTTTTTGCTTTTTATTCATTTTTGAGCACATTTTTAAATGAGAGGTGTATTTTTTTTATTTCGTGTGAAAGTAGACGTAAAAACGAAAAAAATGAGCCCCAGGAAAATCTTTTCCAATAATATTTTCCGAGCAAACTTTTCAGTTGAAAAAAAAGAGATTTTTCCATAAAAATCAAATTTCTCGGAAAACTATTATGTTACAAGGTTGAGAAAATTCGAGGTTATTTTGGACATAAAAAGGTAAGTTTTCACCAAGTTTCACCAAGATTGACGAATCCGTTGGAAAATTAAAAATTAAAAACGAAAAATCGTTTTTTTTCCATTTTCCTCGAAAAATTGAGGTTATATGAGAAAATTAGCAAAAGAAAAGTTTTAGATTTTTAAATGATCTACAACTTTTCTATTGGGCACTTTTCATTTTGACGTCAATTTTAGCCGCAAACAGCAATACTTCAGTTTTTTATCCCTTTTTCACCCCTAAAAAGTTTATGATCATAATTGAAATAGTTAATGTATTTTTTTTCATGTGTTATAAACCCCTTTACCACCTCCAACTGTTACATTCCAGGTATCAGAATTTCCGTCTAAAAGTACAGCACGCCTGGACTAAATAGCATGTTGAAAGTATAAAGAAAACAACCGCCGAAATAAATGTCTTAAAAAATATAGAGCAGTAAGCAGGTTTATAAATATCTTTTTTTGTCGACCTCTAAAAAAAGTTAACTATACTAAGTGACATAAAAATCCGAACAAATTTTGCGGATTTTGGTTCTCGACATTCTTTACGATTGGTTACGATGCCTGGGGTACGGATATCTGTACGATTACGTCAACTTAGTGAGTTTGATAGGGGTCGTATAGTGGGACTTTGGGAAGTTGGATTTTCTTTTCGGGAAATTGCAGTTAGAGTGCAAAAAAGTGTAGACACCGTGGTTAAGAGTTGTCAGGCATGGCTTCGAGAAGGCCGTACGCAAAGAGCAAGGGGCTTTGGATGCTCCCGTAGAACAACAGACCGTGAAGATCGCCGCCTAAGATTACTGGCCTTAGGGGACCGTTTCTCCACTACCAGGTCCATTGCAAATGAATAGTTTGCAGAATACGAAAGACCTATTGGCATGCGAAGTATTTACCGACGAATAAGACGTTTTGGCCTGTTTTCATACCGACCACACTGGGTCCTCCCTTTAACTCCAGAACACCGACGTAATCGCCTTGAGTGGTGCAGAGAACGGTCACTCTGGAATCAGGAATGGAACAGTATTGTCTTTAGTGACGAGTCTCGATTTTGTTTAGGCATGCACGATGATCGAGCGAGGGTTAGAAGACGACGTGGTGAAAGGAGAAATCCACGGTTTTTTGTTGAAAGGCATGTTCATCAAACTGTTGGAGATTTAGTATATTTTGCATTTATCATAGCAATTTATTTAAATTACGATCGAGTTTCTGCAGTTGGAGGAGTGGGACATAGCCGTGGTTAGCGAGCAGGTAAGTTCTTATTTTCTTAAAGGTATGTAGGGGACGACGAAAAAATGTAATATGCACCTCGGCAAAAAACTCAATTGTCTCACCTGCTGGCTTGCCTTGGTTAGCAATTTGCTAGCAATAGACAGTTGTTTGGGTGAACTTATTAATCCAAAAGACACAGTCAAAATAGAAACCATAACAAAAAATATTTATAACAAAAATCTCTATGCATAAATTCCAAAATTATAATCTACAATACCAAATTAGCGTGGTCAAAGTACACATATAGCTTCACTAAAAAGACAAAAATCTTGAAATTTCACATTTGAGTATTTAAAAGGGTTGTACTTAATATGAAAAATTCTTTACGAAAATAGGTATGCAATTTTCCGGAAAATTCTCGGGAGAAAAATTTTGTTTTTGTTTTTTCACTCTAATTGTTTAAATAATAAATATATGGAAAAAAGTTTTAATTAAAATTTGTAGCTGATACAATTATCTACAAAATTTGTCTGAAAAGTTTTTCTGTAAATTAAAAAGTGTACGAGATATAATTATTTCAGCGGAAGTCGATTCGTGGGTGCGCGCGAACGTCCCGTGAGCCGAATTTATTGAAGACTCGATTTAAAAGTTAATAATTTAAAGGTTGTGATGCACTGAAACAAAAAAGACAAAGTATTATAAAATGTAGAGAAAGACCCCAACTTTCAAAAAAAATTACTTTCAAGTTTAAAAAAGTAAATTTTCTAACTGTAAAATCCATTTATTTATAAAAAAACGAGCAGAAAAACGTCAATAAACAATTATATTTCCTATTTAATTAATTATTGTCGCAACAAAAATTCCTTTTAAATTTAACATTTCAAATGATCATTGAACATTATTATCACAAAAACAAAGCGAAAAATGTTTAAATTTTTAAATAAATGCTTTTCAATCGTTTTTTTTTCAAACTTTATTTAATTATGTCTTTTTTCCAAATTAATATACTTCAATGAAACTTTATCTGTAAATACTTCGAAGTATATACTTTTAAATCGTAGAGGTTATCCATGACTCGAATGTGGGTGGTACGAATAGTAGCAATAAAACTCGAAGTATTTGATTGACAATTTTTGTTTTTCCTGTTTCAACATTTCCGTTACAGTCCATCCATACATGTGATGGTCATTTAGTGGTGATTTATAGATTATTTAAAGTCTTTTTACTAATTACTTGTAACTTCAATTATGGGTAACAATGTTAATCTTGACGATTATTATATTGTTTTTTCCCTTCTTTATTAGGAGGTTTAAACCTCTTTTCAAGGGTGATATTCTCAAACCACCCGATGAATATGGTGTATACAATAAAGTTTGCAAGAGATTGAACCCCCGTTTAGGAGGATCTCTCTTCTTACTTGTTAATTCAACCCTCTCTTTATTACTCATGTATTTACTCTTATTTGCCAATTTTTCATATTTCATACCTTTCTTTAACCATATATAAAAAAAAAAAAATTTTTAATCTACATATTTTCAATTTTCATATTTTTTTTTTTCAACCCCATATGTACGTCATTTAAATTTACTAATTTTTCTCTAAATTTCAAATAATTTTATTATTATGATTCTTTAAACCTTGCTGTCTGCATATATAGGTGAGTTTCAATACTATATATATTTTTATTAACATTAACTTGCTTTTTGTTTACTTCCATTGTTTAGTTAGTATCAATTTATCAATAATCTACTTATGTACCATATTCTACAATATGTTAATTAACCTTTTTTAACTTGTTCAATATCTTGTGACTCATGTTAATTACTTCGCTCTAACTTTGTGTTTCTCTTATAGCCTGATGATGGTCAGTAGACCGAAACATGTCGCTGAATTGATGTAAATTTTTTCCATTAAATTATATATATATTGTGGGTTTGACTTCGAGTTTTATTGCTACTATATACTTTTAAAACTATTATACAGTTTTTCTTTTAATATCAAATTTTTTAAATAATAGACATTTATTTATAATAAGTGCTAAAATCAGACGTCTTTTAGAAAATCTAGCATAACTGTTTTCAGTGCTTACAAGATTATTCAGATTTTTGCCAGCTTGATAATAATTGTATAGAGAAGCGATCGCGATACATATTAACACACCTATGCGTCAGGTACGAAAGAGAAGGGAGTACGAATGAAGGTGAAAAAGCAGGTGAGAAAGCCGCTGGCAGCTGCTTCTCCGCACCGTCGCGCTGTGAGCCAGCGCGCATGCTCTTACTCTGTAGAAGCAGACGAGTTGACGTGTAGTAGTATCATGGTCCTTAATTCTTATCTCATGGAATAATTTTATTTTTAATTTTTATAATTTTTTGATTCATTTTTTGATTTGATTTTTGGTTACAAAAAAAAGTTTCAAATAAATTTTTTAGATTAAACCATCATCTTTTAAGTACACAATGTTAAATAATTAAATTGTTTAATTTCTCAATGTTTATTAGAAAGAATTTGTAAAAAAAAAACGACTTTTTATGTGGAAAATCGGTGATAATTCATTAAAAAATTATTACAAAAAAAAAACATTTTTTTCTATAATTTTAGATACCTTCATTTATAGCAAATTTTATATGAAACAATTTTTTCTACGGGTCAATGTATATTTACTATCTTAAAATTAAAAATTTGAAAAATGATGATGTTTAAAAGTAGTATTAGAAAAATTTGGTGTATTTCAAAAATTGATGAAAATATCAGAAAACTTTTCAAACAAATTTTGTAGGTAAATGCATTAGCTACAATTTTTGATTTAAACATTTTTCTGTATATTCATTATTTAAACAATTAGAGTGAAAAAACAAATAAAACAATTTTCGACCAATGTTTTTCCGGAAAATTGCTTACCTAAATTCGTAAACATTTTCTCATATATTAAGCACAATCCTCTTAAATACCTAAATTTGAATTTCCAAATTTTTTGTGCATTTTGCAGCATTTTACGAATATTTTGTGTACTTTGACCACGCTAAATGTTTGATTAAAACAAACAAGAAAGAAAGTTGCTAGAATTCATTGGGTTTGAAGAAAGAAAAACAATAGTAGGAACACCAAGGATGGAGAAACGAAAAAAACAATACTTACAGTAAAATAATGAAAAGATTTAAGAACAAACCAAAAAAGTGTTCATTAAAGTGTTAATTATACTTAGGCTTAAGTTTGAAATTTGGTCGCTTGACAAATGACATTCCCATTTACCAAAAAAAAAAATTAAAATTTATTTTTGACGTAATCTTAATCCGCTTAATTTCGGTTTTAAATTTTTAGGTTATGTATACTTTGTAAACTTGGATTAAAAATGGAAACGTACATTTCCATACCGAACTCTTGTGAAAAGATGTATTTTAAACACAATACGTCTATCTGTCTACAAATTTTGATATAACTTTATTTCCAAATCCACTGAACGCAACGTTTTAACATTCAGAATGAGACTTGGATGTAAATTTCGAGAAATCGATCCGGGAAACTTCTATTTTCTCATCCGAGAATATGCTGCGACTTGTTCGGAAAAAAAAAATAAAAATAAAATGCGACTAAGCCACTGATAATGTCGTAATTTACGACTTTGCAAGCATTACCATAATGGAAGTTGAAAGTCTGAGGATTCTTGTGCTTAAAATTTTGCACAAGATGAGTGGATAATAAATGGGCATAGCGAAATATATACACTCGCCGGCAACAAAGCCGGCCACTGCAAACTGGTCCAAATTTTTAAGTTGGCTTCATCGCGAACCGCTCATTTGATTTTGATGTTTTTTTTAAATTGTAGAATGGCTTTTCATCAGTAACGATGCAATGTCGAAATGTTCTTTTCTAAACGGAAAACTACAACAACACTCTATTGGCACCCAACACAATTGGCACCCAACGTGAGGATGTTTTTCACCACCAAGCACCATTGTGCAAGTAGAATGTGTAAAAAGCTGTCATTGCTGCAATTGATTTAGTACAAATGGATAATTATTCAGATTATACAGTGCTTAGTGTAAAATGTTGTAAAGTTTTCAAGATAAAGAGCGTTGAGAAAAAAAGGTTATTACCTATCCCATAGACGAAATTACCTTTTTTCAAACACACTGTTTGTGCTTGAGCTTATAGACTTGGTTTTAGAAAATGGCAGTAAACAAGAATTTTTTTAAATGAATAAATATAAAAATTAAAACTATAGTTTGTTAGTATAACGATTACAGAGCCTGGGGGTATTTGATTGATTTGTTTATTCAGATACCTTTGCCTTTATCTCTTCATGATAATCAAAAGTGCCCACTTCATTCTTCTGAAGGTATATTTAGGCCAGTAGGTAAACAAATCAAAGCTGTAATGAAGCAGAATGTCATTTAAATTTTGCAACATTTTACCAACTGAGTAGCAACCATGTTTTATCTAAATTAGATATTTTAACGGTATAGTAGTTGGTACGACTGTATCCATAATTGACAGTTGACATATATACAGTAAACACAAGCAGATTCTAGGAGTACCGTAATAATAATTTCCTGGACGTGTATCGTACTATATTTTTTTTCATGCTGCCTTTGGTTTTAAACGCAATAAAGTATGAAACTGAAATGACATATTTGATCATTTTATCAGGAAGTCATGTAAACTGCTGTAAAAAAATTATGTTACTTGATTTATTCTTGACATGTTTGATTTGCTTTACAAATAAAAAATGAACAGCGGTTACCAAGTAACAATGTAAATAAAGGCAGACATTGAATTTTTCTGCACACACGAAATATCTGAAATTAGATGAAATTGCTGAGAAAACTGCGGAAGCGATAGGGCTAATCATTCCAGTTAAGTCTGCGAAAAGATATGAAAAAGAATATGCGCAGTTTTGCAACTGGCGTGAACAACACAATTTGAAATGTAGTGCTGATGAAAATGTGACGTTGGCTTACTTTTTGGATGAAGTAAGAACAGTTTTTTTAAAGAATATTCTTTTCAACAGTTTAAATTTTCGGTAAAAAACATTCAACCCTTCTTAATTATGGTCCAAATACTCGATGGTAAAATCAATGATTATGGTTAATGATAATGTCAACATATCAAGTTTTCCAAACTGTTTTTTGAAAAAACAAAATGTAGACCATCAGCCAAAGGAACAAATTGAAAGCTTCATGAGGTAAGCTCCAGATAACAGGTCGGCTGAAAAGTCCCCGGTCTGACCTATAGATGACGACACTAGAATTAAATCCATTTCATTTTTAGATAGTATCAACCTTCAAAAGATTCGTGTAAAAATTTGACAGCTGTCGGACTATTAGTTTGTGAGATATTGCATTTTTAGTGAAGCAACTTTTGTTATTTTCAGAAAGATGGAAAAAAAAGAATTTCGTGTTCTTATTAAATATTGTTATTTGAAAGGAAAAAATACAGTTGAAGCTTGGCTTGATAATGAGTTTCCGGACTCTGCACCAAGAAAATCAACAATGATTGACTGGTACGTAAAATTCAAGCGTGGTGAAATGAGCACCGAAGACGGTGAACGCAGTGGACGCCCAAAAGAGGTGGTTACCGACGAAAATATCAAAAAAAATCCACAAAATGATTTTGAGTGACCGTAAAGTGAATATGATCGAGATAGCTGACACTCTAAAGATATCTAAGGAACGTGTTGGACATATCGTTCATGTTATGTACTTTAAATTCAAAATTGTGTTTTTTCATGACAACGCTTTAGTTTATTTTGACAACTTCGTGTAGTTAGATTTTCTGCCTGTCACTTTGGTTTTGTCTGATCAAAAATAAACTTGTGTTCCCGATTAAGAGTTCTTTTATCGTGTGAACATAACATTTTGGCGACGAGGAATTTCGAATTCGTGCGACCTAGCGATTTCAACCTAGGATTTCAATATTTTTCGGCGATTTCAAGCTGACAATTCAAAATGCCTGATAAAAAGTAAGATCTCAGTTCCTGAGGTCGAGTTCCTTGGATACAAGATCTCAGCGAATGGCATTCATCCCACTGAAGAGAAGATCGAAGCAATCCAAAACTTTCCGACGCCTACGAACAAGACGGAACTCCAAGCTCTATTAGGAGTTATCAATTTTTACGACAGATTCCTTCCGAATCGAGCCAACATTTTCGAGCCACTGTATCGTCTTCTGGACAACAAAGCTGATTGGATTTGGAAAGAAGAGCAAGTCAGAGCGGTTCAAGAGATTAGGAAATTTTTGACAAGTGATCGAGTCCTGGTCCACTTCGAAGACAATCGTCCCCTGATCCTCGCTTGTGACGCTTCAGCTTACGGTGTTGGTGCAGTTCTTTCGCATCAATACGACAACGGAGAAGAGCGACCTATAGCGTTCAAGTCAAGAACCATGAGTCCCACAGAACGGAACTATGGTCAGGTCGACAAAGAAGCTCTTTCTTTCATTTTTGGTGTCACAAAGTTCCACAAGTTCCTGTTTGGGCGATCCAACATCATTTTTATTACAGACCATAAACCGTTGCTGGGGATATTCAAGAAAGGTGCTCCTACTCCAGAGCACTTATCTCCTCGCATGATCCGGTGGTCTTTGATGCTGGGTGCCTACGACTACGAGTTCGTCTACAGACCAGGTCGTCTTCATGGTAATGCTGATGCCTTATCTCGGCTACCATTACCAACTTCTGAAGGCGAGTTCCCAGATCCAGTTGGTATTCACCTTCTGGAAGTTCGAGATGGTCCTGTCAAGTCCAAGCAAGTAGCAGAAGAAACTGAACGAGATGCGGAACTTTCTCAGGTTGTTGAATTTGTCAACAATGGCTGGCCAAACGACATCCCGTCCCACCTGAAACCATATTGGCAACGAAGTCTCGAGTTGTCAACCTTACAAGGGGTTCTACTTCGTGGAGATCAGGTGGTGGTTCCTTCATCTTTACGCCAGAAGGTTCTAGACGCAATTCACGCATCTCACCACGGTATTGTTCCGGACAAAGTCGGCAGCACGTTCATACGTTTGGTGGCCCGGGTTGAGCAAAGACATCGAGAAGACGGTCCAACTTTGCTCAACATGTCAAGAACTTCGCAGAAATCCACCAGCAGCGGTTCCAGCACCATGGCCTTCAGCGAATCGTTCATGGGAACGCGTTCATATCGATTACCTGGGTCCGATGGAAGGTCACGTCTTTCTGATTATGGTGGATGCTTTTTCACGATTTCCAGTAGTCAAGATGGTTTCATCGATGTCTGCAGCGGTTCTCATTAAACATACTCGAGATACGTTTGCAGATTTCGGCCTTCCTGAATGTATTGTTTCAGATAATGGCAGACAACTGACGTCTCAGGAGTTCCGTTCGTTTCTTTCCAAGAACGGAGTCAAGTATCTGAACACGCCTCCATTTCATCCGTCATCCAATGGTCTGGTTGAGAGGGGAGTCCGCAGTTTCAAGGAGCTCTTCAAGAAGCACCTTGACGGCGACATTTCAACTCGTCTTGCCAGAGTCCTCTTTGCTATGCGTACTGCTGTGTGCACAGTTACGAATCGAACTCCGATGGACCTGTTCTACTCAAACCTGAAGAGCCGTACCCCTTTTGATGCTATGCGACCATCATGCGAAGTTCGACAACCGTCAGAAGCTCCAGCGTCAAACCGTCAGTTTGCTGTTGGCGAAGCAGTTCGATTCCGGGATTATCGTCAACGCAAACCCCGATGGTCTCGAGGTACAATAGTAGAACGCTTGGGTTCCAGACTGTACACGGTTCAAGACGAAGATGATATTCTGCATGCTCGCAGCGTTGATCAGATCATCGAGTGCAAACTTGAGCCAGCTACAATGGTGCCTCATCGTCTTTCTCAGGATCCAAGATACAACCCAAGCTACAACGACATTTTCTTAGATGATTTCCTTGCTCAAGAAAACAGGAATCACCCTCAGCTCCGAGATGAAGTTCAAGGTGGTCTGCAGTTCCAGCCGGGTGTTCCTCAAGAACCGGAAGCTCAGCTTCCAGATGTCCCTGTTATTGAGCAGCCTCTCATACCAGTTCCTGTCCCAGAGGTCCAGCCTGTCCCAGAGGTCCAGCCTGTTCCAGAGGTCCAGCCTGTCCTCCAGCCTATTCCAGAGATCCAGCCTGTCCCGGAAGTTCAGCCTAACCCAATTGTTCAACCTTTTCCTGGTTTTCCCCGAGAGCAAGCCCCAAGATCGAGAAACTATGATGAGATTCCGGTTGGCCCAAGGCGAAACAGAGAGGTGGAAATTTTTGAGGGGGGATCAAGACCTGCTAGGTCTAAACGACCGGTTGAACGTCTGACTTATAAATGATTTTGCTTTGTTAATTTCATATAAACTGATTGTAACTGTAATTTTAAAAAATTAGAGAGGGGAGAAATGTTATGTACTTTAAATTCAAAATTGTGTTTTTTCATGACAACGCTTTAGTTTATTTTGACAACTTCGTGTAGTTAGATTTTCTGCCTGTCACTTTGGTTTTGTCTGATCAAAAATAAACTTGTGTTCCCGATTAAGAGTTCTTTTATCGTGTGAACATAACAGTTCACGAATATTTGGGTATGCGGAAGCTCTGTGCGAAATGGGTGTCGCGCTTGCTCACAATCGACCAAAAACAGCAACGAATTGATGATTCTGAGCAGTGTTTGCAGCTGTTAAGTCGTAATAAACCCGATTTTTTGCGTCGATATGTGACTATGGATGAAACTTGGCTCCATCACTACACGCCTGAGTCCAATCGACAGTCAGCTGAGTGGACTGCGGCCGGTGAACCGCCACCAAAGCGTGGAAAGACTCAACAGTCAGCTGGCAAAGTAATGGCCTCAGTTTTTTGGGATACACATGGTATATTGTTCATCGACTATTTGGAAAAGGGAAAAACAATCAACAACGACTATTACTGTGCATTATTGGAGCGATTGAAGACCGAAATTTCGAAAAAACGGCCCCATATGAAGAAGAAAAAAGTGTTGTTTCATCAAGACAATGCACCGTGTCACAAATCATCGAAAACGATGGCAAAATGGCATGAATTGGGCTTCGAATTGCTTCCTCACCCACCGTATTCTCCAGATCTAACCCCAAGCGACTTTTTCCTTTTCTCTGACCTGAAGAGAATGCTCGCGGGAAAAAAATTTGGCTCTGATACTGAGGTAGTCGCCGAAACTGAAGCCTAGTTGGAAGGTCGCTATAATTGCTGTATCGCCCTTGAAGGCAACTATGTTGAATAAAAAAAATGAATTTTATCAAAATATTGTGGTTTACTATGGTAGACCGGGGACTTTTCAGCCGACCTGTTAAAGAATGTCTATTACTCAAAGTGATAGCATTACTTGGAGTTGCTGGAGGTTGCCGAAGGGAAGAGATCTATAATCTAGATGTTAGTGATGTAGAGGAAACGGGTACTCAGCTAGACAAAAACGCATATTCGACGAGCTTTCACTGTAATCAACAGTGATGAGGTTTACTATTTGGATGTGTTTAGAAAATACATGAATTTACGGCAACAGGTCTCCCTGAAAGCTCTTTTGGTGGGTTATAGACAAGGAAAATGTCTGTCTCAAAGAGCTGGTATACATACTGTTGGCGGAGCATCTAAGAAAATAGCTGAGTTCTTAAAACTAGACCAACCAGAAAAGTATACAGGTCATTGCTTCAGGAGGACATCCTCAACGTTGTTGGCCAATGCTGGAGCTGACCTTAAAGTTCTAAAACAGCACGATTGAAGGCAAAAACAAGATTGCAAGAATTATTCAAAGGGGCGAAACTTTTGTTGAAGTGCTACATCACAGCCACTATTACAGAGAACACTGTAAATTCATCAACAACTCCATTAAGACATATTGCTCGCAACAGTTGTACAATTAATGTCAATCTTCAAAACTAGAATAAAAGCTTAGTTTATGTTGATTCACTTATTATTTTAAACAACATTGGGAGAATTTAAGAGTACTGTAAAGTACAAATGACACTTTATCGTACATTGTGAAAAAATAGTATATTGTGTATCTAGGAGCGATACATTCCCGGACGCCAACAAACATTGGAGTCTGGGAATGTGCTTTTACTCCGAGGTGCACATACTATTTTTTCTGAAATCACATTCAATATTGCGATGTTCTATTTAAAATTGTGTGCTTTCCTAAAACGTCAAAGTGGCAACTACAAACCCAAAAAATCAAAAGTTTTGAGCCTTGAGCATATTGAAACCTTTATTAATCATTGAACGACGTAGAAGATTGGGGATTTAAACTTTTAATTAAAATACCTGATAATAAAACTAATAAACCAAGGTCTTTTGTAATAAATGAGACATATATTATACCATTTTATAGAAAATATGCAGTAAGGGAGACAGATTTTTCTAGGCCTAGGCCGAGAATATTTTTCTCGTACAGTACGTTGGCTATAGCAACCGAATATTGTATCAGATAAGCGTACTTTGGGGTTGGAAATTGATCCGAGAACATAGCCATTTCCAACCAATTTCAGAAAAAAAAAATTCTTAGTTACAACAATCTCGTGATTCATTACTCTCTACCTATTTCAAATGTACAAAAGTTTTTAAAATAAGAAATGCAAATTTAGTTTTATTTATATATTGAAAGTTTTGGTATATCCGAAGAAAATTTTTCTTTTCAGATTAATTCGCGCGATGAAACCGAGAAGACTGTGAAAGTATCTCTGCCTGATTCAACCATGGCGACTGTCTACGTGCGGGAATCTATGTCAGTGGAAGAATTTCTGGCGAGTGCTTGTGCCAGAAAAAATCTTAATTCTACGGAACATTTCATACGAGTGAAGAAAAGGAAGGAAATGGAGAATCATAATTATTTTGTACCGCATCGCAGCGATCTAATAGAAACTTATGTAAGTACATCAACTAATCAATTAAGGTATTTTTAATTATAGTATTTTTCACAGTAAATCGTATTGGTTTATTAACTGCAATGAACTACCCGATTTAATCTCATTGTGTTGAAAATCATCAGGTATTTGATAATAATATACTTCTGGTTTAATCGGAAATGCCATCAACTTCTTTAATTTAAATGGGACACCCTATATATTTTTATAGATTTTGAAAGAGCTTGTTATTTTGAATTCATACATACTGAGTTTAATGTAAACAAATTTGTAAAAACGAGGAATAACTCACTGTTAGTAGCACAATAGATGTACATTTCATTATTTTAGAATAATGAGAAACAAAATTACTTCAAATGTTCAAAATGCTCGCCGTTTACTTGCTGACAATATGCCATCCTATTAACAAATTCTTGAGTCACTCTTTCCAAGACTTCTCCACGTATTAGTTCACATTCATCAATAATTCTTTGTCTCAATTCCTGTAAGTTTGTTGGCCGTCTAACGTAAACACGTGATTTTAGATAACCCCAAAGAAAAAAATCTAACGGGCTAAGATCCGGAGAACGAGCAGGCCACCTAAGAATCCTCTACGTCCAATCCATCGATTTGGAAAATTCGCATCCAGAAAATCCCTAACCCGTCTATTATAGTAGGGAGGTGCTCCATCTTGTTGAAACCAAATATTTTGTGGTAATTGCCCATTCTGTTGAAGTGCAGGAATAATTTATTTAGTAGATCCAAATACTTGTCACCATTCAAGTTTCCGTCGATAAAAAATGGGCCTATAAGCTTATTTTCGACAATTCCCATCCAAACATTTAACATCTGTGGATGCTGGCTATGTGCTTCATGAATCCAATGAGGATTCTCATTTGACCAATACCTTGAGTTATGGCGATTAACTGTTCCATTTAAACAAAAAGTTGCCTTATCGGAAAAAACTATGCTAGAAGCAAAATATTCGTCGACATTACAGATGTCCATTAGCCGTTCGCAAAATTCCAGCCGTCGATCAAAATCATCGTATGACAATTCTTGAACCAACTGTACCTTATACGGATAATACTTTTCACTTTTTAATATCTTTCCTACAGAACGTCGACTGATACCATGGTTTAGTGCCAAATTTGTGGTGGAAGTTTGAGGTGATTCTTCTAAATCGATTTCAATATTTTGTTTAACAGTTTCGTTCGTTGCAGTCCGCGGTCTTCCAGGTTTTAGCAAATTTTTTACCATCCCAGTAGTATTAAAACGTTGTAATGTTTTAGTTACTGTTGAACGTGATATAGGATTTCTCACCGGATGCAAATTATTAAAAATATGACACACTTCTTTATGAGTTCTAACACGATCACCATAACCGATCATCATTAAAATTTCAATACGCTCTTTTTCACTTAATTGAACCATTCTAAATTGTGCAATTTATTTCCGTCAATTAGAATTTGACACTTGAAGAACAAAAGACGTACTAAACAGTACTTTATTACTATGCATACAAACAACATCAATTAGTTTATCTAAATAGTTTTTTGCTCTAATGCAAAAAACTCAAAGGAGGTTGATTAAAGTGCTATATTCCTCGTTTTTACAAATTTTATTACACTAAACTCAGTACCTATGTATGAATTCAAAATAACAACGCAATTTTCTGAAATTTAAAAAATATCCACTTCAATTGTTTAGCAGTGTATTTTATTTTGTTAAATCTTTCAATTTCTTAACATATGGAAGCTTGGAAATATTCCGTATATTTAGAAAAACATAAATTATGCTTGACTTGATACAAAGTTTAATATATAGACTAGTTGAAAATATAAACTTTCTTATAAAGTTTCTACTTTACTTTTATATTTATTTTTTTTATATATATAATTAACTTAAAAAATAAAAAGAAAAAAAGATTTAATTAAATTTCATTAGTGTAATTCGTCCACACCTTAATTTTATTGACTTGCGCGCCGCCTATTAAAGCTTTAAAAACGGTTCTGACCAATCTCGTTAAAATTAAGGCGTATTAAAAAGGTGACGCCCCTTTAGGGCCGTGGTTATGAAATTAAATGATATTACAAAAAATAAATAGAAATAATAAAATTTATAAATTATGCTTGAGTTGATACAAAGTTTAATATACAGACGTGTAGAAAAAATGGTGCACTTTTACTCATTCGCGCAAACTGTAAATTGCAATTTCCCGAAAATCCCGTAGAAACATCATTTCCAACTACTCGGAAAACTACTTATTCTCACAACCGCACAACCAATTACACCAATATCCAATCGTCAAACAACAACGAATTTCACGTTTTGAAAACCTGGCGAACGTATTGAAACGAAAAGTTTTTCAAATCAACGCAACATAATGGAATAAAACGAGCTTCTACTATTCGAGAAATATCGACAACTTGAGCTTTCCGTTTGAAACATATTGCAAGAAAATCGACAACCGATTGGGATTAGATTTTTAATAAATAATCGCTCTCGCATCCTCTAACAGTTTTTACACTTAGGGTAGCTTTTATACAGTGCGGTCCATATGTATGGAATAAATTCATTTGTAGCGTTATTATGTACTATATGAAAAAAACCTGAAACAGGTCGATTTTTATTCTTAAATTGACAATTTACAGTATGAAAATATTATCCCCCTCCAGCACCCCTTCGGAATTATAAGCACCCCCTCGAAAATTTTAAATTACAAAGGGGGTCGTGTGGCACCTCGTTGGAAAGGGATTTTAGTCCTCTGTTCAGCAATATAAAGTTTTTTAAGTTTGGTGCAATCATAACTGAGAAAATTGATTTTTAAGTTGTAAAATTTTGATAATGTCTCTAACACAAAACTTTACGTAGAATGAAGATAATAATGTCACATAATGATTAGAATGTATTTGACACTTAAATTAAATGTTCAAAATGACCACCATTCACTTCTTGACAATAACCGAGGCGATATTGGAATTCTCGTACAACATTTTGTATAACCTCGGGGGTTATTTTGTTAATTTCTTCCGTTATCCTACCTTTAAATCGGCAATATTGTTTGGTCTATTAAAATATACTTTAGATTTTAAATAACCCCATAAGAAGTAATCGAGGGGAGTCAAATCGGGGGATCTAGCCGGCCATTCGATCGCCCCACGTCTTCAAATCCACCTATTGGGAAAAACCTCGTTTAAATAATTTCTAACAGTACGTGCAAAATGCGGTGGAGCTCCGTCTTGTTGGTAGTAAATAGATCGATCTATCTCATTTGGATGATTAACATCAGGAAAAACTCTTTGTAATGTAGGCACTAAAAAGTTAATCAAAAAATCTAGATAAACCTCACCAGTAACTGTGCCCTCAAAAAAATAAGGGACAATAATTTTATTGTTAATGATACCAGCCCAAACGTTAACTTTTTTAGGATATTGAGTGTGAGCCTCACACATCCAGTGAGGATTTTCTCTGCTCCAATATCTACAGTTCTGTTTGTTAACCGTTCCGTTTAAATGAAACGTCGCTTCATCAGAAAAAACTATTTTGTTTATGAACTGCAAATCTGCGTTCATTCTATGCATCATCAATTCACAGAATTCTTGCCTTCTATCAGGATCATCTTCATTTAACTCCTGAACCAACTGAACTTTGTAAGGGTGGTATTTTTCTTTATGCAGAACTCTCAAAAGGGATGATTTACATCATTGTCGGCGGCAAGTTCTCGAGTTGTCTTATGCGGATTTTCCTCAATCTCTAGAAGTACATCTAACTTTTTTTCATCTACCTGGTTTTTCAATATTTTTTACATGTCCAGTTTCACGAAACTTTTTTTCAATTTTGCTAACTGTAGACTGCGAAACGTGTTGACCAGGGTATTTATTATTAAAAATTTCACAAACCTCCTTTTGAGTTCTGGTTTTATTACCACAACCAATCATAATTAAAATGTCTATTCTTTGAGTCTCGGACAAATGAGCCATATTTAAATTTAATACGCGCACAAATATTATACTGACGTCTTTTAGTAACTTTAAATACCTAAATGACAGCAGCCTACTAGATTTATATCAATTGTTTATTTAGTTTTTTGACTATTATTTTAATATCTTCAAAGTTTTTTCCCAATATTTAGCAGAACAGATACGAAAATACCTGATTATTTCTAAAGTTATTTTAATAGACCAAACAATATCGCCTCGGTTATTGTCAAGAAGTGAATGGTGGTCATTTTGAACATTTAATTTAAGTGTCAAATACACATTCTAATCATTATGTGACATTATTATCTTCATTCTACGTAAAGTTTTGTGTTAGAGACATTATCAAAATTTTACATCTTAAAAATCAATTTTCTCAGTTATGATTGCACCAAACTTAAAAAACTTCATATTGCTGAACAGAGGACTAAAACCCTTTTCAACGAGGTGCCACACGACCCCCTTTGTAGTTTAAAATTTTCGAGGGGGTGCTTATAATTCCGAAGGGGTGCTGGAGGGGGATAATATTTTCATACTGTAAATTGTTAATTTAAGAATAAAAATCGACCTGTTGCAGGTTTTTTTCATATAGTACATAATAACGCTACAAATGAATTTATTCCATACATATGGACCGCACTGTATATTAAAGTAGGTTGTTTTAATCCAAATACCAGGATGTCCCGAAAATAATTGTCATAAATTATACCACAGATTCTGGGGTCAAAAATATGTTGATTGAACCTCTTTCATATATCCCCAGAAACAAAAATCTAATCAAGGAAGGAAATGAATAAAATTTAGCAAAATTACATATAGATACGTATAATAGGTATAATAAAACAAACAAAAATCATATTTATATAATAAAATACTAACTATAGAATATTATTCAGCTAATATATAATAGCCATTATATGCGAGTAAAATACTATTCTTTGTCCACGACTTTCAAATAAAATTTACTAGTAATTATAAAAAATCTTTATTTGTTATGAAAATATTAACATAATTAATCTAATTTATACTAAATAAATACTTAAATTATACTGTTTATTTGCTGACAATAATAGTGATGTTTGACTATAGAACATTAAAACATTAAAACAAAAGCTTTTTTGACAAAATTGACATGTATGTATGTACTTACCATGTTCTGATGTTTTCTCAGATTTATAGCAGCTCCTCGAGCCTTATTTTCCTGAGGAAGTTTAGGACATCGTCGGGCTTCAAATCAGGTAGATCCCCTTCTTCTATTTCATGTGCTCCTAGGTATCTAGCCCTAGAATTCTGCAAGGCAGGGCATTCTGAGAGTATGTGTATTGAGGTTTCATCCTCTTCCTCACAGAATCTGCACTTTGCTTCATCTGCTAACCCTAGTTTCTTCATGTGGCTTCTTAACCGGCAATGCCCGGTTAATATTCCCGTTAGATTTCGGAGCCTTTTTTACTGAGGTTGAGGCAGCTAAGAGATCTCTTCTGGTCATAGTTCCCCAGTAGTATCTTAGATTGCCTCAGTCCTTCCAGCTGATTCCAGTACTTGGATTTTTCCTTCTCCATTTCTTCCCTTAGTTTTCCTAAGATCCCTGCTGATCCCACAAGATGGTTCTGGTCCCAAATATGGGGTTTCAGCTCCTTTTTTTGCCAGCTTGTCTGCTGTTTCATTCCCCTCTATTCCTATGTGTCCCGGGATCCATAGGATGGTGACAGTGTTCTTCTGGCCTAGTTCATATTATTCGAGGTCAGCGCTTTGATGGCTGCTTATCTAACCGACATGATCACAATCTCTTGTCTGTGGTAGTTTCTTCCAATATTGAATTCCACACATCTTTCGATGGCGCGGACTTCTGCTTGAAAGATGCTCGGGTATGTGCCCAAGCTTTCTGAGTATTTGGCTCTCGGTCCAAAATTTCCTATCCCAGTTCCCTCGTCTAGCTTGGAACCGTCCGTATACCACTTTATGGCATTCTGGTTTAAATTCTGTATGGTGTCTTCATCCCATTGACATACCTATGGAAACGTTTACCTTCCAATTCCAAGTGCTGCCGAATTGACATCTCATCAATGATAAGAGAACAAAGTAATGGTTTATTTGAATTGTCTATATGTTTATTCAAAATATTGATGATTCAATTGTGAAACCATTTCCCAATAGTGCTTCTATGGGGCAAACATGTTTCAAATACTGGCCTGATATACTCGTAAGTTTAGGAGAGAAAACATTTAAAGTCAATGCAAATTTTCGTAATTCAGGTGGGTAGGTATTTTTTATTTTTAGACATCGTTCTTTGTAACAATTGCTTATTTACACTACTCACATTTTCTAATAAAATAGCTTTTTCATTAAAAATCAAGTTCTTATTTTTCAAACTGGTTATCAATTGTTTCAGAAAAACATCTTTCTTTTTAGCCTGTTTATAGATTGTTTCAATACCCTAATTTTTCTAGTCTTCTCTTGACTTCTAACAGTTTCTTGAAGTATACTTCCATTTCAGTTTTTTTTTACCAGGAGATTCAGCTGTTGGGTTTAATAACTGTGTTGAGGAAGTAGAAGGACTGGGTTCTGTATTCTGAAAATATTCGAATGGTGCTCTCTTTTTTGACTAGAAAAAGCAATATTTCCTATTCACAAAAAAATTAAATTGTTTTACTTAGAACTGCCAAGGTATTTTATTGTTATTAGTTATGTAGATACATACCTTCCTGGGTTGCAATTATGTGGGCAACTGATGGAAAATTGTTGGAACAGCTTCATGGAGCAAACGTACTCTTGAATTTATATCAGTTTTATATAACCAACATTCCTCAAAGTGTTTTGAGCAAATCCTATCATTTTTAGTTGGTTCCCAATCCTTAATTTTGGTGTTACCTATTATTAATTTGCGTTTTTCTACATCTTTAGGAAAGTCCGTTTTGCAGTTAAACTTTTGGGTAGGTACACGCACCATAACCTTTGCCTTTACAGATTTTCATATTGAAACAGCAGGATGTGAGGTTTTTATTCCCAATCCCCAATCTTGAAGGTTTAGCTCTTTTACCAACCATTTCAGCACCTGGTAGCAGATACGATGTGGGTGCTCCTTTAGCCGCATCCACTGTGGGGACAACATACCCAACTGGACCGACGTATGGCTTTAATAAAGCACTGGAAAGCCATTTTGGTTCACCGGAGCGCCGCAGACAGCTAGGAAGATACATATCCCAGCCAATACACCACTTTTCAATATCCAATCCCAATCCTGATGGTTCAGTTAGTTCTCCAATCATTTCTGGAAGGAAGATACTTATTCCATCCCAAGAAACTGACTCTCCAGAAACTTAATTGTGGTTATTAGTTTGAGCAGCAGTAAATAAGTATCACGTTTCTTTAAAAAGTTTCAAAACTACAGTTTTCCCTTTATAAAAAAAGGTGAAATGTGATGTCACGTCCAGTGAAAGCGTGTAGGAAGAGATTATTCCAGATGTCTCTATACAGCGCAACCTATCCCGAATTGAGTGCTGAAAGCGTCGATTTAAAATATTTGATAGCATGATTTACTATACAATATTTTAAGAACAGCTTCTTTTATAATAGCCGTGGGAGTATCCCGTTTGTTATGAGATAAGAAGAATTGTAATTAAAATGTTTTCAAATGTAATAACTACACAAGTTTAAAACTGTAGCTCAACTAAGGAAAACTGTCTTTAATCTAAAGTAACTGAACTATTATGTATACAAACGTCATGACTACTGCGGTATCTTGGACGTTTTCTGGAATGCACCGCGTTTGGCTAAGAATTATATCCGCAAAAGGAAATGAAATTTCTCCTACATAAAGCAACACAGTTTAGTATTATCTTAAATTATAAAGACTTACAAAACTACATGACATAAAGTCTATTAAAAAGCTGTAATTGACTAAAAAAGTTAATAAAGGTGTATTTGATACAATTATGAACTTAATTTTGTTAATAGTCTACTGGAAGAATTTGTTTTGATGATGTTTCCTCATCCCCTTCTAAGAAGACCCAAGGAATTCAAAAATAAAATTTAACGTACCATATCAACTTTGTTGTGGGACACCCTGTATATTTTTACATTTCTCGGGAAATTCTGCATATTGTAAAACTTTCCATTCATATTTCTATTGAATAAATGAGGTTTTAATCAATAATTAATGGTTTTGACTTAGTTAGCCTTGCGGTGTTCTATTTAAAATATGCATTTCCGGTTTAACCGGACATATTACGTTAAATTTGATAGTGTATTTGAATTTATTGGATCTCCTTATAATAGTCCAGTCGTGTTACCTGATTGAAAAAATAAATGTTTTCTTACAGCAAACTAATGGCACAATTTAGTCAAAGACATCATAACTAAATAAAAAAAACATTCCGAACCAAAATCGTCTATTAGGGGGTATAGGAGGGGTGGTTTTTAGGGGTGAAAATGGTTTTAAGCGATTGGTGACTAAAGAATGCATCCTATTGAAAAAGGTCAAATGAAAAAGTCGTTGGAAATAAAAAAATCTACAACTTATGTAATAATCATTTTTGCCCTAACCTCAAAAATTTACGAAAAAAATCCAAAAAGCCGTTTTATTTGGTTTTTAATTTTTTTCGTTTACAAAAATGATTCAATTTTTTTGTTTTTTTGTCTATTTTGAAGAAATGATATAAAAAGTATGTAGTTTAATTGAAAAAACTGAAGAAATATTAAAAATAAACAAATTATTGACATTTTTCATTATACTTTGTATTAAGTATGGCATCACTGTATAACAAACGATGTAACGTTACATGATTTATGATATCAAAGTCATAAAACAGCCATACATGTCTCTATATCCAAATAAAACTAAATGCTATCTCTTTGGTGCTTTTTACAACTTTTTATTATAGTTTGTTTATTTAGATATTTCAACAATTCACTTGGTTTTTAGTTCCTCTTAGCATGTTTCAAATTTTCTTTTGGTTCTTGATTCTTTTCGGCTAAAAATTGATTCCATTAAGTTTACCCCCTGTTTTCACCGTACATCATATTTCTATTTTCTTTATGGATCTCTGTATCTGTAGAGTAGGAAGGGTGAGTTGAGTATAGACCCACAGCACTTAGGCCACAATATGGCCCATTGTACATCCTCCCAAGGAGTCGCCCTCCTAGGACATTGTCCATCCTGCCTTATCCAGGTCACCAGGGGCATCTCCTTAATGTCGGCAGGTGTAGGCCACGACTCACCGAACACACACTCTCTTATCGACGATAGCTCCGGACTCCGGACATTCACATAAGACATGCCTGACAGTTTAATCTTCCTGTTCACAGCTCCTGCATAGAGGTATGTCCACTAGCCCCATAATATGGAGGTGTTTCCTTAGTTGACAGTGTCCAGTCAGAAATCCCACTGTTAAACGTAGGTTCTTCCTGGTCATCGCCAAATATTTATTCGTATTCAGCTTCTCAGGGTCTCCCAGGGTAATCCTGGCAAAACTGCATCCTTTGGTTTCAATTGTCCGCAATTGTGGAAGTCGTCAAACCATGGGTGTCGCCTGTTCCCAAAATTTTCAGTCCAGCCGCCATCCTGACCAGAGAGTCAGCAATAAGGTTGCCTTTGCTCCTGTCGTGCCCTTTCACCCACCTTAGTACGATATTATTATCTACCAAGGCGTTCGCTAAATCTTGGTGGTACTCTAGTGCTAACCCTGAGATAAAACGTGGTCTATTCAAGGTTAGTAGGGCTTGTCTACTATCAGTGCAGATTATTATGTTTTTGCCAGAAATTTCTTTTCTGGTTAGTTCTTTTGCGGCGATTGAGAAACCAGCCAGTTCTGTTTGAACCACGCTGGTATTTTTTCCCATTCCCCATTTAATCCTTAAGCTAAGTGATCTGGAGTAGACTCCAGAAAAGGATGAGCCATTTTATTTAAAAATATTAAACCGTTGAAGAAATACTTAGGCGGTTCCATATACTTTAAACTTCCCCCTGTGTATAAACCTATAAATTGCCACATTTGTCCCTCGGTGTATACCATTTTACTAACTCGACAACTGTTTTTCTTATTGTTCCATTATGTCGCTGATTACACGTTGTTCTAATTTTCATCGTCTCACTTATTAACTACAGATTGTGTTCGACTTTCGATGTTCAAAGTTTAATAGGAAATAATTATCCTGCGATTTTAGATTGACTGCTAATTGATTTCCTCGGGATTATTGGAAAGTAATTGCTAAAAAGACATTTTCCTCGATTAAGGGTGATTTTTCTTATTCCTTTTTCTCGTAAACGATCTCTGCATATTTCTCTACTTTGATTGTATTTTCTACAACAACCTATAAATTTATCGTTAAACATAAATTAAAATAACAGATTAATTTTTAATGGCATCGCGACTCCGGAAATTCGAAAATTTATTTCATCTAGACGACAAAACCGCACCAGGCAAATAAATAGTACAGGAAATAATCCTCAAAAACAAAGTAAAACTAATCACAGTTTTGTGATTTCGTCCATTAAAAACGCTAAATCTAAATGTTTTGTGCTAAAAGCTAGCCAATTATTCCAGTTTATACTGATAAAAGCATTATAACTGTGTTTTTACGGTGCTCACAATAACTGTCAATACTCTCTAGTGTACAGGTTAAATGAATAGGATGTGTAAAGACTTTAGAGAGGCTTTTGGACAGGTACATAAGAGACGAAGTGCTAAAAGAGCACCCTCTAAGCAATCGTCAATATGCATATCAACCAGGTAAATCAACGGAAACGGCATTAGATGACCTAAATAGGTTGGTCTCTAAGTCTATAGAGGACAAAGAGATTGCAATGGCTGCGTTTCTGGACATCGAAGGAGCGTTTAACAATGTTACAACGAACCCATTGATAGATGCAATGAGTAGACAGGGCACACCTCAAGTGATATGCAGATGAATAAGGGCAGCTCTAGAGAATAGGATTGTAATATCCTCACTAGGGCAAGCTATCATCAAAGCGAAAGCAGGTGGAGGTTTTCCACAAGGAGTTCTGTCACCACTACTTTGGGCAACCCTAGTAGACGATCTCCTCAACGAATTATCCAAAAAAGACTTTCAGTGTCTAGGATATGCAGATGACATAGCTATTGTCATCAGAGGCAAATTTGCCGGGGTATTGTCTGACAGAATGCAGATAGCCCTAAACACGGTTGAAAATTGGTGTAAGCGAGAAAGACTAATAATGCTCAAAAAACACAAATTATGAACTTCACGAAAAAGACAACATTGGCCGGTCTAAAACCACTAACACTGAGGGGAACAGTGATTCCAGTTGTCAAAGAAATAAAATACCTAGGAGTATTCCTAGATCAAAGACTCTCATGGAACACACACATACAAAAAACCACGCAGAAAGCTATATTGTCATTGGGCAGATGTAGACGAATGTGTGGAAAAAATTGGGGGCTTAACCCCAAAATGACCATATGGTTATATACAAGGGTTACTATACCCATAATAACCTACGGGTAAGTGGTATGGTGGACAAAGACACAGCAAACAGGAGCAGTAGGGCTGTTAAGTAACATACAAAGGTTAGCTTGCCTGTGCGTTACGGGGCCATAAAAACTACTCCTTTAGCTGCACTGGAAGTCTTGTTAAACATTCCACCACTACACATATATATATATACAGGGCGAAGCGAGAGCAGCCATGCACAGATTAATACATAATCAGCAGCACATAAGCCAATCGCATGGGGCTGATAATGGTAAGCTAATCGAGGAACTAAAAGCGGATAACATTTTGGGGCAACCCATTGACGCAACAGTCATGAGATATAGCTTTGTCAATAAATTTAAAATAGTTACACCAGGTAGGGAAGACTGGGAAAAAGGTGTACCCGTAGAGGCGGAGTCAACCTGGTACGCGGACGGCTCAAAGACGCCGTATGGCGTGGAAGCCGGCGTAGTCGGAAGGAAACAAGGGATAACATTCCCAGTAAGTCTATCCCAAAATGCCTCGATTTTTCAAGCAGAAATTACGGCAATTCACTACTGTGTAGAAGAAATTAAAAGGCTGGATAGGACGTACCGTTCAATAGCCATCTTCACAGACAGTCAGGCGGTGCTAAGGGCACTAGATTCTGTAGAGGTCAATTCTAGGCTAGTATGGGACTGTGTGCATGCTCTGAATACTCTGGGGGATCGTAGCAAGGTTACGGTAGCTTGGGTACCAGGTCATAGGGGTCTAAAAGGCAATAAAAAGGCATATGAAATGGCTAAATTAGGCTCATCAATGCCTTTCATTGGACCGGAACCTTTCTGCGGCATTGCAAAAAATATAATAAAAACGGCCATGAAAACATGGGTAGCACAAAAATCACAGGAATGGTGGTGGAATTCACCAGGACAAAGGCAAGCGAAACAGTTCATAATGGAACATTCGCAAAAGTTTACGTCAGACTTATTGAGTAAAGACAGGAAAACGGTCAAAACTGTAGTAAGTCTATTGACGGGTCACTGTAAGCTAAACAGGCATCTTAAGCTGATGGGGTTGACAGAGACGGATCTGTGCAGATTCTGTCACCTAGAAGAGGAAACACCAGAGCACATCTTATGTCAGTGCGACTGACTGGTAAATATGCGGTTCCAGACTTTAGGAGAAGAATTTCCATTGGCAAGGGACTACATGAAGGTTACAGTCTCAAAGCTTATAGACTTCGTTAAGAGAGTCGGACTGGGGGATGTAATCTAGTTTTTCGAGGACCACAATATATCTGAAAAGGTCGCAGTGGAATAGGCTTCTGGCCATCTCTTAAACATCTATCTATCTTACACAAAAGTCAATTTATGTGGATGAAGTTTTTCTGTATGGAAAAACCTTAGGACAGTGTGTGACTCACATTATTTTGACGAGAAATTTGACGTTAACATGACGTTGGATTCTCCACGATACTTAACATAATATCCACTTTCACATCATCTTCAATGAAGTGCGGTTTTCTCTTTAATGGTTTAACATGTTCAAGTTCTCTGAATTGTGCATGAATTTTAGACACAGTACCTTGTGAAATATTAGGCAACTGAGGATACCTCTGATTAAATAAGTTTGCCACTTCAACTTGACTTCTGCAATTATTACTACGATATTTAAATGTCAACACATCAACAACTGACAGATATTATTTACCGATTTAGTTTAATTATGTTGGCATAGTTATCTAGTCGTTACAAAAAATGTTAACAAAACCCAAAATATTGATACATAATGAAGAAACTCGAGTTCTGCATTCAGCTAATTAAAAATAAATCCATTATTTAAAATGTGAAACATTATTTTCACAATTTTATCCCTGGTCTAGTAGTAAATCTTAAATAATTCCGCAGTAGTTGTGAGTCCTATTTAAATCAGCGTTTTTGTGTGAAATTTGTTAAAAAGCAAAATATTATTGTGATATTTATATTACAACATCACAGGATTCCCTTATTTATTTTACTTTTATTCTTAAAATCAGTATTATTTAATAAATTAAGTTAAACTAGGAGAATATTTACGAATAAGTTAGGTTAGGTTAGGTTAGGTTAGGTTAGGTTAGGTTAGGTTAGGTTAGGTTAGGTTAGGTTAGGTTAGGTTAGGTTAGGTTAGGGTTAGGTTAGGTTAGGTTAGGTTAGGTTAGGTTAGGTTAGGTTAGGTTAGGTTAGGTTAGGTTAGGTTAGGTTAGGTTAGGTTAGGTTAGGTTAGGTTAGGTTAGGTTAGGTTAGGTTAGGTTAGGTTAGGTTAGGTTAGGTTAGGTTAGGTTAGGTTAGGTTAGGTTAGGTTAGGTTAGGTTAGGTTAGGTTAGGTTAGGTTAGGTTAGGTTAGGTTAGGTTAGGTTAGGTTAGGTTAGGTTAGGTTAGGTTAGGTTAGGTTAGGTTAGGTTAGGTTAGGTTAGGTTAGGTTAGGTTAGGTTAGGTTAGGTTAGGTTAGGTTAGGTTAGGTTAGGTTAGGTTAGGTTAGGTTAGGTTAGGTTAGGTTAGGTTAGGTTAGGTTAGGTTAGGTTAGGTTAGGTTAGGTTAGGTTAGGTTAGGTTAGGTTAGGTTAGGTTAGGTTAGGTTAGGTTAGGTTAGGTTAGGTTAGGTTAGGTTAGGTTAGGTTAAGTTAGGTTAGGTTAGGTTAGGTTAGGTTAGGTTAGGTTAGGTTAGGTTAGGTTAGGTCGCAGTGGAATAGGCTTCTGGCCACCTCTTAAACATCTATCTATCTATCTATCTAACGGCATACATTCATCAAGAGGCGCGTGTTAAAGAATGAGATAAATTTATAAAACTGTCGTTAAAAGAAATCCATTCAAAACGTTTGCGTGCCGAGGGAAGCGAGGTTCGCAGCACCAATTCAATCTAAACTATTGATTTTTAAATCAGTTTAAATAGATTTGGTGCTGCGCACCTCGCTTTGCTCGGCACGCAGTGATTCCCTGCCTTCTATTAAAGTTTCAAGTCAATCCATGCTTCATTTCCTGTGCTAAAAAACTATCTGATTAATGTAATTTCTTAAGTATCCTTCTGAAAATATTTTCCTTAAACACGGCATTCTATTTAGTTGTATTTTAACTCGAAATTCTTTCTTAATCTCGTTTTCTTCTTCAACGGATGTTGTTCTATCGGTGAGGCGATTTGATAATTTCCTCGAAAAGCCCTTTGAAATCGCATCGGCTAGTTAACCTTATTCCCCTTTTATATAAAATGGGATAGGACCGGGATAGGGCGGATCTGTCCAATATATAGACTAATAAGATCCTAAATCCGTTGATACTAACACAAGGATTCAATCAGAGTTCTTGTGAATGTAAGGAACGTCGACGACGCGCCAGCTCTGATGTGAAAGCTCAGGACCGGAGGGATAGAGTAAATCCCAACGAGTCCTTTATCTTGAAAAGTTTTACTTGTACAAAGACAAACCGAAAAACATTTAGATTCTTAGTTGTAGTTATAGTTTCCTTAAAACATCGATGAGAAATTTTATTGATGGAATTCTACTAGAAATGATATAAAAGGATGTGTTTGTAATTTGTTGAACTAAAAAATTTAGATTATTAATATAAGATATAGATATCCCCGACCTCCCAATTACGTAATGTAGAAATATACAGGGTGGTCCTTAAGTAATTGTACAAAAAGAAACAGTAGATTCTACACTCTAAAATATTACGATTTAACCCAACTTACTTTAATAAAATGTTGATATTAAGAAAGATACAGATATGGTAAAGTTGAAATTTAAAATTTATTTTTTCGCCATAACTTTCATGTTTATGGAGATTTATTTACAAAAATTTATAAGTAGAGGTTTTGAGTATGAGGAATTATAATTTGATGCATAATTTTGATGTATCTCATAGAGGACGCCATATATGCCACATATTTGACATAAATTTGCGCTTAACTTTTTTGCTCTTCGACTCAACAATATTTTTCTGATAAAATATGAAAGATACCATATTTCAACAACAAAAAAGGTGCACTTGTTAATAACTTCAAAACTGAACAGTTTTCGAGATAATAGCATTTTACAAATCAGCTGCATAACTCCGTGTAACGCAATTATTCCAGGCAACGAATGAAAAATAGAAAAAAACATCAATAATTATAAATTTTGGTATGGACTATTTTCAACTAAAGTTGATAGTTTCCAAAACATTAAAGAAAAAATAGTATAGGCTATTATTTTTTTACATACATCATTAAGATAATTAATAATCTGTTATTGGAATCAGCTACATAATAATTCTTAGTTGTGATATTTGTGCGTTAAAGCACTGAATACCTGATAAATGCTTCATTTAGAGCCTTTTGGATGTCATCATTAGCAACCCCAGACTTATTTAATTCATTACGGCAAATTTTAACATAGTAGGCTGATAGCACGAATGATTTTGACAACTTCAAAAAAGTATTGTGTCAATAAATGAGTGGCTTTTGTAATATTTAGTTAATTTTGGTTTATTAAACAAAAGCAGAAAATGCCGAGGCATAATAATTTTTCAAATATAATCACCAAACATTTAAACATCTATTTAGGAATTTAGGCGAAAGTGGTTCATTTCGTCCTAAACGTGACAATTTAGGCCGACCGAAAATGATTACGCCTGATCTAGAAGATGAAGTAATGGTTCGCGTTGACGATGATTCTCAAGTAAGTACACGACGGTTGTCTTCAGGCTTAGGAATTAGCAAAACTTCAATTTTAAAAATCCTACACCGCGATCATTTTCACCCTTACCACTTTACACCTGTACAAAATCTATTGCCAACAGATGCAGATTTGCAAATAATGTCCGAAACAGGCAAAATCTTGACCACTCCTTCGTCGATAAAATATTATTTACGGACGAAGCTATATTCACACGCCGTGGGGTTTTTAATTTACGGAACAATCATTACTGGGATATTGAAAATCCTCATGTTAAAAGAGAAAGGCATTTTCAACATGAATTCAAAATAAACGTATGGTGTGGAATCATTGGAAATCATTTTTTAGGGCCATGCGAGTTACCTCGCAATTTAAATGGTGATAACTATTTACATTTTTTACAAAATTATTTTATTGATTTGCTGGAAGATTTGCCATTAAACTTAAGGCAAAATATGTGGTTCATGCAAGATGGTGCACCACCACATTATACGAGAGCAGTGAGAACATACCTAGATAACAACTTTCCTGGACGCTGGATTGGTCGTGGTAGTCATTTTCCTTGGCCACCACTTAGCCCATAATTTAATCCGCTCGATTTT
This sequence comes from Ophraella communa, assembly GCA_035357415.1. NCBI lineage: Eukaryota > Metazoa > Arthropoda > Insecta > Coleoptera > Chrysomelidae > Ophraella > Ophraella communa. The sequence continues at coordinate 667,167 of CM068982.1, forward strand.
GGTGTATGGAGAGCAATGAAACAACATGTCTACAAAAATGTCATAAACACTCGCAACCAACTTTGGGAAGAAATAAATGCTGCAACTGTTTCTTTTCAACCAATGATCCTATTTAATATGAGACGATCTTTTATGGAACGCATTGATAAATGCATTGAAGAAAATGGTGGACATATCGAACACTTACTTTGATAAAAGGTTTTATGTTATTTAGTAAAACTATTTCTTAATTTCAATTGAAAATAAAATATGATATTATTATGACTTTAATTTAATATCAAATGTAAAATGTTTGATGACAAGTCCAATAACAGATTATTAATTATCTTAATGATGTATGTAAAAAAATAATAGCCTATAGTATTTTTTCTTTAATGTTTTGGAAACTATCAACTTTAGTTGAAGATATTCCATACCAAAATTTATAATTATTGATGTTTTTTTATATTATTCATTCGTTGCCTGGAATAATTGCGTTACGCGGAGTTATGCAGCTGATTTGTAAAATGCGATTATCTCGAAAACTGTTCAGTTTTGAAGTTATTAACAAGTACACCTTTTTTTTGTTGAAATATCGTATCTTTCATATTTTATCAGAAAAATATTGTTAAGTCGAAGAGCAAAAAAGTTAAGCGCAAATTTACGTCAAATATGTGGCATATGTGGCGTCCTCTATGAGATACATCAAAATTATGTATCAAATTATAATTCCTCATACTCAAAACCTCTACTTATAAATTTTTGTAAATAAATCTCCATAAACATGAAAGTTATGGCGAAAAATTAAATTTTAAATTTCAACTTTACCACCCTGTATCTTTTTTAATATCAACATTTTATTAAAGTAATTTGGGTTAAATCGTAATATTTTAGAGTGTAGAATCTACTGTTTCTCTTTGTACAATTACTTATCACCAAAAAGTCTGTTCTGATTCCAAATCAACAAAACTATCTAATATCAATCTCTTTCAACGAAACGCACTTTGTCGTTTTATGAAATTATTATTTTTCTCCTAAAATTAATCTCTCAATATAAAATGATTGTCAGTTAGGTACGATCCTGTGTAGATATTTTTTACGGTTCCAGAAATTCCTTGAAATGTTTTAATAAAAATCATCATCCGTATGGAATTTTCATGTTCGGAAGCTTGTCAAAGTAGAACCGATCCTGAATATTTTCCAAAGAACTAATAAAACAGGAGTATCGGAAAAGGATCCGCAAAAGATCGCAAAAAAAGGACGACGATTTCACCCGTCGATGTCTCAGACATTCAAAAGATAAAGCGGAACAATGTGTGGAGGTAATTTTTTTCAAAAGGTGGCTTTATTGAGGCCAAAGTGTGAAATCCGCGTTGAAAAATTTTATAGGTAGATCTGAATATTTATGAGCACTAAAGGCCAGCGATTAAAATAAAATTATTTTATGGTCTTTGGGCAAACAATGTAAGTTTATTCGAAGTTGATAAAATGTAGAAGTAAAATGTAGAAAAGTTTTGTTGCTGCACCCAAGGTAAGAAAACTTAACAATTTCTATACCAAGCTTGACCGTTTTCTATGAAAAAACAACTACTTCCTGGGCTATATGCCCCAACGGACATTGAATTACATTCCAATAGAAAACGTGATGGCGACCGACTTCGTCGATACTTAAAACCATCTCTATCCTTGACCCCACTGCACATTCCGCTAGAAAGTGTAAGGAAGAAAACAATATATAGAATGATCAAGGAAGGAATTATCAGGGAAAAACCTCGATCACTTATTTTTGATCAAACTTGGGAAATGCCCCAAGATGATATGCCAAAGAAATTCAACTTTGTGAGAAAATTCATCACAAAGCTGAGTAATAAATCTGAATGGGATGAAGACACCATACAGAATTTAAACCAGAATACCATAAAGTGGTACACGGACGGTTCCAAGCTAGACGAGGGAACTGGGATAGGAGTTTTTGGACCGAGAGCCAAATACTCAGATAGCTTGGGCACATACACGAGCATCTTTCAAGCAGAAGTCCGCGCCATCGAAAGATGTGTGGAATTCAATATTGGAAGAAACTACCGCAGACAAGAGATTGTGATCATCTCGGATAGTCAAGCAGCCATCAAAGCGCTGAGCTCAAATATAATCAGTTCCAAGATGGTTTGGGAATGCCTAGGCAAACTAAATGAACTAGGCCAGAAGAACACTGTCACCCTCCTATGGATCCCGGAACACATAGGAATAGAGGGTAAAGAAACAGCAGATAAGCTGGCAAAAAAAGGAGCTGAAACCCCACATTTGGGACCAGAACCATCTTGTGGGATCAGCAGTAGAGTAATCTTAGGAAAACTAAAGGAAGATATGGAGAAGGAAAAATCCAAGTACTGGAATCAGCTGGTAGGACTGAGGCAATCTAAGATACTACTGGGGAATCATGACCAGAAGAGATCTCTTAGCTGCCTCAACCTCAGTAAAAAAAGGCTCCGAATTCTAACGGGAATATTAACCGGGCATTGCCGGTTAAGAAGCCACACGAAGAAACTAGGGTTAGCAGATGAAGCAAAGTGCAGATTCTGTGAGGAAGAGGATGAAACCTCAATACACATACTCTCAGAATGCCCTGCCTTGCAAAATTCTAGGGCTAGATACCTAGGAGCACATGAAATAGAGGAAGGGAATCTACCTGATTTGAAGCCCGACGATGTCCTAAACTTCCTCAGGAAAATAGGACTCGAAGAGCTGCTATAGGTCTGAGAAAACATGGCAAGTAAGGGGGGACACAATAGATCCTATAGGTCGCAGTGCTTTTTGATGGAACAAAATACAGTTCAATCCAAACAATGGCTTGATAAATGTTGCCCAGCACAATCAATTATTTTGAAATACCGTAAAGACTCTGCAGTTATCAAAGGAACTTGGGCATTATATAATTCACGAATAATTGGATATGCGAAACCTCTGCGCAAAGTGGGCGCAGCCTGAGCTCACAATCTTTCAAAAACAACAACGGAGTAACTAACTTCGTCTTAACTTCCTTCAAGTTGACATGCCCGCTTTGTATATCATTTATTCCAGTTTCCATCATTTTCTCGAATATCATAGAACGTTCTGGTAAACCATGGAACTCAAAAGGAAGAATGTAACCTGATAATTGTTGAATCAGATAGTAGGTCATCCATCTCAAATGTGACTGAATCCAAACAGAAAGGATCCAATGAAACTCAAACTCAAAACCACAGAATTTTATTCGTTTAAATTACACTTATTGCAACTAGTTTCGGCAACTAGTTTCGGACCATCATCAGGCTGTAAAGAACACAATACAATTGGTTTACAAGAAAAAAGAAACCAATGGTTGAAAAAGATGCCAGCAGTTAAAGGTGGTAAAATTAATTAATATTAAACAGATTAAACAAATATCTGACGGACAATTATTTAAATATAAGTTAGAATATGTCAGTTAAACAATAGCTTTTACAAACTATGAGAGTATAAAATCATTTTTAACAATTTAGAACTGCAATGATGAACAATTATTATACAGTGTGTCCACTTAAGTTCGCACCATATGGGAAACTTTCTTATTATTTGTTTTACGAAAAAAAGTTATTCTTCATAAAAAGTTCTGCATGGTGTAAAAACTAAAATACAACCATCAGATATTAAAAATTTTCAGTCGTATACGAGGTATGTTCAAAAATATGAATTTTACCAAGAGCAAAGTACCTCAATTTTTTATAATATCGAAAATTGTTATCAAGAAAATTTATTTAGAAGTCCACAACATGTTCAAATATACAGCCATGTATACAAAATGTTTAAAATGGAGATTTTCTACATTTTGCTATTGCATGTCTACCCTACAACAGTAATAAATGCATAAGTACATTTTTAATCAAGTTGCCATGATATTTACATATCTGACATTAAACGTAAAATACATATTTGACAGTTACAATAAATTTTAATTAAAGATGCCGGTGGTATTGAATTTAGAAGAAAAAATAGAAAGTGTGCTAATTGTGGGTGATAATTATAAAACGTATCGGGAAGCAGCTGAAATATTTAATAACAGACATCAAGGAAGAAATAGACAACATACAACAGTTATTAGACTTATGGTAAAATTCAAAGTATACGGAGATGTTAAAAATAAATTCAGCAACAAACGTGAAAAACGCGTTGCAAATGAGGTGACGAAATTAGATGTAATGTTATCTACAGTGCAAGATCCTAAATGTTCTCTACGAAAGAGGGCATTGTTGTTGCAAAATGCAGGTAAAAGTACAATTGCAAAAATTTTGAAGGAAAATCAGTTTAAACCATATAAGCCTAAATTTATTCATACATTGAAACCTAGAGACTACGATAAGAGAATAGAATTTTGTTTTCTTATTCAAGAAAAAATTGAAGACGGTCCTTTTTTTGTTAGAAAAATAATGTTTTCAGACGAAGCTACATTTAATTCAAATGGAACGGTAAGTTCTCAAAATTGTCGATGGTGGAGTGACAACAATCCTAACTTCACAATTAGGACTCGTGATCAATATTCATTTAAAACAAATGTTTGGTGTGGCATTTACAAAGATAAAATAATTGGGCCATTTTTTTTTCGACAATCCATGACCTCTCAGAATTATCTAAATTTCTTACAAACTCACGTGTTTGATTTTATTGATGACCTATCACTACATGAACGGCAACAAATATGGTACCAGCAGGACGGCGCTACATGTCATAGTACATTGGAAGTAAGGCAGTATCTGGATCATTTGTTTAACGGAAGAGTAATCCACAGATATTCAGAGACTTTTTGGCCAGCTAGGTCGCCAGATTTAACCCCGTTAGATTATTTCTTTTGGGGTTACTTGAAAGAGAATGTATACAAACAAGGGCCGTTTACAAACGTCCAACATTTGGAAAGGGTTATTACGGAAACCATTCAGACTATAACTCCCAACATGATTAGAAATGTGTTAAGAGAATTTTGTCGTAGAACGGAAACTTGTATTGAAAGAGAAGGTGGGTACGTTGAGGCAATGGCGGTTTGATCGAAGAAAATCTATTATTTAATATTTTTTGCAAATATTTTTAACAACTTATTGTTATAATTGCTATTTATGTTAGATTGTAAAATAAGTAACGTTGTTATGTGTACGAATTATTTTAAAACATCAACAAAATGCTGCAAAAGTCAAGTTGGGAAACGAAAAGGTTATCAAATTTTTGATAACAAATGAGTTAAATGTTTTTTAGATATAGTTTACAATTTTAAATAAATTTTCTTGATAACAATTTTCGATATTATAAAAAATTGAGGTACTTTGCTCTTGGTAAAATTCATATTTTTGAACATACCTCGTATACAACTGAAAAATTTTAATATCTGATGGTTGTAATTTAGTTTTTACACCTTTTTATGAAGAATAACTTTTTTTCGTAAAACTAATAATAAGAAAGTTTCCCATATGGTGCGAACTTAAGTGGACACACTGTATAAAAGTAATGAAAAAGGTAACATCTTAAACAGATCAAATAACGAAACAAATTTTCTTTTAACTGTTTGTTTACATTAATACATCTTAGTTATATGAACGAAATGAGCAGTGGGATTTTCATAAAAATTACTTACCAAAGTCACAGAACCAGGAATCAAGGATCCTAACACATCGTAGACTAGGGTTAATTTGTATTATTATACCTTACGTGGTACTACTAAAATTTGATATGAAAATTATAGTATGTGGTTTTAAAAAATATGAATAAGAAAAGCAAAAGTAATTTAAGGGGTAGAAGGAGGAAGGAAAGTAGCTACTAGATGGAGTAAAAAACGAAAAGTAGGACAAATGGAGAAGATGGAGGATTCCCACTTATTGGAGTAAGAAACCAATAGTGAGAAGGGGATAATTGTTATTGAATTATTATTAAAGAATCCAATGGTAGTAGTAAGCGCTACTCGTTAAAACTTTCTTGAAATTGAATGAATCGTAAGAAAAATTATAATAAAGTTCACCCTACAGTTTTCCAATTTTCCAAAATTTGTCAATAATAACGTGCAATAATCCGGATTTAGTCGACACCAAACGTAATTATATTTTCTAAAAAGTTTCTGTGGACCTTCAGGAATTTACCGAGTTCTATTTTGGTGCACACGGTGGATAATCTCAATTCTCTGAAAAGTTACCGGCTCATCGTCCTCGTTTCGTTTCATTTCCAGCTTCAAACGAGACATTCTCAAAAGGTCTACCTACTACTAAAAACTTTTCGGGTTTTGTATTCGGTTTTAATACAAAAGTTTCCGGAGTTTATATTTTCACGGGCTGCTAAATTCTCAATGAGAACAGCAGCAGGGATGGTTAGTGAATATCAAACGCGTCACAAGAAGAGAATCATTGTAATAGTTTAACAGATGCGGAGTAGGGTGTCGGTTATTTAACGATTTGATTTTTGAGTTTGCAGCGCCCCTAAAATGTTTAGTGTATGACCCCAAAAAAAAATCGAACCTATATAAGCCCTTAATATTGATAATAAACCGTGCCACAAAGGCGATTGATTTTTTGTAATTTTTGCAATCAATTTTGTTGTTCCTCGGCCAGCTCATACAAAGCTCAATTATTTTTTCCTACGACCACCATCCAAAACACTATTTTGCACATTGGTTACAGTACGCAAAATCAGCAATTTCTCATAGCAACAAAAGTTGTGGGAAAAGTGACATAAGGCATAGCCAAAGTGACATTGGGCATACCCAAAATAAATACCTGCAGCAAGTTGTCAATCTCGTTATCTAGTAGAGTCGATGAATCATTACAGAAATTTGATTCTGTTCCTGTTCTCTCAACATCAGCTACGAATGACTTATTAACAATAACCGAAAACTTGTCGGAAACACCAACACCAGGGATAAAGATCCAGAACTGTTCCCATTTTACAGTTCATTATAATTTTAAGTGAAAAATCCCATGCAAGGAAAGTTAAATTTAGAATACGTTTTAGTCCGGTCAATTTAGACCTGAAAACAGTAATGAAATAACAAAAATTACGACAGAGCTAATTTTTGTTAAATACCTTTATTTTACTATAAAAATGAAAAATTAAAAAGTCCCCATCTGTCCTATATGTGCTTCAAAAGTTATCCGGGGTCAAAGGTCAAAATTTTATGTTTTTTGAGTTTTTCTCAAAAACCGTAAGTTTTTTTGAAAAAATACTTCAGACCAAATTTGTAGATCTCAAAATTCTCTACAAAAATGGTCCTTATAATTTTTTCTATAAGTATTACCGTTCCTCAGATATCACGATTCTAAGAGTCACTTTATATATAATGTGCACACGTTTCCACACCACCTGTAAGGTAGTGTACTCAGCTCGTTTTTTTTTTAACGTGGTTTCCCCAGTAGGCCTATTCCACGAATCGCTATTACGTAATTTTTTGTCACAATACTTATTTCAGTGCATGGAGATTATTCGGGTTGATAATGTTTATGGAGTGTAATTGTTAGTTTGATTTCTTTTGATACTTTAATCTGATTCATACTCGTTATAAGTAACTTCAACAAGCATGTCTTCTGCGATTTCTTCTTCTTCTTCCTCTTCTTCTCCTTGCTGAGTGTTCATAAATTGTTCAAATAATGATGTATCAGTAGTCTCTTCATCAGCATCACATGAATCATCCTCTGTTGTACTTAACTCAACATTTGAACAAGACTGATCTCGGCAATTGGTACACGCAGGTGAACACTGTAGTCCTACTTTTCTACAGCCGCATCTGGCACTACAACCTTTCTTGCAATTGCAAAAAATTGTATTAAGGAGTTTTTCAGGTGCAGGGAGAAGCAAAGTTGTAATTGGTTCCAGAGTATTATTTACTAATTTCCAACCCCAGTCTTCAGGGTTAAGTTGATTACCTTGCCATGTCTGTACTTGCTAATATACCCGATACAAGTGCTGAATAGCAGATGCCGATGTTGGAGGAAAACAAGATAGCTGCAATTGCTTCTTGTTTCGGGTATTTTTGACAAATGTTAAATATCTGTACTTATCAATACAATTGATTTTCATTGGAGCTCCATAAACTGCAAGAAGAAATCGAATCCCTTTCGTAATAATTGTCTGAGGTGGAGAATCAATGTCCGTAAACACTTTCGCACAGTCAATTAAATCTGTTTTTTCAAATAATTTTAAAATTGAATTTTTGCCCCTTCTGTACATTGCTGATGTAGTATCGCAACCGGTTGTCGCATGCAAAAATAAAATATAGTTTTGGCATTTAGGGACTGACACTCCTTTAAATATAATTTTCTGAATAGAATGTATAGCATATACATAAAAAAGACACAAACAGGAATTTTTACTTGCTTAAGTACCTGAATGTGTGTATACGTGGTTGATGTGTGCACATTATATATAACGTGACTCTTAGAATCGTGATATCTGAGGAACAGTAATACTTATGGAAAAAATTATAAGGACCATTTTTGTAGAGAATTTTGAGATCTACAAATTTGGTCTAAGGTATTTTTTTCAAAAAAACTTACGGTTTTTGAGAAAAACTCAAAAAACCTAAAATTTTGACCTTTGACCCCGAATAACTTCTGAAGCACATATAGGACAGATGGGGACTTTTAATTTTTCATTTTTATAGTAAAATAAAGGTATTTACCAAAAATCAGCTCTGTCACAATTTTTGTTATTTCAATATCGTATAATGACCGGACTATTTCTTAAAACGTAAATTTGTTACCTACTGTAATATTTAATAAATCTTTAAATACGATCTTTAGTAATTTATTTAAATGAAATGCAGAAATTTTCACCGCCAAAAGCTATGCCATGTTAGAAAAAGTGCTCATAAAAAAGTATCGTGTGCAACACGATCGTTTGTTTGTTTTCTGGATATGGTGGTCGTTTTGGATGGTGGTCGTAGGAAAAGTATAGTGTGCAACAAGTGCGCAAATGCAAATTTCTCACGAGTGTGAAAAGTTGCGGCACGAGACGAAGTCGAGTGCCGCAATTCACACGCACTTGTTACACAATATACTAACAGGTCGTCTGAAAAGTCCCCGGTCTGACCTATAGATGACGACACTAGAATTAAATCCATTTCATTTTTAGATAGTATCAACCTTCAAAAGATTCGTGTAAAATTTTGACAGCTGTCGGACTATTAGTTTGTGAGATATTGCATTTTTAGTGAAGCAACTTTTGTTATTTTCAAAAAGTTGGAAAAAAAGTATTTCGTCTGCTTATTAAATATTGTTATTTGAAAGGAAAAAATACAGTTGAAGCAAAAGCTTGGCTTGATAATGAGTTTCCGGACTTTGCGCCAGGAAAATCCACAATCATTGACTGGTACGCAAAATTCAAGCATGGTGAAATGAGCACCGAAGACGGTGAACGCAGTGGACGCCCAAAAGAGGTGGTTACCGACGAAAATATCAAAAAAATCCACAAAATGATTTTGAGTGATCGTAAAGTGAATATGATCGAGATAGCTGACACTCTAAAGATATCTAAGGAACGTGTTGGACAAATCGTTCACGAATATTTGGGTATGCGGATGCTCTGTGCGAAATGGGTGACGCGCGTGCTCACAATCGACCAAAAACAGCAACGAATTGATGATTCTGAGCAGTGTTTGCAGCTGTTAAGTCGTAATAAACCCGATTTTTTGCGTCGATATGTGACTATGGATGAAACTTGGCTCCATCACTACACGCCTGAGTCCAATCGACAGTCAGCTGAGTGGACTGCGGCCGGTGAACCGCCACCAAAGCGTGGAAAGACTCAACAGTCAGCTGGCAAAGTTATGGCCTCAGTTTTTTGGGATACACATCGTATATTGTTCATCGACTATTTGGAAAAGGGAAAAACAATCAACAGCGACTATTACTGTGCATTATTGGAGCGATTGAAGACCGAAATCGCGAAAAAACGGCCCCACATATAAAGAAGAAAAAAGTGTTGTTTCATCAAGACAATGCACTGTGTCACAAATCAATGAAAACGATGGCAAAATTGCATGAATTGGGCTTCGAATGGACTAGTTTATTGATTTTTTTTTATATTTGCATCTTATAAAATAAGTTTTTAGTGGTTCAACTGTACAAATAAAATTTTTATAAAATTAATCCTCTAGCCATAATCGGCTTTTTAAATTTAAATTTAATGGTTACATACGTCATAAGTGGTAAGTGACGTGTTTCAATAAGATTGGTAGAAAATTTGCGATGTTGTCGATATGCTTTAATATTAACCGAGAAACTTATCTCTCTCTCTTATTTGTTGTCATTAAAAAGAGATAAACATATTGATATTTTTGTTCTCTGATTGACCCTTTATCAAATAAGGAGTAAAACACTAAACAAAATATTCTGTCATTTTCGTCAGTTTAATTTGTTGTTTGGTTGTGTTTGGTTTATGAAAGAAATTACTTCTATAGGATTTTTGGTTCGAAAATAAAAATCCCTAACACCTTCTCTTGGTGTTATAGCGGTTCCTTCAAAAATAACCAATAGAAGTAATTGTTCTCTCGGGGAGCAACCCTTCTATCGGTACAGTGAGAGAACGAATTTCAAGAATACGGTTTTGGAATTTTTAATAGAACCACGCCCACTTTCTATTGGCTGTTCTATTCTATCACCGTCAAGAATAGGGGTTTTGTTTGTTTATTACAGATAAACACGATTTTCTCTCCTGTCATATATCTTGTCAACTGGTACAATCAGTTAGTCACAGAACACGGTGTTTTGTGCCGCCAGTTCTTTGAGAATACTTGAAACGAACGTAGCTAAAATGTGACAACGTTGACTTTTAAACACATTTCATTATTGGTTATTAGTTGGCGCTACGTTTAAAACGTACTAATTATTTATTGCTAAATTTTACGAAATGAGAAAAATTAATTGCAAAATGAATACCAATATAAGTAAGTAGGTATCTTATCCTAAATATATATGGCTATCATTTTGATTAATATGATCCTACTAAACTAGTCCATTGCTTCCTCACCCACCGTATTCTCCAGATCTAGCCCCCAGCGGCTTTTTCCTTTTCTCTGACCTGAAGAGAATGCTCGCGGAAAACCAATTTGGCTCTGATACTGAGGTAATCGCCGAAACTGAAGCCTATTTTGAGGACAAACCGAAGGAGTACTACAAAAATGGTATCGAAAAGTTGGAAGGTCGCTATAATCGCTGTATCGCCCTTGAAGGCAACTATGTTGAATAAAAAAAATGAATTTTGTCAAAATATTGTGTTTTACTATGGTAGACCGGGGACTTTTCAGGCGACCTGTTATTGTAGTAAATTTAATGCTCTACAAAAAAATCTTGGTAATTTTTTCGATAAATTCACTTGCTTAAAAGTTATTCAAGCTCAAAGTTACTACCCAAAGTTACTAACCAGAATTGACTCTTATGTTCTTTTTCGCTTTCAGTTACACACTCACGAAGTCGTCGAGGTATGCGCGAAGATCCTGTACCAAGTGGAGTTGTCAAGGAACACCTTAGAGCAAATGTGGGGATTCAGCGTCGAAGCTGAGCTAGTAGAAAACGCCGATCGTCAAGACGAGCTCTGCTGTTACGTGAGCAGAGTAGAAGACAAAAGCGTAGCCATGCAAAACGGTAAGGGAATTCAACATTTATCGATATTTTATGCGTGTCTGATCAGACCCCTCTTTCCCACTGGGCACTCTGGGCAAGTGCCCAGGGCCCCGTGATCGATAGGGGCCCCCTCGTCCCTGCCAGATCACGTCCCCCTTCAATCAACATAGATTCTTAAGTACTAACCTGTGAATGTTAAATGAGTTACTTTTGTGGATTATATTACATTATCTATTCATTTAATGTGACTGTCAATAAAAATGAATCTAGAAACTTGCTCATCTACTTTCTTTGTTTATTCTAACAAAATAGTGTTCTGTCAAAGTCATAGGGGCCCCATTATCCTAATATGCCCAGAGCCTCCAATAAGTTAAAGACGGCTTTGTGTCTGATTATCAATTTTCGCAGGTATTATCAAAAGCGATGAAATAATGGTGATTAACGGAGCCATTGTGTCGGATTTGGATATGATGTACCTCGAAAGCGTTCTGCAAGAAGAACTTTCTTTGTGCATGATGATGCGATCTTCTAGAACGGAACCTCCAGATCTAGCCGGTATTCTTCGAGCGACTGATGACATTATCGACAGTTTGGTTTGTCCTCCGCCACCATCTGAACCACCGGTGATTAGCGAAGAGATGATCTCGGGACTTATCGTACCTGCACCAGGTTGGAGTGAGTTTAGATGAGTGTCGTGGATGTGTTGAATGTTTATCTTTATTTATTTTAGAAAAAATTTCAATATTTAATCGGTTTTTGGTACAGTTCATTTGTTTGTAGTGAACTATACAGAAATGAAATTCCTTCAAAATAAAATAGATTAAAATGGAGAATACAGAGTCACACGAGAAACTGTACCGGGTGTCCGAATAAGAACGGCTCTCGGCCATATATCAGTAACCATTGATAGTACAGCTTCGGAAAAAAAAAATATGATAAAAATGGCCTCGAGAAACACCTGGAAATTATTTACAGACTCGTAGGTCTACCGCTAGAGGGCGTAATTTAATACTAAGAATTAAGAAATCAAAATTTTACAAAAATTGCCTTATTAAAGGGCATTTTTAATGCGATAATCAAATTCTACGAACAATTCTGCGTATTTTTGGTTTCAAAAGTTTTAGTCTATCTTTTCAAATATAAGGTGGGGGAGAGTGGGAACATTATTTTAGAAAAAGTTCTGTAAGTCCTGTCCTGTTTAACCGATCTTTGCAAACTTGGTCTTGTTGATAACAGCTTTCTTCCACCAATATTATAGTTATCATTTCCAAACAACCTAATGAGTGACGTGCCTGCTAGAGGGCGAAACTTTTTTTCTTTTTTTAATCTAGTTCTCTTTGAAAAATATTAAATAGAAGCATGCAATTTTAACCATGAATTATAAAATTAGACCAAATTAGCAACAAAATGGTGAAAACCGCATGTCAATATCTTTTTCCTATCCCGAGATATCTTAAGAAACGTGTAAATTTTAAGTATTTTTCTTTGAATATTAGAATACTCTGGTTATACTGAACGGCATTTAATAATTTTGGACTTCCTAAAATTGAATGTTCTTGTCCTCTTTGTGATGTTTTTAAATATTTCAATATCACTGTTACTGTCACCGGTAAACGCCTGTAAGGTAGTTGAAATGAAAAAATATAAAAATAGTAGTGGGCCATGGAAAACAAAGCACGCATAGTGGGTCCTTTTTTCTTCGATGAAAATGTATCTGGAGAAACATACCTAACTATATGCTTCAAAATGAATTGGTTCCTACTTTAAGGATTTTATTCCCCGATAATTTGGATCCCATTTATTTGACCAACAGATGTGGTTTCAACAAGACGGAACACCACCACATTTTGCTCAAATTGTACGGATCTATCTCAACGGAGTGTTTCCGAATAGGTGGATTGGAAGAAGGGGCCCAATTGAGTGGCCAGCAAGATCACCCGATCTCACCCCATTAGATTTTTTTTATGGGGATATTTAAAAAGTAAGATTTATACTACTAAACCTAACGACATAGCCGAGCTTCAGCAAAGAATCAGAGACGAAATTATTCAAATGACGCCGGAAGTATTACAAAATGTTAGGAATCGTTTTTAAGATCGATTGGGATATTGTCAGCAACAAAATGGAGGGCATTTTGAACATTTATTGCATTAAGGTAGTTTTAAAAAACATTTCGGTATTTTATTTTTTTCTAACACATTGCTTGTAAAAAGAACAAAAAAAATACCTACTTGTATTTGCAATTGAAAAAGCTTTAAAATAAAAAAAAATATCAACCTACCCTTTCATTAAAAAAAAAGTTGGTGGTCGCTACAACCCTTAATATAATTAAGAAAATAAATAAACCTCTTTATATTTTATGCCCCATAGAAAATAAAAGTTGACGTGTTTCAGGAATTTTGCGACAAACAAATTAAATTACAGAATTTGTTCCAGTTAAACTTTCCACTCTGTATAATAACAGTTATTAGTATAATACAATTTCTGTTGGTATTACTCTTATTATACTCTTATTTGATATTTTTAATGTTATACAATATGTATAAATAAATAAATTTCTTAATATATTCTTGATAGTCAATGCGAAAGAAATTGTGTATGAAAGTATAATGATTTGGAATATGAAAACTCATCCTCTACTTTTGTGATTCATTTACATTTACACACTTTTACAGATGTAATAACGGGATTGGATTGAATTTGCTAGAATCTTTGGAGATTAGACGTTTTAATGAACAAATTCACCCTATATTTTTTTAAATCTACCTTTTTATAACATCAAATAGTTCTATTTTTGACATTTCTTCTTCATATACTTGATGTTTACGTTATTGACTAACTATGTTTTATTGTTGTTCTCTCAATTATTATTATTAATTCATTCATAGAACAAAACCTTCTCTCCTAGTATTGTCTAATCAATGATTAAACATTTATTTTCCTTTTTCCACTACTTCTGTGGATCCTCTATTGTCTCGCTTAACGATCTTTTACACTGAAAAAATTATTGGACCTTATATCAATTATCAGCTGTGATTGAGCAAAAGAGATCGATTTTAATTACTTATTTAATGTATTTGATCAAAATTATTATTAAAAGAAACATTTTACTGGTATTGATATTAATATTTTGATAATTGAAATCAATCAAATGAGTATACAGTTATCAACCATACAAATAATCAATATGATTATTTTATAATTGAAGTGATACTTTTAGTAATTGTAATAATCTGTTTAATAATCAATGTTTAAAGAAAAACTCAATTACATTTTAGTATTGTTTAGATGTTTAAAATTATCAAATAAAATCATCAAATTAATCTAAAATTAATTATCAGGTGTGATCAAACCAGAGAGGTCGATTTTAATTACATATTTGATCAATTTAATCAAAATGAGTACTATGACAATTACTGTACTGACATTGTAATGATTACTTTGATAGTTGATATTTACAGATTATTCACCTTACAGATGATATAATTATTTTACACCTCTAAGTTAATCAACAGCATGGAAATGATGCTATTTGTATAATAAGGAACAAAGTGCTTTCATTGATGTACGGTACAGCACTTATGACGTCCTTTTCCTCCCTGAGAAATAAATACTTTGAAGTGGATAGAGCAATATAGAATATACATTTATTTATTTTAAATTGTAAAATTAATTGTAATAGACTTGCAACCTGGTTACAACTTATTTCTTGCTCTCAATCACAATGCTAATCTAAACGATGACTGAGGAGATCAAATTTCAATACTTTTTGTAATTGAAACAATATCTCTCTGGTGATAGAATTTCCCGCGTAAATTTACTAAAATTCAATAACTTATTTCATTAAAACAATCATTCTGGTGATAGACTTTAAAGTACTTTAGTTCGTTTTCAACTTTAATTAAAATACCTACATATCTACACCTGTTAATGTAATTTAATGCTTTTAAATATAAAAATTGGATGTTTTTCCTTTCTATAATAATGCCAAGAAAATTTATATTTTGAATAGAAGTATTTGCCTATTGTTATTAAAGCAAAATTGCTATTTTAATTGAATTTATGCTAATTTAATACAGTGTTATAGGTACTAATATTTAGTATAAGAATTAAATTTTCCACTTATAACATTTCCCCTATTTACTCATTTACTTTATAAATATTAATAATAAATATTATATAGTAACAAAATTACAATTATAAATTGTTATAAAATTAATTTTAACAGATTTAGCGCTATGATTCTATAATTACACTGTTTTTTTAATAGCTCACCTACATATTCACAACTTTATTTTAATAACAAAGCTAATCAAAATGATTACTGAGGAGATCAAAATTCAATACTTTTTGTGATTGAAACAATCTCTCTGATAGAATTTCCCGCGTAAATTTACTAGAATTCAATAACTTATTTCATTGAAACAATCACTCTGGTGATAGACTTTAAAATTCTTTACTTCGTGGAGAAGCGTCATTGTCAGCTTTACTTAAAAACACCTATGTACCCCTGTTAATGTATTATGGTGGCTATTATGGTACATTTATAATTTTTGTTCATCTTATTGTATGTTTGGCTTTCCTAATTGCTTTGTCAAAAAAGAAAATAATCCAGTAAAAAGATAAAAAGGTTATGCTAAATAGAAGATCGTTTAAGCATAATAAATTATTTTTATCCTCCTTACTTGCAAAATCAATTCAATGAATTGGCAACATCGTGAAAAACATCGGTTATTCCATACATATTTTGGAGACCGAGCAGCATTTTAGCTTTCTTTCTTAATATAGAGTTGTTTACGGATTGTGATCTTGTGATCTGATATGTATTATTTTATAGTGCCTATTATAATAATAATTATAATCATTTTTACTGCAATTTGAGGTAAGTCTTTTAATAGCTAATAAATTAATTATAATAGGGCAGAGAAATATTATCATTATTGTAAGCAAATGTTATAACTTAAAATTTTCAATTTTAAGAAATTAAATTCACATTTAAAATGTACAGTGAGTCAAATAAAATCAAAAATAGCAAAAATGAATGGCAAAAAAGATATTGGTAATAAATGACCCATAATTATTATTTCATTTTATAATCAATTATTATTATTTTAGTACCAGAGGAAGATGCCCAAAGCTGCATTGAAACTTTAAAATACAGTCATCTGTCTTCAGAAGAATTTGACACTATATGGAAAGCATGTAGAAATTTAAGGCTGCATCAAATAAAAACGTTCACTACAATAACAGCTGTATTGGAAGAATGGCCCTTTTATAGACAACCCTCTGGTAAAGGTTATTAATGCAATTAAAAACATTAAGTATATTTATAATTTATTATTGCAGATTGAAATGGATTTTGAGTCAGCTTTTAAAGGCAAGGGATATCTACTTGCAGAATGGAGAGCGGAATTTCCAGCAATGTTATTGTCGTTTCTCAGGGAGGAACAACACGTAAAGAATAAAAATATTAAACTATTGTTGGTTCAACTCATGACTGAAGCTAATGAAAGTAAGTATTTCTAACCGTTTCTCAGAAAATCATTTTTCTTGTATTTTGGAGAGGAAAACATATATACTCTTTCAGATTATACTTATTTTTCCTTCAGTTGTGGATTTGAACTTTAACCTGAAACCTATTTAATAAAATATTTTATATTTTAGATGGCTGTGACGTAGCCTTGTTATGGTGTCTACATGGATATATGGTACCTACAAACAAAATAGTAAAAAAGGACAAGTTCGGAAAAAACACCACGACAATATTTACCATTAGTGATTCTCAGGAATCATTTTTATTTTTGGCACGAACAATACAGGAACTGGAAAATTATGTTGCATGTTTAAAGGAAACAAAGAAATGTGTTCAGCCGTTTGTTTATTGTATACCTAGAAGAAAATATTTTTAACATAGAAACAATTGGTTTGTTCTTTGATGATATTAGATACCAATTCTTTCATGTCTTAAGGGCAGTTGATATTTGTTTCAAAATAATATACTTGTTTAATTTACAATTTCCTTCAGAGTCCATAATGCCATGGAGTTTTATTGAACAGTATTTTTTTTATTTAAAAGTAACCATCATTATGCAAAAGTTCATGTTTTTTGTGAATACTTAAAGAACAATAAAAAATAAACAAAATGTAACAAAACGAATATTTTATTTATCCATTATTCCATCAACTAACTCCAACGACAATTATTTAGTCGTATGCAGTGGATAATTTGATAATCTTGCTGTGATTAATTTAATCAACAAAATAATTGTATTAATCTACAACAATGATTAATTTTAGTCGTTTTCAGTGATTAGTTTGATAATCTTGCTGTGATTAATTTAATCAACAAAATAATTGTATTGATCTACAATAATGATTAATTTTAGTCGTATTCAGTGATTAGTTTGATAATCTTGCTTTGAATAATTTAATCAACAAAATAATTGGATTTGTTGTTTTTTCATATTGTGTTGATCTCCTCAGTAATTAAATTAAACTTTAGTCGTCCACAAATCAATACTAGTATTTGATAACATCAATCAACTTATGTTATTAAATTAATAATTTTGTGTGATTGCACCAATACCTAGAGTTCAGTCAATTACATTGGAATGATTGCTTTAATCACTTTGCGTATCGGCTGAGTTTTAATCACTAGAAACATTGATTCAATACACATTTTAATTAAATAGTGGCTACTTTTTCGTTCAGTGTATATACAGGGTGTTTCTTAAGTAATCTAAAATATTATATGGGGCGCTTCGTTACTCAATTTTAAGACGAAAAGTTCATATAAACATGTGTGATAGGTGTTGTCGTTTATGAGATACAGGGTGTTGTACGTGAAATTAATTTTTCTTGGTGACGCTACTGATTTATATTTTTTTATTATTTTATTACAAGCAACATGTGTTAAACATAAAGAAAAAATAATACATTTCAGAGCAAATGTTCAAAATGTCCACCTCCAGCTAAAATGCAAGAATCCGCTCGATGTCTAATGGATAACATTACAGCCGTCTATGATACGATTTTGAAGATCTTGTACGTTTAATATCAGTGTTGTGTAAACAAGCGATTTCAAATATCCCCACACACAAAAATCCAGAGGATTGTGTCCAGGTGATCTAGGGGGCCACGGGTGTGGAGATCCTCGTCCGATCCAATGGCCTGGAAAAACATTATTTAAAAACTCGCGTACAATCACTGAAAAATGTGGAGGAGCTCCGTGATGCATGAACCACATGCGCCTTCTAATAATAATAGGTACATCTTCCAAAAGAAGTGGAAGTTCATTTTCTAGAAAATGTTGGTATGTCTCACCGGTTAACCGTACAGAAAGGAAAAATGGTCCAATTAAATAATCATCGATGATGCCAAGCCAAACATTGACCGAAAATGTTTGTTGAAATCGTTTTACACTTATGGTATGTGGATTTACATCTGCCCATATGTGGTCATTATGAAAATTCATAATACCATGTCTAGAAAAGTTGGCTTCATCCGTAAATAGAATATTGGCCACAAAATTCGGATTGTTCGCGATTTCACGTAAAATCCATTGACAATACTGTATGCGTAATGGATAGTCAGTAGGTAACAAATGTTGAACACGTTGAACGTGATATGGATACAATAAATTATCTTTTAGAATATTCCAAACAGTTTTGTTACTAACATTTACTTCATCTGCAACTTTTCTTGTACTCGTTTCTGGATGTTGGTCAATAATTTGAAGAATCTGGTTTTCCAATTGGAGATTTCTCACAGTTCTGGGTCGTCCAATAATATTCTTCGATTTAGCAAAAGTTCCAGTTTCTTGTAAACGAATATGTAACTTAGTAAACGTATCTGAACATGGTAAACGATTATTTGGATAACGCTGGGCATACGTACGTCTAGCTTCTAAGGCATTACCATTCGCTAATCCGTACAAAAAATGCATATTAGCCATTTCAACATTAGTAAACACTGGCATAGTTATTAACTAAACACAGCAGAGTCAATCAAATAAAAATGTACGATTTTTGCGTTGGTTTTCAAATTTGACACTTGTCAACATTATTTCAAAGGCCACTTAGAATAAGCATGTTTTTGCGTATTACTTCTAAAAACCAGTAGCGTCACCGGGAAAAATTAATTTCACGTACAATCAGAACTGACTTATTACAATAAATTCAACACCCTGTATCTCATAAACGACAACACCTATCACACATGTTTATATGAACTTTTCGTCTTAAAATTGAGTAACGAAGCTCCCCATATAATATTTTAGATTACTTAAGAAACACCCTATATACTCGTTTTACGTTTCTAGATTTTTCTTTTAAAATCGCGGCGTCTGCTTTATTCTCTGGATGTTTCGTTGGGGGTGGACTAGCTGCAATATTTTCTGGTATATAATTACTGAAATTAACCATATTTTCATATAGGTAAAGATAGATTTTCAACGGATTCAGAGGGACCTCCGTCATCGATGACCGACTCGGGCATAAAAGTCAGTTCGAGGACGAATTCCTTCGAAATAGAAAACTTATTGAAGAGCGCCGAACAAGTGACAGGATTTTGCAGGTCTCCGGTGGAATCGAGAAAAACTAGTAGTCCAACTGGAAGTATAGTCAGTAATACGTCACAAGCAGGTCTAACGCCGTCTAGACAACTTTCAGATGCGGAAAAATTGCGGAAAGTAATTTTGGAGCTGGTGGATACCGAAAAGGCTTATGTAAAGGTATTGTACTTCAATATTTCCCACAAAAATAAAACTAGTTTTCAATTTGTTCTGTTTAAACACTTTAAAATTCATAAAACGATATTTTTTTTCTCCCTGAAGATTTAAAAGCTGTTTATTGGAGTAGAATGTGCGAATTCCGAAACTTTTCAAGTAATAAGTTGTAAATTTTGCTGTAAAGTTCGCTTGTAAACATTCAATGTGATTTTTTTCCATAATTCTGGAGCATTGCCAATTTTGCGAAGATGAAAAACGTTACAATAATTCAAATTGGTTATTACCGAGATTAAAAAGTGGAAATTTTAAAGAAAAATAAAAAATCAACCGTATATTTTGCGATTTGAAATATTTTCTTCGTTTTCAGCATCTTAATAATTTGTTAGAAAACTATTTGGAACCTTTAAAGAAGGAAACTTTCCTTTCGAATGCCGAAATTAACGCCTTGTTCGGTAACATACAAGAAATCGTAACGTTCCAAAGGCAATTTTTAAATAATCTTGAAGATGCAATTGAATTAGAGGATGATTTCCATAGATTCGAATACAGCAGCCAATTTAAGGTAATTTATATAAACCCAACTGTGTTTTAATATATACTTAAATATGTTTAATTCTTCTTTGTAGAACGTTTTGTTTTCAATAGCCAGTTCATTTTTGTACTACGTGAACCATTTCAAATTGTACAGTTCGTTTTGCGCTAGCCACAGCAAAGCGCAAAAGGTTCTTCATCCTAGTAAGTAACTATTAAACTCAACAACTGATGAAAATGATTGTTTTATATGAAAATCGCTTTTAGACGAGGGTAATCAAGCTTTGCAAGAATTTTTGGCAGCTAGAAATCCGAAACAACAACATTCGTCAACTCTAGAATCGTATTTAATCAAACCAATCCAAAGGATTTTAAAATATCCTTTACTTCTTCAACAACTAGGGAATTTGACTGATCCCAATAGTGACGAACACCAACACTTATTAGGTAAGTACGAGTTTAAGCTAGGAAATTTTAATAATTTTAATTATTTTTTTGTATGTAGAAGCCTTAAAAGGTATGGAAAAAGTAGCTGAACACATTAATGAGATGCAAAGGATACACGAAGAATACGGAGCTATATTCGATCATTTGTTCAGGCAGCATCAAAAATCTTGCAAACAAGTAAGTGAAATTGTAAGTTTGATATTTTTTATAACTACCCAGTTACATTGTGTTGTGTAAATATTATCCTACAAACTTGATCTAACCTAACCTAACCTAACCTAACCTAACCTAACCTATCCTAACCTAACCTAACCTAACCTAACCTAACCTAACCTAACCTAACCTAACCTAACCTAACCTAACCTAACCTAACCTAACCTAACCTATTCGTAAATATTTTCCTAGTTTAACTTTATTTATTAAATAATACTGATTTTAAGAATAAAATTAAAATAAATAAAGGAATCCTGTGATGTTCAGTAATATAAATATCACAATAATATTTTGCTTTTTAACAAATTTCACACAAAAACGCTGATTTGCTGATGTAAATAGGACTCACAACTACTGCGGAATTATTTAAGATTAACTACTAGTCCAGTGATAAAATTGTGAAAATAATAATGTTTCACACTTTAAATAATGGTTTTATTTTTAATTAGCTGAATGCAGAACTCGAATTTATTCATTGTGTATCAATATTTTGGGTTTTGTTAACATTTTTTGTCACGAATAGATAAAAACTGTCTAGATAACTATGCCAACATAATTAAACTAAATCGGTAAATAATATCTGTCAGTTGTTGATGTGTTGACATTTAAATATCGTAGTAATAATTGCAGAAGTCAAGTTGATGTGGCAAACTTATTTAATCACAGGTATCCTCAGTTGCCTAATATTTCACAAGGTACTGTGTCTAAAATTCATGCACAATTCAGAGAACTTGAACATGTCAAACCATTAAAGAGAAAACCGCAGTTCGTTGAAGATGATGTGAAAGTGGATATTATGTTAAGTGTCGTGGAGAATCCAACGTCACGTTCACGTCAAATATCTCGTCAAAATAATGTGAGTCACACAACTGTCCTAAGGTGTTTCCATAAAGAAAAACTTCATCCACAAAAATTGATTTTTTGTGCAAGATAGGTAGATAGATAGATATATGTCTAAGAGGTGGCCAGAAGCCTATTCCACTGCGACCTTTTCAGATCTATTGTGGTCCTCGAAAAACTAGATTACATCCCCCAGTCCGACTCTCTTAATGTCTCTTATGTAACCTTCATGTAGTCCCTTGCCAATGGATATTCTTCTCCTAAAGTCAGGAACCGCATATTTACCAGTCCGTCGCACTGACATAAGATGTGCTCTGGTGTTTCCTCTTCTAGATGACAGAATCTGCACAGATCCGTCTCTGTCAACACCATCAGCTTAAGATACCTGTTTAGCTTACAGTGACCCGTCAATAGACTTACTATAGTTGTGACCGTTTTCCTGTCTTTACTCAATAAGTCTGACGTAAACTTTGGCGAATGTTCCATTATGAACTGTTTCGCTTGCCTTTGTCCTGGTGAATTCCACCACCATTTGCAATGCCGCAGAAAGGTTCCGGTCCTAAGAAAGGCATTGATGAGCCTAGTTTAGCCATTTCATCTGCCTTTTCATTGCCTTTTAGACCCCTATGCCCTGGTACCCAAGCTACCGTAACCTTGTTACGATCCCCCAGAGTATTCAGAGCATGCACACAGTCCCATACTAGCATAGAATGAACTAGTTTAGTAGGATCATATTAATCAAAATGATAGCAATATATATTTAGGATAAGATACCTACTTACTTATATTGGTATTCATTTTGCAATTAATTTTTCTCATTTCGTAAAATTTAGCAATAAATAATTAGTAAGTTTTAAACGTAGCGCCAACTAATAACCAATAATGAAGTGTGTTTAAAAGTCAACGTTGTCATATTTTAGCTACGTTCGTTTCAAGTATTCTCAAAGAACTGGCGACACAAAACACCGTGTTCTGTGACTAACTGATTGTACCAGTTGACAAGATATATGACAGGAGAGAAAATCGGGTTTATCTGTAATAAACAAACAAGACCCCTATTCTTGACGGTGATAGAATAGAACAGCCAATAGAAAGTGGGTGTGGTTCTATTGAAAATGTCAAAACGGTATTCCTGAAATTCGTTCTCTTACTGTGCCGATAGAAGGGTTGCTCCCCGAGAGAACAATTACTTCTATTGGTTATTTTTGAAGGAACCGCTATAACACCAAGACAAGGTGTTAGAGATTTTTATTTTCGAACCAAAAATAGTATAGAAGTAATTTCTTTCATAAACCAAACACAACCAAACAACAAATTAAACTAACGAAAATGACAGAATATTTTGTTTAGTGTTTTACTCCTTATTTGATAAAGTGTCAATCAGAGAACAAAAATATCAATATGTTTATCTCTTTTTAATGACAACAAATAAGAGAGAGATAAGTTTCTCGGTTAATATTAAAGCATATCGACAACATCGCAAATTTTCTTATTGAAACACGTCACTTACCACTTAATGTAACAATTAAATTTAAATTTCAAAAGCCGATTATGGCTAGAGGATTAATTTTATAAAAATTTTATTTGTACAGTTGAACCACTAAAAACCTATTTTATAAGATGCAAATATAAAAAAAATCACTAAACTAGTCCATTGACCTCTACAGAATCTAGTGCCCTTAGCACCGCCTGACTGTCTGTGAAGATGGCTATTGAACGGTACGTCCTATCCAGCCCTATCCAAAATTTTTCCAATATTCTGGTTATGTTTCTTCCTCCATATAGACAGGATTATAATCTTAGTCCTTTTGCACGGTGTGACTGATTATTTCTGCAACGGCGAAGAAAATTAACTGAACATTCAGTTTCGGTAGCTATATTTTCTTGATGATTATAAATAATTGTTTGCAGCCCATAGATTTGAGCCCGGGCGATCTACTGTACTACGGAGGAGTGGAATGGCTGAATATTTCCGACTTTTTGGGAAAGATTAAAAAAGGATTAGAACTTCACGCCATGTGCTTTGTTTTCAAAACCGCCGTTGTGTTCCTTTGTAAAGAGCGATTAAGACAGAAGAAAAAACTGATGGTAAGTATATCTAATTTAATTTAACGACAACTTAAAACGTCCCTATTGTCACATAAACTAATTCGTTGTTTTTTCCAGGGCGTAGCCAGTAAAAGTTCCTCTTCGGAAGTGGAAATAATCAGATATCAGGTGCTGATCCCAGTCACGGAAGTTCAAGTCAGAGCTTCGTCCGCAAAGGATATGGATTCCCATTTCCTCTGGGAATTGATACACTTAAGGAGTCAATTACAAAGGAGATCGGAGAAGGTCTACGTTCTCTCTAATAGGTAACGGGATATTTTCGTCTAAATATACAAGGGACAGTGATATACAGGGTGTACCAAACTTACGACAAAGTTCGGTATATGGGTTGTTTTAGAAGATATCAAAAAATGTTATTATAGTCTTTCTAATGTTAATGTGATGACCCATATTTTCAATCCCTTTGAAGAAAAAAGCCGCCCAATGGCGTGCCTAATTTTTTTTTATAAATTCGAATATTGTGAAATAATGTTTTTTAAATGTAATTCAAATTAATGTAGTGGATTAAAATTAACCTGCATCAAATTTGTGATACAATTTTTTCTAAATAATGCTCATTTAGCCAGACAATCTGAGAAGATTGTCTGCCCAGCAAGAACCACGGGGAGGTATGAGCTATTCTTACCAGGAAAAAAGGATTGGGTCGGGTATGTTAGTAGGAACATGGAGTTAGTTTTTTTTTGTTTCAATTTTATTTTTTTCATTTTTTTTTTCAGTTTTTTTGCTTTTTTATTGGATTTGGAAAATATATATACTACTATTATGAATAACCGGAATTGTCAGAATCTTCTGAAGTTGAATCGTTTTCAAGATGAATAACTATTGGTGCTATGTTCGCAATAGGCGGTAAATCCGTATATTCTTTTTCGGTTTTTATTACATGGGCCACGCAATTTTCCCATATACCGCTATAATTTTCATTAAATACTTGCCGAATATTGTCAAGGACGACTGCGCTGATTAAATTTCCGTAAACGGCTTTTTACTGTACCCCAAACGATTTCTATTGGATTGAAGATACAATAGTATGGAGGTAATCGTAAAAGGGTATGACCGGACCTACTGCAAATATTATCAATGACATATTCTTTTTGGAAATTCCTACTTTTTATCATTTCAATCAATTCTTTTTTTACCGGAATCTTATCAGGAATATAAATGTTTTTAGTTCTCATGAATTTTAAAATTTCATCTTTTTTCGTGGTGATATTGGGAATTTTATTTAATATTCGCGAATGATACGACGCGTTGTCCATTACAATTACCGAGCTCGCCGGAATATTAGGCAAAAGCTGTTCGCAGTATTTCTAAACATTGATAGTTATAATCAGGAATATCCCGCAATTTATCGCGAATCAGTTCTAGAGTTGGTACCATATTGTCCTTATAAAACCCGTAAACAATCCGTTTAATATCATGTTTCGTAGCATTGTCAACCTTACTTAGTTTTTGATTTGAACGTTTTCGCTTTAAAGAATGATCCGTAACAGTGCCTAGTTTAATTACTTTGTAAATCGTTGTAAACCCGATTTTCGTCAATTCGTGAATTCTCGCGATAACTACATTATCAGAAATTACAGAATTTTCTTTTTTCAAACACGCGTACATATTTAAAACAACGCGTTGACACTGAACATGTAAATCTTTGTTTTTAAATTCGGCCCTATCATCATCATTTATTGCTAAGTCATTTGCATTTATTTGTGGCGCCAAATTATTAGATTCCCGCGCATCACCTTGAACTGTCGTTTCAAATGGTCTCCAAAATGCCATTTTAATTAATAACAATTAAATTATATTCATAAAACTCACCCCAACGTCTATGAACAAATATTATATTGATAACAATTCACTCAACTACACGAACAAATAATAAATATTATATTGATATCAATTCACTTAACTCACTCGACCAAGAAATTAGATATTACTATTATTTTAAATATTTCTTTAAAACAAAATTCACATACGCCCCTGAATCGAGACTGAGTATACTAATATCTCTGTATAAGCCACGCCCTAAATTTTTTATGTTACAGTGGTCCGCCTTAGTAAGTGACCCGTTACTCCATTATATTATAGACAATAATTTAGCTTGATGATTGTATTAGCTCGAACACCTGTGCTGTGATGTGCTGCGTTGCCAGATATACAAAATTTTCTTAAATATAGTAGGCATATAATAAGTTGTTTTAATTAATTTCTATTTTTACAGCAATTTCGAGCGACTTTTTTTAATGCTTACTAATAAATTTATATTATGTATTGTTTTTAAATATTTCCAAATTAGCTTTCTGAGAACATCACGAGCTAACAGTTTACTGAAGTAATGGGAGACATTTGTATAGTGAGCCCAACAATTTTAGAAAATATATCTGACAACATTGCTTTATTTCATGGTCATTACATTAAGAATAGAAAGACTATAACAAAAATAGTAGATGTCTTTGAAACTACCTTAAACTATACAGAGTGTTGTATAACTCCGATACAAACCAAACATATGATTTTTTTATGGGAACCCCTGTATATTATACCGGATTCGGCCTGCTCATTATTTTTTTAAATTCATTGATGAATATCATTAAGTATGACAAAAAAAAATTTCTTGAAAATTTGAGCCCTTAATATAAACTTTAAAAGGTCTATTATAGCTATTTTTTATTTTATTTATAAATAAATGTCTTAAGTTTCGCTTGTTTCTTTGTAAAATATTTAAATTCGTTACGAACAAGGTCTGATCATAGATTTTCGTCAGAAATGTTCTCTGCGGTCGTGGAAAAAATATAGTATTCTACTGGCGTATAAGGAATATTATTCCCTCGGTAATTTAGGCCAATCACTTGCGTCTCTAGCTGACGCGTCTCGTTTCTATGCAGCAGATTGACTATCTGTGTTTTTATTCTTGGCAGTTGAAACATTTTGTTGGCGATCTGCTTCCTCGTATAACTTCTTTTACTATTCTTGCACTTACCATTCTTGGTATTCGACATTCTTCATGTTCTCTTATTCTTCTGTGCGATATTCTACGACGAATATCGCGAACTTTCTTGTACCTCCAAATCTGGGGGTACTTTTTGTCAAATTAGGTGTTCCTTTATGTACTCCATTTCTTCGCCAGGTGTTAGTCCTTTGATTACTATTTTGATGGTTCTTTCCATTGGGTCCTCTAGTCGGTACTTTGTCAGTTTCCCATATTCGTCACCGGTTTGTAGATGTACTTTCACTCCTAATTTTTCATTGAATTTGTGAGTCACTCTTTTGTTTCTTTCTTGATTCTGGGGAGGTGGCCTTTTTCTTATTCTTGCTTCATTATTTGTTTCCTTGTTGTTATTTTTGTTATCCTCGTTCCTTTGTTATTCTATTTCCATTACGTCGTTTTCAAGTTGGTCGATCCTCTGTTTTTCTTATTGGACTTCTAGACCTCCTTGATCTATTTTCTAGGTATTCCCCTGTTTTCCTTTGATTTGCTTTTTCGCCTCTAAATTCTTTTCTATAAGGTTTTGAATTGTTTTCTTCATTTTCTTTCCCAAGTTTTTCTTTTCTTTTTTAGGTTTTTTCATTAGTTTCATTGTAATCTCTTCTATCACTATCTTCTTTTTCCTCGGTTTTGGCTTTGTCATTGCTTCCTCCACAAATCCTAAAATTGAATGACAATCGTGTCTTTCCATTTGTCTAAATTAACAGTTTAGTGAATCTCTTAAATACTAATAAATCATAAATACTTTTAAGTAATTTTATAATATATAAATCCACTGTAAGTAAAAGCGTTTGGGACTGAAAAGTCCCGTTTGTTATTCATCGTTGAGAGGGGCGTCAAAAATGTGACAGCTGAAAACGGGTGGCAAGCCTGAATTGTACCCACATTTTCAAACATTCTGTAAACAACAAATCTTAAGAACGCCTTTAAATTACGTATTTAAATTTTAACAGGATATAGTTTGGACTTTTCTCTAGGAGATAAGGTTTTTTAGTTTGAGTTTTATATTGTAATAAAAGAGATATTGGCGTTTAAGTGATGGTATGTTTTGAAAAAGTTTGACAATGGACTAGTTTAGTAGGATCATATTAATCAAAATGATAGCAATATATATTTAGGATAAGATACCTACTTACTTATATTGGTATTCATTTTGCAAGTAATTTTTCTCATTTCGTAAAATTTAGCAATAAATAATTAGTAAGTTTTAAACGTAGCGCCAACTAATAACCAATAATGAAGTGTGTTTAAAAGTCAACGTTGTCACATTTTAGCTACGTTCGTTTCAAGTATTCTCAAAGAACTGGCGGCACAAAACACCGTGTTCTGTGACTAACTGATTGTACCAGTTGACAAGATATATGACAGGAGAGAAAATCGTGTTTATCTGTAATAAACAAACAAGACCCCTATTCTTGACGGTGATAGAATAGAACAGCCAATAGAAAGTGAGCGTGGTTCAATTGAAAATGTCAAAACGGTATTCTTGAGATTCGTTCTCTCACTGTACCGATAGAAGGGTTGCTTCCCGAGAGAACAATTACTTCTATTGGTTATTTTTGAAGGAACCGCTATAACACCAAGAGAAGGTGTTAGGGATTTTTATTTTCGAACCAAAAATAGTATAGAAGTAATTTCTTTCATAAACCAAACACAACCAAACAACAAATTAAACTAACGAAAATGACAGAATATTTTGTTTAGTCTTTTACTCCTTATTTGATAAAGTGTCAATCAGAGAACAAAAATATCGATATGTTTATCTCTTTTTAATGACAACAAATAAGAGAGAGAGATAAGTTTCTCGGTTAATATTAAAGCATATCGACAACATCGCAAATTTTCTACCAATCTTATTGAAACACGTCACTTACCACTTATGACGTATGTAACCATTAAATTTAAATTTCAAAAGCCGATTATGGCTAGAGGATTAATTTTATAAAAATTCTATTTGTACAGTTGAACCACTAAAAACCTATTTTATAAGATGCAAATATAAAAAAAATCACTAAACTAGTCCATTGGTGATCACGAATTTGAATGTCAGAAGCTTAACTCCTAAAGAAAGCATAGAGAATGCAACTAGCAAAATATGAAGTTAAAAAGAGGTTAGGTTAGGTTATTAAGTATTAAAATTTACATTAAAAAAATAAATATTTTTATATGTGTCTGTTATCTTTATTCATCCACGGCAATATCATCTTATTTTCCTTACTTCCACCATTAAAAGTTTGCCAGTAAATAATAGAACAGACAAACGGTTTCCATATTCAAGTCAGAATGAATTTCATATTTATCCATATTATTGTGAACTCAGTACATATTATGAATGAAAAAATTAAACATAAAAAAAAGGAAAACACAATACATTTATTTTTTCTTTATTCAATAAAATGCAGATATTATATTTGGGAATGTCTTACCAAATTAAAAACGCCCCTCTTAACGTAAATTGTTCTCGGAACGCCTACTTGACCAGTTATACGCCCTTTGTAGACTCGTGTGTTAAAAGAAACCTCTTCTTTCACTTCTTCAGCTCGTAGCTCACTCAGCGTTTATGCAACGTGCCCTATTATTATTTTTTGTCTATTTTGTTTTTTGTTGTTTTAGCACCGCCGAATTCCGCAACGCCTTTCTCAAAACCATTCGACAAATCATCAGAGAATCCGTTCGAAATATGTCTATACCTCAAACTAAACCCGGAGCAGGTCCCGGAATCATCCTAGTCACCGGTCACAAAGGCTCTAGTCATATAAATAGTCAAACGTTGGAAAGATCGGACCGACAACAACCTCGAACAGTCGTTGTTCAAGGTTCGCATACTTTGGGAAAAGTGAGAAAAGTGAAACCTTCACAAAGACATTCCGCCGGTAACATAGACTACGACAATATCTGTACGGAAGCCGAAGAACAACAGCATGGCGTTAGTTTCAGGTGTAGAAGCAAAACTGTGGGAGACACAACAGG
The DNA here is from genome assembly GCA_035357415.1 of Ophraella communa. Taxonomy (NCBI): domain Eukaryota; kingdom Metazoa; phylum Arthropoda; class Insecta; order Coleoptera; family Chrysomelidae; genus Ophraella; species Ophraella communa. Next base: position 697,567 of record CM068982.1, read on the forward strand.
TAAATTCATTCATCAATTAGATGCTCATTAAGCGACAACGCAGCACGGCTTGTCTGAATGATACCACGCGCAGAAGCGGTTATACTATGAAATTTGACACAATCTTAATTATTTTAAGCACTGTTGCCAAAGCAATTGCAACGAGATTTTTGTATTTAATTAAACATGTAAAAAATCGGACTATTTAAGCCCCAATTTTTATTTTCACTAACAAGTTAAAATATTTGTTTGTGTGCAATAATTTGATACAGTGGCGTAGCAATGACGAATTTAATAAAATAAACTGAACGTAACTTGTTGCTGGGTAATCAAATCAAATCAAATATCAAATTATCCAAAACTAATGGATTTAAAAGTAAAAAATCGAAAATCCTGTCTATTGCATTAAGCAGGGCTTGTCGTAAACAAGAACTTAGAAATATAAAAATGGAAGATAAACACAATCGGCAGTACACCACGTAAAATTGCTGAATACTTTCAGCTGCAGAAACCAAAGCAATATACTGGCCACTGTTTATCATTAAAGCGAATAGGTTTCTTTATTTCATAGAAGAAAATAGATAGGCGTAGAAAAAGTATAGTACGTTATACGAGTTGCAAGCCCATTACGCACGAAGTAAAAAGTTTTTTCTTCGTGCGTATTGGGTTACTTACAACTCTAGTTACGCAATATACTATAGTACTTTTTGTAATATTAGTTGGTCGTTGGGCTACAATTTGTAACCATATTATTACGTTGGACGTCAATTTGTAATATGATTTACCTGTTGATAGTGAATTTATAAAAATATTTAGTTACATTTTTTGAAAAAATAACAATATACCAAAAGAAAAAATGTAATTTACAATAAAACAACCATTAATCTTAATTTCGTCTTTAATTAGTTGTAAAAGATACTTCAATAATTAACAAAATTTATAAATGTTTATCACAGCAAAAATGATGATAGTTAAATACCTCGGCTAGGGGTGAGTAAGTTTATTAGCTCTGACTATAGTACAATATTTGTTTCTTTAAGAAATTATAAGGGCGCCACTGAAATCTTTTTATTTTTTATGATACTAATGAAGAAAGTTGTTTTAAGCTGAGTTATTTAAATAAGTATCATAAGATGACAGAAAGATGTCAGAAAAAATTGTCTATAAAGATAAAAAAATGATATGAAAATATACCAACAGATAAAAGATAAATGGATTTTCTTGGTGCTAAAATGAATGAAATTGAGAATACGTTACAAAAAAATAATCCGCAAGCAGTTCTTTACAAAAACTTATTCTAATACAGTTGACGATACGAAAATTATTTTGATATTACGTTTAAGAAATAAAGAAAAACGAGACAGCTGTATAATATTATAAATGCATTTATTTACGTTGGTCGACTTATCTTTTTTTACATCTGATCCATTGGTTGATCCAGGAGAGGGCTGGTCCAGTGAAGGGCACCAATGTAGAACCAATCAGCGGTAATTCGATAGTAACCCAGTAATGTCTTTGAACTTGAAATTTGTAACGTCTTTTAACTTGAAATTTGTAACGTCTTTTGGTATTTTATATTCCAATGCTGTGAAAAATTGTCAGCATCAGCCACGTGTTCGTTTATTTTTTTTCGTACAAAAAGTACAAAACAGCGTATTCCGAAATCTACATTTATCATTAGGATATATTATAGAAAATACAGTAGTAACAAAAGATAAATTAATATAACAATTAGAATTCCAAAAAAGTACTCAACTCGCCATTTTGTATTTTTTTATAAAAAAAATTTACAATTATTACTTTTAAATTGCCCTCAAAATATACTTGAAATAATTATTAATATGAAAATTCTCATCTGATTATATAGTAGGTACTGTCAAGATTTATAGAAATTATATTTAAAATCTTTTACCAAAAATAAAAATCAAAAAACATACCTGTGTATAACACCAATGACAATAAGAGAATGAATCGTGGTTTAAGGTATTGGACTATGCCACATTAAAGATCGTGTATAAAGTTGGAATTACTGACAGGAATCGTTTATAATAATTAACATGTTAAGAACTCTATACAATAGATGGTGTTAGTGTTAGCCATATAATTAATTTAAAAATACTACGTTTTTAGTTAACATATCATGTTACAGTTTGAAGAATAAGGTGGAGTAAATTCACAGAATACTAATCTCTGAATCCTCGAAATACACAGGCGTGCACAACTTCTAACTAAAACGCAATCTTAAAAGAAAAGTTTACGTTAAATTTATTTGGATATTTAAAACAAATAGATTAATCCAATTCAATACTTGTATAAAATAAAAAGATACATATAAAAAGAATAAAAATAAATTCTATTAATTGTGAAACAAACAATTAATATAAAATAATGAAATAAAATAAATTATACTAAAACGTAAAATACATACACAAAAACGTTTTTACACATTCCTATTAATAATTTATAATTATCTTAATACTAATATACCAATAACTAAATACTAGGGGTGTGCGAATAGCGTTCGAATCGAATTGAATCGAATAATTCGAATTTACGAATTATTCGAAATATTCGAATTATTCGAAAATTTTTCGAATAATTCGTAAATTTTCGAATTATTGGAAATTTTTCGAATTATTCGTTATTTTTCGAATAATTTGAATTTTTCAAAAAGTTCGATTCTGTTTTAATTATTTATTTAATTAATTAATAATTCGTAAATATAAAGAATTAATTCAAAGTTTCCGAGTGATTTGTGAATTATATTCCATAATAAGTTAATTTATTACTCAAAATATTACTAATATTATTATTGTAAGACTTTTTCTTAAATTTTTAACTAATTAATTCAACTCAAAAAGAATATCTTAGTATTTTATCTGTAATTTGTACTTTCAATATTTTTCATGATAATGCTATTATTTGTTTACGAAGTACTTAAAATGTTTAGCATGATAAATCAGAGGTTTGAACATCTCAAAATTCGAAAAATATCAAAAAAATTGACGATGGGTTCGAAAATTTTTGAATTATTCGAATAATTCGTGGGTTTTTCGAATAATTCGAAATTTTCGAATAATTCGCAAATTCGAATTATTCGATTCGAATTTCGAATCGAATAATATTCGATTCGATACGAATTATTCGTAAATTCGAATTATTCGCAAACTCCTACTAAATACCTATTCATTTTGACAGTTTTTTTATTTCTTGTTATTTAATGGGTCATTATTATAACGACAAAAATAACCATAAATAAGGTTACTATTCATAAACAGATTTATATAAATATAATATGCTTTGAAAATGGTTTATTTATAAATATCTAATAAACCGAAACAAATAATGTAATTCCCTTAAAGTACGTCTATGACCAGCTGAATAATCCCTAGCCTATTGTTATAACAATAGCAGATAACTAAATTTTACGATAGTCCATATGATGTGGCAAATTTTCTATCTAAATAGTAGAACCCAATGTAGAATAAGCTAAAATATTGACGTTGTACGAAAAGCACACGTACTACAATATGCATAACAAATTAGTTTTTATTCTGAGAATTACTCCGCCTTATTTTTCAAACGTACTATATTAAATTATCGTAAAAAGTATTTTTGTTAAAATTCTTAGTATAAATTAATTTTCTTTGCACTTAGAACCTCAAAAACGTTCCGACCACCATCACCACGACAGAATAGAAGCCGGAGCAAAGTCGGAAGGAGAAGAAGATTCGCAAACAGGAACTATCAAGCCGAAGGCATCCTTAGGAAAAACGCCTAACCACCTAACGCTAAGGTACGCATCCTAATTTTGAGAAAATAATACGTTTCTTTATAATAATACATTAATTTTAATTTCAGTACCACTTCGACGCTTTCAGCTGGTAGTACCGGAAGCCAGGCTCGCTTGATACAGTCCTCGCACGCCCCCGAAAACTTCCAGCCCATGCAAACCGAAGACTTAGGTAAGACAAACGTACAAACTGTCAAGGTCGAAGTCCACACGAAATCTCCGCAAAGACAAATCGTCATCACCAAAAAGGATCCCAACAAAAACGACGGAATAATAAAAAAAGATCCGAGTCCTAACCATTCTCGTAAATCAACCCCGAATCATTCCCGCAAATCGAGTCCTAATCAATCCAGAAAAAATAGCCCCAATAAACTATCGAAACGATCGGACAGCGCGAGTCCTAAGAGTTCTAGGAAATCGAGCCCTAGAAAATCGAGGGATAAGAGTCCCAAAACGGAAAATAGTCCTAGAAAGATAAAGTCTTCCTTGAAACAACCCACCAAGTCCTTGAGCATCGAAACTCCCACGTGCGTCGAATGCTATTTGTCCGGCAAATCGGACAAGCCCGGATAGCACGCGCACTACGCGCACAGGAGAAGTAACAGTTTCGTGTTGACGCGATTCAGCAGCGACAGCAAAGAAGAGATTAATTGTTAAAGAAAAATCGTAGATAGACCAATGCAGCTTTCTATATGTTTGTTGTTTATTTTCGTCCTGATTTTTGTAGCTACCCCGCTTTGCTGTAGTTTACCCACCACTTTCTGGTATACCTAAAATTTACCAAATCACGCGTAAATGGAATAGTTTCAACGATATTTTGTAAATTTTAAAAGAGTCTGTTTACTGAAACTACCAAACTTTCATCTTCAACGTAAAACATGACTAAATGATGAAAAAAATCAAATTTTAAAACGGAAAAATGTCAATTAGGTAATATTTTTATTATCCTAAATTCTTAATTGTAAAATATCTTGAAATTTACAGAGTATTTCAGGTTTGAAATGCCAAAACTTAAATTAAATAGTTAGTAACAAAATAATGTTAATATTTCATAAAACTTGTTAGTCTTGCCAACTATTCAATGATCCTCATAAAATCGTGGATTTTTAGGGCTGCTCATACTTCCTTCTTCCTTCTTCCTTCTTCCTTCTTCCTTCTTCCTTCTTCCTTCTTCCTTCTTCCTTCTTCCTTCTTCCTTCTTCCTTCTTCCTTCTTCCTTCTTCCTTCTTCCTTCTTCCTTCTTCCTTCTTCCTTCTTCCTTCTTCCTTCTTACTTCTTCCTTCTTCCCTCTTACTTCTTCTTCCTTCTTCCCTCTTACTTCTTCTTCCTTCTTCCCTCTTACTTCTTCTTTCTTCTTCCCTCTTACTTCTTCTTCCTTCTTCACATGGTTTATGGCATTGGTCCAATTTTCCCGTGTTACGTTTCCAAAAAAATTTATCAGAAATTGTCTAATGCCATTCAATTTAAAAATCCTCTCAATATACAGGGTGTTTCAAAAAAAGGTAACACCGTCTCTAGGATAGGTAAAAAACTGAAAAATAATTGGGGTTTGCTTAGTAAAATTTTTTTCTAACGCCATCCGTTTTCAAGATAAAGGGCGTTGAAGAAAATAAAAAATTACACATTTCTTACGATTTTGCCGAAACTACTGGCACCATTGCAATGAAATTTTATACGAATATGTTTTGGAAGCTGATATATCCCATGAATTTGTTTTTATAACTAACTCTCATAGAGGGCGCTAGTTACACGATTCATACAACGTATTATTCAACATAACTTTTTTTAGGGTAAAATTATTAGTCAAAACTCCAAGTAAACATAAACATCGTTTAATTCTACACCAAAAAGGTACTCTTGGTAAAACTCGATATTATTTACAGTTTTCGGAATATTTTGATTTGAAAATTATGAAGTAATAACTGCTCCTGGTATAAACTAATGATAAAGTTCGCTTTTCTCTAAGTTTGCCATGTAAAATTGACATTTATTGATTGTTATGACAATAATTCAACAATAAATAGAGTTTTGAAACCTTGTTATTTGTTTTTAATATCATAAGTTTTTTTAATTAATAAATTTATCATTAACTTATACGAGGAGCGGTTATTACTTCATAATTTTCAAATCAAAATATTCCGAAAACTGTACATAATATCGAGTTTTACCAAGAGTACCTTTTTGGTGTAGAATTAAACGATGTTTATGTTCACTTGGAGTTTTGACTAATAATTCTACCCTAAAAAAAGTTATGTTGAATAATACGTTGTATGAATCGTGTAACTAGCGCCCTCTATGAGAGTTAGTTATAAAAACATATTCTTATAAAATTTCATTGCAATGGTGCCAGTAGTTTCGGCAAAATCGTAAGAAATGTGTAATTTTTTATTTTCTTCAACGCCCTTTATCTTGAAAACGGATGGCGTTAGAAAAAAATTTTACTAAGCAAACCCCAATTCTTTTTCAGTTCTTTACCTATCCTAGAGACGGTGTTACCTTTTTTTGAAACACCCTCTATACATAGCGTATATCCCGGGATAAGAAAACCTATATCCTACGTATATCCTATATATAACGCAAAGGATTTGTCTGCTTTGTTCTATAAGTCGAGGTTCTTCTTTTTATTTCGTTGGAATGTATAGTTGGAAGAATATATTTTATAGTTTGTTTTCTTGGTGTTTTTACAAGATTCAAGATGTTTTTTATTGTTTTATTGAGATCCTAAGAGTTTTCCATGTGTTTCTGGTCTTGAAGAAAAAAAATTATTGAATCGTGTGTAATCCTGTCGAAGTGAACCTTTTTTTAGGTAAAAAGCTTGTGCAGTGTGTGCAAATTGTAATTGTTCCAATATGTCGTTTTCAAAGAAAGAGTGCGAGAAATCAGTAGTATCTTGGCTCAAGATCAAAAGAGCCTTAATAATCCCATTGCTGTTGCTTTTGTAAAACGATAACGTTGCTTAAATTCAAGTTATGAATAATTATTATATAAATCTAGTCTCTGTCTTATATGCCGAATTGCTAGTAACGCATTTATCATTTCGATACCATCATCATCAGAAGAAGACGTAGAATTTAAATTACTTTTAATATACTTGCAATGTAAAACGTAATTTTATAATTAACCCTAGGTTAGTGGTTTGTGCCAATAATACTATTAAATACTATTTATCTAGGAGATATAAATACCATATAAAAACATTAATTTAAGAAATACATAGAACATATATTTCCAATATCCACAGATTATATAACTACTAAAAAATAAGACAATATTAATTAAATTGAGGTTATGAAACGTCGATTGAATTTTTAACCAGCCGAATATGGGCGATCCGAACCAACGGTTGGATTTAACCACTGATTGGGTTGGTGCATATCAAATTTGCAGTTTTTGACGGTTGAACCGTGGGTTGATTTGAACCGACTGTTGGTGCATATGGGCCATAGAGTTTTCCATTCGTCGCACTGGGGCAGAACTCGCTCAAGTTTTGTGTTCCATTCGTTGAACTTTTCTCATTTTTTTGTGTTCCATTCATGTGTCAAACTCCGAGCAAGCTAAGGGCGAACCGAGGGCAATAATTTGGCACTAGCTATTTGATCAAGGGTTACGGTAATGCAAAACAATAATGGCGGATAGTGAGTTTCGTAATCATTTACAAAGTCGAGGGAGAAAATTTCATTGTTAATTTTCATTTTCAGTAAATATATTATTATAAATATGTTTTTATATTTTGCACTTATAAAAATCTTCATTATAAAACGCATTTGCGTATCGTAATGTAACTTTTACGCACGCAAATTTTTGTTTTAAATGGTTGGCGACATGAGTGAAGTTTCTAAAGGCAAGACTATTGACAATGACATTTGTGGCTTATAGCAATTTATTAATTTTATATTGTTCTTTAAGAAGGTATCTGTGAATATGAATATAATATTTTACTTATATAATATATTATTATTGGTATATTATTCATTTTAAAATATTTTAAAACATTAACATTTGTTAATCTAAATGTCACAACTGTCAAATTTTATAAATTACAGTGCTGCCGACATACTTTTTAAAATAAAAATTTTCGTAATTACATAAAAATAAAAAATTATTTTAAAAAATGGTAAAAAGGGCAAAATATAAAAAATATTATAAACAACTTATTTCATATGGCTGTTGTGACACTCGTTCTTTAAAAAACTCATCGCTTCGCGATTCGTTTTTTAAACTTGAACTCGTGTCATAACAGAATTCCATATGAAATGCGTTGTTTAATATACTATTACAAACCTAGATAAATAATTAATGTTTACAACCAAATGACAAACCATACCTAGTTAAATAAAATCTACACTCTACAAAACAAAAAATTCAAATCTTTATTATTGTTATCAAACGTGAATAAAAACAAACAGTCCGGGTCAAATCAAATTTAGTGTTCCATTGATTTTACCCTTTTTGTTCTAAAGTTTTCCATTGGTTTTGCCCTAGAGCATGCATCTGACAGCACTGGCCTTGAATTCTCTAAAATCCCAGTGCTGCCCGAGTGCGACGAATGGAAAACGCTATTAGAACTACTCTGTTGTTATCCAGAATGCTCAGCACTTGTCTGCAGTTGTCGACGTCAGAAGCTAGCGTTAGCAATTCAGCTTGTCTATCTGAGTGAATGTAGATAGTATAATCCAGGTAGTGAACAGAGAGTAGAGCGAAACCATAGAATATAAAATACTGTTTGTGTTCTTTGAGTTCTGTGCGCACGACATTTCTGGCAAATGACAACTATATCATAAGAAACATGGCGCTGTCAGACATGCGCATGGTGATATAATAATGCCTGTATTAAATCGTTTAGGTATAATACTTTAATTTGATTTCGATTTTTGATGAATAGTAACTGTACCTTTACGGTGGTCATTACATCTCAAATTTATTATTTTTATTATAGTTTAGATGAAAGTAAAATTGGTGGTTGATGAAAATAGACTCTATAGGTGTAACAGAAATTGGTAGCAGTAGTGGCTTAATGTCTGTTGGACTTCGTACGACCCTATTATTATATTTTTAAATTATTTGAAAGGGCGTGTAAGTACTTTGCTTTGCCGTTTCGTCAGCTTAGATAAATTTAGTGTTTTTATTCATGAAATTACAAATTTTTCTAGTAAAATATTCTTTTTCTTAATATCTGTCATGAAGTTAGTGTAAAATTTCGTATTTAGAGTAGGAAACTTGTTCAAAAGCAACTAATCCATTTTAGAGCATATATCTTCGTATATAATGTAGTTAAACATAACCTAAAATTGAATTTTTCTCGATTAAAAACAAATTAGTTAAAATAATTAAAGAAGCAAGGCAAAAGTACTCGTCCGCTGAGTTTTCTAACCTCAAAAACATTGATCGAACTTTTATTATTATTTTGTAGGGTCGCCCGTATGGAAGCCAAGAGACAGTAGTATAGAGGCGACCTCTACCACTCTCCCGCGCAAGGCCAGAGATCACAATATGACGACCCTAAGTGCTTCTCGTAAGTCTTTGATAGATACGAGCGCTGGCTTGGAGATACACAATGTTGCGTACAATCAGCAATAAGGCCGATACATTTAAACGAACCCCGTTTATATGTTTTTAAAAAATTTATGGATTTGATGTAGTTCTTAGTTCTTACCCTTATCTTAAGATTGCTTTCCGCCATCTCCCGCATTGCGTTCGAAATACGTTGTTTTTTTTTATTGTGTAGAAACGACCAACGTTTGGAATTTGTAAACGTCTACACCATATCTATAAATTTTTGAAAATTTTACGGAGATGATCAATATAATAATAATAATAATGACGGGCTGTCGATAAGCTCGTCTAGATAATTTGAAACTAAAAAATAATCGACCCTACTGTTTGTTTGAAACGGTATCGTTTGTAAAAGTCAAGTGCTATGCTTTTAACATACTTGGGTATTTGGAAACTTATACCAACATGATTTCTTTATACAATTATATTTTCTATTATTATTATTAACAAACCTATCGAAGTTTCATTGACATAAATAGGAAGAAAACTTCTGTCATTAGCAGCTGCTCAAAAGTTTATACTAAAGTAACTCGTACATTTCAGCCTTTTGCTCGCAATTCTATTGCTAGCTTTTTTTGTGAAACAACTGCGCATGCCTTTCAGACTTTTGACAGCAACAAAAAGGCGCATAAAAGTATAGAACCATTTCTATTTATTCAAGGTCAAATCCGCGCCATCTCGCCTGTTTTTAGGGAATTTTGATGGAACAACCCAAAATCTATGTTGGCAGAAATGTCAGTTTACGTCAGCTGATTCTATTCTGTCATCCTATAAGCATTGGGTACATTCAGGAGGTCCCAGCGGCTAGATCTAGCCACTCAGCATGCTGTGGCCGCTGTTAATAAGCGCCTTCGTTTCGCCTGAATGCGTGGCTCACTGACAGCGGAACAAAAGTCAAAACATTTGAAAACATAACCCAATTTTTATTTTGGTTTTTATATGTCTATTGTGTTCATGTACAAAACTACAATAATTATCTTCAATTATCAATTGGATAAATCTTATCCCAACAATCAACACCTTAGAATATAATTAAGATCAACACAAACCTACATAACCCAATTTCGATATGTCATTAATGTCAAAATCGCAATGCGCTTTTTAGAAAGCGACAAATTTCTACGCTGAGCAAAACAGACAGCCGCTGTTGAATAGCTTTCAAGCAGCGCTACATTCATAGAGACTCCTTACTAAGCGATCTCAGCCGCTGGGACCTCCTGAATGTACCCATAATAATTATTGAAGTATTTTATGATAATAGAGAGTTTGCGGTCAGTCGTTTAACGTTACGTTAGACTCCTATTTTACGTTATACTGTAGTGTATCGTAAAATTTGTAAACACAGCTTGCGGTTATCGTACCTAAAAAATCAAGGTTACTGATGACATATGATATGTCACTAGTGCAAGTTTAAAAAGGATCGCTGAAAATAATTAATTAATGAAATAATTAAGAAAAATAATAACCATAAGAATCATGAAAAAAGCCTTGGTAAACCTGATTGTATATACCTAGTAACATTGTTCTATTTACTACTTAACAAAAAGCAGTCGAAGAAAGAAAAATACTAAAATACTACAAATTAAATTTAATTTATAATCAGTGCAGAGCAATAATTATAGCTTCTTGTTTCGTTTTGAAAAACAAGACATTATTGAACTACAAATTTTTGCAAATACCTAACAGGATTGAAACTAATGATAAACAGTCATGATACAACAATTTACAATGTACATTTGTTGTACCATGAAAGTAAATTATAACTATTAAAATCTGATTGGTTAACGTTATTTTCAAAAATAGCGTATAAATAAGCTTTATACAGTATAATTTTTACTGCATTTTTACGTTATACATTATAACGGAAATTTTTATAACGTAAAACACCTTACCGCAAACTATCTAATAATTATAGTTCGTGTGTAATTACAGTTTGTATTTGTATGAAAATCCATGTTTTAAATTAAAGGTAACGTAACCTCAAATATTCAGAAACTGACAACACTTGTCAAATAAAGAAAAAATTCTCTAAAAAGTTGCGGCAATGTACGAAGGCATGGTAAAAATTTGCTAGCAATGGGGGAGTCCCTTCATGGTAGCCAACCTGGAAAAACCACTGCCTTTTTTTTGAGAATTATTCAACTTTGAATGTATAGTTTTTGCCACATTCAGTATACTGTAAAAGTCTTTCGTGTCACGAAGGTCGCATTTATTAGATATTGTAAAAAATCGATTTTTGTAGGATATTTTCGTATGTTGTGTTTTCAGTAATGAATTGTGACAATTGACAATTTTCATTCATGCCATCATTGTCAATTTTCATTAAATTGCTATTTTGATTTTTACTTAGAACATAAACTATTTTATGTTCTGAGGAATTTTATTTGTTCTGTGTTCTGCTTTTGTTTGAATTTCATTACATGATCTGGATAAATTGATACCGAAAAGAGTCAGAAATCCAATAAACTAAGTAGACAAGACGATTTTGGTTAAAAAATGAGAATAAGTGTCAAAACGCTGTTGATATATTAGATACTTGACAGACAAAGAAATAGAAAATGACATATTTATAATGGTTTCTATTGGTTATCCTTTAGTGAAAACATAACATCCGAAAATCCCTACGAAAAACATTTTATCCAATATCTAATAAATGAGGCCTTCGTGACAAGAAAAACTTTTACAGTATACTGAATGTGGTGAAAACTATACTTTCAAAGTTGAATAATTCCCAAAAAAAAGGCAGTGGTTTTTCATCTCTTTTTTCAGGTTGGCTACCATGAAGGGACTCCCCCATTCAAAATAGACTTGCAGGAAAAAGGCTGAAATGTACGAGTATCTTTATTATTTATTTGAATTATTGCAGGATGCCTTCCAGCAATTTTGGTTTTTTTAAAATTATGCACTATATGAACCGTTTTATACGGCAAAAAAGTATATCGAAAATCACTAAGAACAGAAAATCTAACTACAAAAAAGTAAGCTATTGGAATTTCTTTTGAACAAAAAAAACAGGAAGGAGTATATGCAAAATGACCTTGAGTCAAATATTAACTTACGATTTAGAATGGAAACTGCAATACTAAAAGTAAAAATAGAATTCTAGTAACCGGCCGAACCGTTAGATGTCGATGTATCCGAATTATTTTTTATTATACTATTCAAATTTTTGTATAGCGTATTTCTTTATGCCAGAAACACAATTATTAATATAAATATTGCATTTATTGTATAAAAAACACATACATATAATACAAAGTAATCTAAATTTAAAAGTAATGTCATATCTGTCAAAATTGGACTAGTGTGACTATAATTTTGTTGTTGCGCCATCTATTGACTCGGCCGGCGAACTGAAAAACAGTATGACCTTGGCCGCTTGAGATTCAATACGCCACATTATTAGGAACGTCACTGTTGTCATTATATCCAAACAAACTTTTGCCATATTGTAGTTTTATTTTGTTTTATATAAAAAAAAGTTTTCTTTTGAAGTTAAGTAATATTATTTTAATTTTTTCTCGCCTTAGAACAAAATAAAACTTCTTTAAATATAGCTCAAACTATTCTTTAATGATAATAATTTGTTTATATAGCACTATAATGTCAAAAACTCTACAAAAAAAGAAGAAAATCCACAATACAAAAAACTCAATGCAAACTAAATACCATAAGGTCACAGTTTGTTTGGATAAAATGCTATGACTTATGTCAAGCAATGGCGATAGTGACGTCACAATAATGTGACGTATTCTAGTTAATTATTATTTTGTGGCTTGCATATATGGCGGTCAATTGTCAATTTTAATTTCTGTTTCCATTGATTGGTGATTTTATTTTAAATAAAATTCAACCAATCAAGTGTGTCAATACAACTAGTGTTGTAAATCAGTTTGTGTTTTAAGGTCTGTTCGCTGCTTATGCATGAAATTTATATTGTATACTTAGAACAAAAGAAACAGGAAGGAGTCTGTCATATAGTAACTTTAAGGAAAATTTGCGACGGAAGTCGGCCATCTTGAAGCTCCTTGTATGACTCATTTTTTATGTTTACAGTATACTGTCAAAGCAATATTTGCATATAAATGTCAAAAATTAGCGCATAGGCGTATCATTCGGTTCTTATAAATACTAAATTATTTAGAATACTAATTGTATTCACACACTTGATTGGTTGAAATTTATTAAAAATAAAACCCTTGATATTTTTTTAATTTTTTTTTCGGTACGTCAATGGAAACGGAAATTAAAATTGACAATTGGCCGCCATATGCAAGCTCCTTTCTGGACTCAAGATCATTTTGCATATACTCCTTCCTGTTTCTTTTTGTTCTAAGATTGTATACTACATTTTTTAACACTAACTAGTTAGTGTCGATGAGTGTAGTAGTGTGGAGTGTAATCAGTTCAATATCTGTTCGATGCTTTTCTTACTGGTGTTAGGATTCTTCTTTTTTATTATTAGAAAGAGATAAAGAACTTTTGAATTTTAAATACAGATTTTGGAACCCGCGATTTAAAAAAAATTCAAAAAATACCAACGTATTCTCTCTTTATTAAAATATAATAAAAATGAATAGTGATGATGGAATCATAGCAAATTTCATTTCAATCATCCAATCTAGTAAATGTCAAACGAAGTTTCTCTAATATTCTTCGTTTTTATTTGGCTACAAAATTAAGCTAGGTGAGTTTTACAGATAATTAGAAAAAAGGTTATGTGTGATAGCCCAAACAAAACTTTTTTTACCACAAAAAGTTACAGAAACCAAATACGTCAATGTAATACGAGCGAATATCAAAATTTCTCAGTTTAAAATTGCAGCGCTACGGCGGCAGACAGATCAACTGCTTTCTACCACATTGGTTTATAACCTTACTTTTTCTTCCATATATATTTCATCGTGTACTTTGTTGTTATTAAAACTATTATTCTTATTATTATTAGTGTTTATTTATCAGGGTTATTACCGTGGTAGAAAGTAGTTCATATTAGAGCCACCAGTGTGCTTATGGCTTATCTTATCTTATCTTGAAATGTCAATTATATGGTGATAAGTGTGAACACGCATGCGTAACTCGGAATATAGAGCGCTGATATTTTGAACTTCCCTTCAAGTGCCGGTCTGACCCAAAATTATCAAAATTATAATTTTTTATGTATGTACACAAATACAGTCTTATCATATGGGTCATACGATTCAACAAAAACATACGGAAAAAATGTAGAATTTTTATAAAAACTTTATGAGGGGTCTAGGACACTATAGTAATTACGAAAATGAATTTTTTTTCTGCGGGAAGAACTAGAAACAGTAAAACCCAAAATAAACATAACCTAACCAAATACATTATTTTTTATTATTACATCATTTTTAAATTCAATAAATAAATTCCATAATTATTGACTTCATTTCGGATATATGTCCAAAATTGAAAAAATTAAAACCGACTAAAAGTATACCTGTTTTATTTTCAAATACTTGATCGAGGTAGAGTTAATCTTGGCAACATTGTAACATCATTTGAGGTTTTAACTTAAAACATAAAATACTATTTTATGTTCTAAGGGTTTTAACCAGATTGGCCAATAAGAGGTTTTAACAAAATTGACAGTTTGTAAACAATGAACAATAAAGTTAAAGATTCTGTGTAATAAAATTAATAAGAAAACAAGTTTCCAAACCGTAATTTTAAATTTTTTGTGTTTTAAATTATCTTAAGAATGATTATTTAACTCGAAAATATTCTCAAGTTTAATATAATTGCCGCATTTATAACAGGTAAGTGATAGGTTATGTTTACTTTGCTTTGAACCTACATTTTTAGCAATTTTTAATATTTCTAAGTGTTTCCACGGAAAAAAACTTGATTTTTTGTTCATTACAATGGTAAAATTTCTATGAAAATAGGAGAGTTCACCAAATTCTACATATTTACCAAATATACTCACAGTTTTTGTTTTCTGGTAAATGAAATTGAGGAGAAAAAAAAGAATATGTATTTAGTTTTTCAGCAATTCTAAACAGTTTTAGTTTTTATTTAAATATGTCAGTATTGTGACTTTGGCAATTCAACGTGACAATCAACATGAATGGCAGCAGAATTAAGAAGCAGTTGTTCTACAGATTAAAAACAAGTCCATTTTAAATAATACATCAATTTTTATGAAGATGGATGCAGACATTGTGTATGATTGGAAAAATAAAAAGATTACTACGTAATTGTATAATTTTACAGAAACTGTTGTAGTAAATCGCTCAAAATACCCAAAGTATGTTATTATAAAAATCCCTAATGTGCTTAAATCTTAAAAAAAGGACTGTTAAAAGTAAGAATAAACGAATTGTTAAATATGTACACGGTTAACTAATTGTTAAATATTTGTGTGACCCTATCGACTGAAAATTGACAAAAACAAAACACAAAAGAAAATGTATTTTTATTTTATTCACTTTTGTGTTAAGCATTTTCTCTCAAATAACGTAAGGGTTTTAAAACAAAATTTCTGTTGTAATATTATCGATTTCCAGCTAAAAATGTTGAACCAAAAATAATAAACACAGTTAATACAGGGGATTTAGATATATACTTATGTAAAAATGCAAAACTTTAAATAGGATAATTTTTATTGCAAACATAGATACAATTTTGTTAATAAGTGATAAAGTTTATGAAAATAATCAACGCTCTAAGAGAATGTATACATTTATAGTACAAATCCGCAAATTAAGCCAATATAGTATATTGTGTCACTAGGGCGGAAAGTGGGCATTTATGCATTGTTTTCCGTCTACCTTTACTGTTAATAAAAATTAAAAAAAGGTTGTAGTCATCGAGATTTGAACCATTCGTGTGTCAAGGCTCCAACCTAACCTTACAGCTCAAAAATTACCAGAAAAGTAGTCCAAATAAGAATAAAGAAAATACTGATCTCATTTTTTTACAATATCCTAAAAATTTAAATTTAATTACCACTTCTTTAATGTAACTCCAAAAAATGTATTTCATTATTACCAACGTCGTTTAACTTTGAGTTGTTTACCTCTACATTTTCTCTATTTTCATGATACTCTATTTTCGTTATCCTAGCGAAATTCTTTTTTATACTGTTGTTTTTTAAGTTGTCGACTACTCGTTCCAGTTTGTTGATTTCTTCCTCTTACAAAATATCTCTGCTTTGAGGGATCTTAAGAAATTCCCCACGTTGGGCGCCAAATATTCGATGCTTGTATAATATGTATTCACATCGTTTGGTTTCCATGGAATGTTTTTTTTTAGTTTTTGATTTGATTAATAGCATTTATAAATATCTAATAAACCGAAACAAATAATGTAATTCCCTTAAAGTACGTCTATGACCAGCTGAATAATCCCTAGCCTATTGTTATAACAATAGCAGATAACTAAATTTTACGATAGTCCATATGATGTGGAAAATTTTCTATCTAAATAGTAGAACCCAATGTAGAATAAGCTAAAATATGACGTTGTACGAAAAGCACACGTACTAAAATATGCATAACAAATTAATTTTTTTTCTGAGAATTTGCTCCGCCTTATTTTTCAAACGTACTATAAATTAAAAGTCAGTGTCAACTGTCAATTATAATGCGGGTAAATAAAGTATCCATAGTCTTTAAGTCACAAAAAAGAAGTGCTACGTTGCCGATTATTATTACTATTCGCGATCACCATTGCCACACCAGGTGGTGCTCCAAAACTCCGGGCAAACGTCATTTATCTCACTGTAAACGCACATATATTTACTAGTAAATTTCAAGATTATGGATGGATGTCCTTGAAAGAACTAAAACATATCTTACCACAGACGTACCCTTGGGAAAGAACTGATGTTCGTTACATGGTCAATAAATCAGTATACTATTTCACCTTTTAAAATTTATTGACGTTTTGTCTTTTTTTATTACACCTTTCCTCTTGATCATAATCAATCAACTATTTTCCAAATCAAAAACTAATAAACAATCCATGGAAACAAAACGATGTGTATAACTATTACACAAGTCTCGAACATTTGGCACCCAACGTGGGGAAATGCAGCATTAAAGTATGTTTTATTGACTTTATAAATAGGGGGCGCTGTTATTGCGAATTGTGATCCATACAACAGGCTTTTCAGAAAGTCCTGTTTGTAGTTTCTTCTATCGCTGACTGCAGAAAGTAGTTTTTTTTGCTATTTTTCTGGTAATACAGCTAACGAATTTCATTTAACATAAATAGATTCAAATACAAATTATAACCGTTAATGTCATTGTCTATTTATTATTGTTCTTCCATAATTTCTCTCAGAGCGACAGAAACATTTTATTTGCGAGTTAACTACATATTCCTATGAAATGAACGATTTGTTGATATTTGAAAATAATTTATTTACCATTCGAAATGGTTCGTTTTTTACAAAACCCTCTTTGTAATTTGATGCAATCAAGTGAATCAGTAGATAAAAATAAATTGTTTGCAAGAGAAATAAAACGACAAAAGTATATACAGCTTGTCCACGGATGGGGTTGACAGTTACTTGGGATACGTAAACGTCACTCGCTAGATTAATACATTATTTTCGAACTTAGTACAAAAATTCAGACGGATTTTGATAAACTTGAATTTTTTTATTTTATGGGGTTTCAGAACAAGCAAAACTTTTTATCAAGAATGACATTTTTCTCCTTTAGGATACCGCATCCGCGGACACGCTGTATAAACTACTTTTTTTTAATGTTTTACTGCGTTTTCTGTATGCAAAAACACAGGGTTAATGATAGACCTAATTTTTATAAAAAAATTGCATCTGAAATCATCATGATGTGCATGTTGAAAGTGAGAAGATAAATATTTTACATTGACTAATTGAAAGTGTATTAAAATTTTATTTCTCTTGTACTCTTACTGTCATCATTATTATTGAATATATAAAATTTAGTAATAGTTGAACCGTAAGTAGTTTTAATGAAATAGATATGTATTTAACAAAAAAATACATGATAGTTTAATAATAAAATAATTATGTCATAGAAACTGTATTTGTTATTGATAAAATATGTTAATTAAGTTGATTCTTTAAATGTTTGGTTAGAAGAAGCTGTTATTTCATTTATAATTTCATGCAGAAACAAGAAACGTATGTAGTAATATGAAATATCCAAATTTATAATTCAATACACTGAGAAACATGCTCAACATATTATAGTCCAGGAAAATTAGTCCTTAAAAAACTATTTCACGTCATTTAGTTCAAAATAAATTGTTTTCAGCTAGACTGGAGGTTATAGATGAAAATTGTATATATCCACAGTATTAACTCGATGGTTTTAAGAAAAAATAACGTTTTCTGCATTTATTGGAAATGAAAATTGAATTTTTTAAAAATACAATAACTTGGACTGTAATTAAAAAAAAATTTCGAAATGTATTTTTTTATGACAATATGGGTGGGTATCTTTCATTCCATAGCTATTTGGTTTCTTAATATCCAGTGGTGTCGACGTAATGAATTTTAAAAGGAAATTTTTTTTTAATTATTTTGCAACTTTGGCCCTGTATAACTCAGGCAAAAATGATATCGAAGGAACCAAATTGTATTCATCTTTTAGCTTATTCTTTTCTCTATTTTTTTATGCCCTTTTGGTTCCTTAAATCGTTATAGTAAAAAAGTTATTCAAGATTAAAGAGACCGATGTAAAAATTAAAAAAAAAAATGTTCACGGATTTTGAATATTTAAAATCTTTATCTATACCCCTAACACTACCTGAAATTAAAAAATTTCAGATCAGAAAGTACCTAGTTTTCCTAGACTACATAACCTCACTTTTGAAACCAAATTAGGTAT
Source organism: Ophraella communa (assembly GCA_035357415.1). Taxonomy (NCBI): domain Eukaryota; kingdom Metazoa; phylum Arthropoda; class Insecta; order Coleoptera; family Chrysomelidae; genus Ophraella; species Ophraella communa. The sequence goes on from CM068982.1 coordinate 716,743, forward strand.
TCATATTAGGCCATCCAAACCACGTGACTTTTTACAAATGCAAGATGGCGATTGGTTGGATAGCTTGTTTTGCATTTTGCTGTAACCTAGTTTATATTTTGGATATTTTGATGATTTATATTTTCTTTAACACTAAAAAAATTCACTTTATCATAAAATTATTGGAAGCACAATGTAAACATAACGTAACCAACTGCCAACCAGTCGCCATTTAACTACATTTTGACAGGTCGTTGGATTGCTCAACTGATTTACTTTATCTGGTAATTAAAAATAGAACAATTAACATATTTTATTAATTTTCTATAAAATATAGGTATTTTACAAGAAAAATATCCGGATACCAACAAAAAAATGTAAACATTTTTGTCGTCAGCAAAAATCGGATATTACATCGCACAATTCAGTTATATATTAAAAATCTGACACGACGTTTTCTTTTTCGGACTTGGCCCATTTCTATTTTATACAGCCAAGTTGCTCAATATATCCTAGTTGTTTATATATATTTTTAAGTATCATTCCAATTTGTCTGGAGTGTTTCGTTTACTGCATCACCATTGTCGACATAATCAATGATGAACGTGAAAAATCTAGAAGCTGGATCAATAAAAATAAGAAAACTACATCTAGTAAATACCGAAATACGCTTTAGCTCAGATTAATTCATAAAAATCTTGCTGGTTTTTAAGATAAAAAGTCATCAAGAAGAATTTTTAATATTTTTAAACACTGAAAGAAGTGAAACAGCAAAGGAGAAATGAATTAGCGACTGGTTTCGTTATACAAGACCATCATCAGGCTGTAGAAAAGAAAACATCATTAAAACATTAAACTAAACAAATATTGGTCCAAGCGTAAAAATGATAATGACTAAACTTGTGGGAAATTGAATTTCCAACAACTTTGGATACTTCCATTTTTGCTCTAAAGTTGAAAATTAAGGAATTATTTTAGAAAAATAAAAAAACAAAATGGCTGTCCTGATTTTTTCCATTTCAATGCCTGTCTCGACTGAACTAAAAACTATGTTGATAACAAGTAGGTATAAAAAAATATTTTTTTGCTTTTTCATTGTTAATTTTTAAATATGTTGCAAAACACAATGTTTGTTTAGAGTTTACATTCAAGGTGACTCCCACGAAGTATAGAACACAGGAGTCTGAACGTAATGTTGAGCGAATGGCCTCAGTTTACGGGACAGATCTTTTTGCCGGTAGAGTGCGCCACTCTTTAAGAAGTACTCGTTTAAATTATTACGCGGCAAATCTTGTTGCTATTGACACCTCTGTGGAAAAAAATACTGAGAAATGTGGAAGTATATATAAGTTATTTTGGAGATTTTGAGAAATTTTTCAAGTGCTTTAAATTCAACAATACAGAGGGTTAAGAAATATTCTGGAGGGCTAAAAAATCTGGGATTAATCAATAATAATCATACAAAAATAAGCAGGTACCATTCCATTTTTTTCAAATAAAAGAAAAAGAGATAAATATTAAAAAGAGATTTTTAAATAAATAAAGTAAATTAAACTGTCATTTTCTTTAAATTTTATAGTCAAAATATTTTTGAAAATTACCAAATGCCTATTCATTTCAATATTACGATAAATATACTTGATAAAAAAAAGTAACAAATTATTTTTCAACATATTATTTATTAAGATATTGTATAAGTTACAAACAAAACAAGTTCAATATTTAAAAACAAACTATTTAAGTCTTACGTGTATTCAGCAAATTGTTTTTATGATCAAAACTTATAAATTATTATTTAAATTAGAGTAATAAAAGATTTTTATTTTTAATAAATCCGAATTAATGTAATTTTGAATTTTTACGAGATTTTTTACATTTAATTTTTCTCTCTGTAGCACTTTTATTAAAGCATTTGACTAGAAAATGCCCCCGCATTATTAAGAAATTGTTTATTATTTTTTTTGTTAATTCTTTCTTATGTTCGTCACAGCCGACAAAAACCGATATATTTCTTTTAGATATATTATCTAAAATATCAAACATAGTGTCAATGTGTACCGTTTTTGTACCAACTACCATCAACACAACTTCCTCTAAGCTTTTAATTAAATTAAATAACTGTTCACTGCCCTTATCCACATGTTTACATGTAATAATAATAATACTAACGGTACGTCCCGAATATTTGCGCCACCAGTGGCAGAAAAGAGAACTATAATCTGGGTATATTTATTGCGTACATGAATACTATGAAAAACCCGATACCGTTCAGACTCCTGTGTTCTATACTTCGTGGTGACTCCTCAAAGAGCAGCTTAAACGTCAAATTCTAACCTCAATTTTTGACATTGAAAAACTATCCATCATAGAAGATGCACTCAGTGTCTTTCACAATACCAAAGTTGTATTTTAATAAGAGTGTCTGAAATATCGTCTTTTTCGGGTCCGGTGTAGAATAGGGAAACACGAATTTCGCAACAAAAATATTAACACTAAAAAGGGACTGGTCTTCACGTTAGACCTAACCTAACCTATATTAAATGTCAACGTCGAAACAGTATATTATCATAAAAATCGTGGTAAATTTTTAGTTCCATGGGAAGAAATAATTCTAAAAGTGAAGTTAATCAATGGTTTATTAAAATTTATTGCAATATAAATTGAATTAACATATAAAACTCAATTTTCCTGACATAATTTAGTCTCCTGATTCGATCAGCAGTATTTTGTATAGCAAGCTGGGCTAAATCTTATATTTTGGCGTTTATTATCTGTAGCTTAGTAATTTTACATTCTTGATAACTTTTTTTGTATATAATAAAATAATTCTTTATTTTTTTTATTGCAATGCATCCAATACAAGTGATATACATCTTTTTCTCGTTATTTTAAAAATAAATTGCAATGGTGATCCGAAACACGTTGTAAATTTCCTTTTATACATTTCCGTTGTATCGAAAATTATATTTTTATTGATTACCTAAACTTAGACATAAGTTTTCGGTTGAAATTTTTCACGATATAGTGCAAATTTTCGTATAAAAAAAATTATTATCGCAAATTACGATGGGAAACTAAGTATGGTTGATCGGAACAGTAACGATTCGATGGTTTCAATAAAATTTAAGGTAAATAAAACTATATTTTTCAAGTTTTTATTTTTGAAATGTGAACTCACGTTTGACAATCAAAGACTTTTTAAACTATTGTCAAAATCTGACTGCAAATCAAAGAAATATTTGGATTATGATGTTAAAATGTTAACTGCGTTATATAGTATATACAAATTATGTAAAATGAGATAAATAGATTAACAAAATGTGAAAAAATCAACCATGTTTAGTCTTCCGTCATTGTCACGATATTTTTTCTGAGTTCTAAGTTTTTTAGAGATAAGAAATTCCTGTATGTCTGTATGTATGTTAAATCAACATAAATGTGCGTATGTATGGACTTACGATGAGGAAAATTTCAATTATACAACAAAAATCAAGTTTTTGTTTTATTTTTTTACCCCTTTCCTTACAAAACAGACCCTCGCCTGTGATTTTATGTTTAGAATCAAATATAACACCGCCCTATCAAAAATTTTAAAATATTTACGAACATAATCTCAAAATATTTCAATTATTTTTAGTCGGAAGAGTAATGTAGAAATTCTTTGAATGACTAGTAAGTATTTAGAGTGTATTGTTTTAACCCTCACTTTGTGAAGTTTATCCATATTATTCATCAAATAATCAAATATAATATAAAACTCCCCTAGACAAGGGCGTACCTAGAATTAAAATTAGGGGAGAGCAACTTATGATATAAAATTGCAACTAATTTGCTTCCTGTAAAACCCTTAGTTTTTCACAGATTAAACCACAAATATAATTCTACAAAAATGTTCCACTCTGTATAAATCTTTTCAATGTTTTCCAAAAGTTGTTCAACTAATTTTTATTATCTACAAAGGTTGAAATAAGATCAGGTAAAGAGGTGCTGTTTGTTATTACCTCTTTAAATTTTCATTTAGTGTATTACAATAATTAATTATCGAATACCACTTTATCATTACAAAGATAAAATTAGATTTCCGGACTATTAATCATGTTAATTTCATGACATTTTGCGTAAACGTAAGCAGACCGAAATAGATTTTTGTGCTGCTGTTGCCACATATAAAAAAAGGTCATACGCTATAAAAATCAAATGAAACTTAAAAAAATTAAGTTCTATTTAAAAAACATTTCCCATTATGTCATTTTAATCACGAAAAAAAGTATCAAGTAAGTTTTAACAAAATAAAAATATATGTAGCCTTTAAAAAATGTGTGCATAGAACACCTGCAATCACAAAACACTAATCCAGAATTTTGACATTTTCGATGCATGCTTAAACAAAAATTAAATAGGGTTAAGTTTCTGATTGATTAGGTTTAGTTAGGTTATTTCTTGTTTACTAATGTAATTGATTTTCGTTCCTTCTATTTTAAATTTTAGAAAAAAACTTGAAACCGGTTGCTGCACTCTATACATCTAAGAGATTGACCTTCAGCTTAATTTATGTCTATACTATGAACTATAGATAGTTTGTTTAATTTGGTGAGTTAAATAATCACTTAATTTGCGCATAATCATAGATTGATTACAATCATTACGATAAAAAACATCGTTTATAATTTTCGTTATTACATATCACATTCGTGTGCTAGTTTCGGTAGAGTGCTGTTGTTTCCGTAGTCGTACTACAGATAAGTAAAAAATGGGTCTTTTAACTGAAGGTAACCCTCTTTCATGGGAAGAAACCAAGAAATATGCACAACATGTACGTGAACATGGTATTATTCAGTTTATTAATCTATACAAAAGATTAAGAGATCGTGAAGGTGATGTACTTAAATGGGGTGATGAAGTAGAATATATTATAGTTAAATTTTTGGATGATAAAAAAGAAGCAAAAGTTAGTTTAAGAGGTGGTGAGCTACTATCAATACTAAATCAAAAAGAAATTGATGACCCAACTGGAGTTAAATCCCTCTGGAGGCCAGAATATGGTGCTTATATGATAGAAGGTACTCCTGGTCAACCCTATGGTGGTTTGTTGGCACATTTTAATATTGTAGAGGCTAATATGAAAAATCGTAGGAAGGAAGTAACAGAACTACTTAATTCAGATGAGGCCATTATGAGTATTACAAGTTTTCCAAGGTTAGTACTATTATTACAAAGCAAATAAGACTTTTTCAATCCATTGTAATACCAAGGGCAACAATTAATAATATAAGGATTACTAAGTAAATCTTATTCTAATATTGCATAATTACAATTGAAAAATGTTTATTATGTAATTACACTTAGTTATGTTATTTAATTATAATTATTTGTTAAAACATGAGTGTCTTAAATAAAGCAGCCTATCTATCAATAATGAGATTTGCTCTAAACAGTAGACTTTGATTGCACAATTTTTAGTAATATGGTTACTTTTACAGCAAACACTGAATAACTATTACTCTCATTGAAATTAAGTACTTCAAAGCCCAGACTGAATTGAGGGATGAGCAATGTAAGTTACTACGTACTAGTTATACAAATCAATAATTTGTTTTGTATTAATGTGTACATTTTATTAATTTTGAAAAAACTTCATCGTCATTTATATAAAGTTTGTTCTATTTTTACTACTACTATTGTTATTAGAAATAGGAATAGGGTTCAAGAAGTGAAAACTTTAAGGGATAATAAATACTTTCTTTCATACCATAGTTACGATATTACTAAAAATAGATACACAATTTTATTATAATTCTGTGAAAATAATTCTCCTTTGGATACAAACATTGAGAAAATCAATATTTCTTTTTAAATTATGTGTTCCACCTTGTATGAATTTCTTATTTAGGTAATGTGCATACTCCATTATTATTACTCAGCACTTTTTATAGTACAAAACTAAAGCTAATTAATTTTTATAGTCTAGGAGCTGGCAACAATAAAATAAAAAATGGTATCATAAATTTTACATCAAATGTTATCATCAACTTTTATTGTCATAAAATATTTTATAAAAGTGTTAAATAATTATTATTTACCAATGATGTCCTTAAAATTATTGGATTGATTTAAATACTCATAATGATATAGTTATTTTATGATGAGTTTCAACATGATTGTGCATTCTAGGAAATATGGGGAGTTAAAAAAAACTACTTTGATAAGAACAATATTAATGAAATATTTATTTATGATATCATTAAATTAAGTGTAATGTTTAAAATAAATGTTTACATAAACAAATTAGTTTATTCTATTACTGTATTAGATATTTATATTTTTTTTAACACATCTGCAATTTTCCCAGATTAGGTTGCGAAGATTTCACGTATCCTCCAACAAAGCCAACACCTGATCAGGGAGCAAGCAGGTCCTTATTTTTCCCAGATGAGGCAATCTTTCAGCTACATCCAAGGTTTGCTAATTTAACAAGAAACATCAGGTTGAGGCGAGGTGAAAAGGTAGAAATAAATTTGCCCAGTAAGTAGATTTGTTGTAGTTTTACATGCACATATTATACTTTGTTTAATGATTTATATCACAGATTAAAAAATAATTTCATAATGCTAAAAGTAAACAATTTGTGAATTACAATGAAAGTTACTTTTTTAAAAACTTCTAGCATCACTTCTGTTCTTTTAATATATTTTCATAAATATCCCTTAATATTTAACAATAGTTATTTCCAATTGTTTGACACTTTCTATGTGCATATTATATACATATACAGGGTGTACCAATCTTAAAGATTGTTTGTTACTTTCAACGTTTATTTCTTTCACATAATAGGTTAATAATGGTTTAATGGGTATAGGGAATGCTTAACAAAAATTAAAGTTACATAATCGGGTATTCTATTTATATTATAAAAGAAGAGAGAAAATGAAAGGTTCAAGTTATCGTATACAAAAGGAAAAAAAAAATTAATATTTAATAGAATACGGTGATATTGTATCATATTACGAAACTCCTTTAGGAAAATATTTTTTTTTGCTTCAATGTACAATAAGATACAGAGCGTTGATTTACCTACGATTTTCACACAAACGTGTCCATAACTTCTGAAGGACTCTGTATAACGTATCAAAACCTTATATCAAAATCTTCAAAAAAAATGTGAGCACTCCGAATTCGGTATAATATACAGGGGTTCCCATTTAAAAAATCATATGTTTGGTTTGTAACGGAGTTATACAACACTCTGTATAGTTTAAAGTAATTTAAAAATATGGACCCTAAAGACATCTACTATTTTTGTTAATAACATTTTTTGATATCTTCTAAAACAATCCATATACCGAACTTTGTCTTAAGGTTGGTACACCCTGTATATAAACTTATGTTCAAAATTAATACACCACTAACAGGTCGACCAGTCTGGTTGTTTACTGTTTCATTGTTTGTTTTTAATCTTGCAAAATCAAGATTTCCGTAAAAATATTACATTATCATGTTAAATTAGGTCAAGTGATTGACATATGTTTTTTTTCTTATTTTATTGTTGCACTTCCAGTGTTGACATTCGAAATTTGACCATATCGAATTCTTGGTCCAAAATTTAGCCCGAAAGCGAGGAACTATTGATAAAAAGGCACGATCGGCCCAAGCGTCGGCGTGTACATATTCATCTCTCTTCTCGCTTAACGTCTGAGTTAGCAATTTTAACAACCCAGATTAGAAGATATAACATATGTATATTGCAAATAAGATTGCTACTAGTAATTAATTTGTATAAATAAATATTTCTTTATGACGTTAAAACTCTGATAGAAAAACTTTGTAGCCCTTGTAAGGCAGGGAGCCAATTTGTAACTAAAAAAACTCTCCAAAAGAGATCCCAGCTAAGAGACCCTCTCCAGGGGGTGGTTCGATTCCAAGTTAATGTTCACTATAGGAAGGATTGGGATGTATAAGTAATAAGGGCGCCACTATCTTTTTGTACGTTTTAAATTAGGCAAACAAACTACACAAAAACTAAGGTGAGAAAAATAGAAACACCTTGTATTTACTTTAATTAAACAACAAATAAAGAAGCTACTTGAAATAAACACCGACCACGCTAACCCTTAAGACTTATAGTCTAAGGTATATAAATGAAACTGTTTTCTTTTTAAATTGATTATTTATTGAAACTGTAAGTACTTGCTGATAATGAAGTGGAGTAGTAAAAAGTGGACTTAACTTTAGGATTCTGTGCTGTCTAGAAGGGCGACTTCAGCTTCTTCGTGGAGGGATGAAAGTTTCTTTAATGGTTCTGGCTGCTTGGGATGTAATAGTTTTCTTAACAGCTCAGAAGTGGTTTGAAGGACTGTCTTCACATAGGGACCTTCCAAAAGCGGTAACTGGGCTCTAAATTAGCGATAACTTGACTCCAACTTAGCGGGTTGTATCTTTCAACAACCAAAAAGGAAATTCACAAGATGAGGTACTTTAACGTTTTTCTTCAGACTCTTCAGTCGGCCTGTTAGTCGATGAAAGGAGATATGGTTGCCTTACGGGTCTTTAAATAGTCTTGCTCAAAACGGAAATCGTGTTTGTGTCATTTGTCAGAAGAAATGCGTTCGTTATTCAATTGCAAGCGAGGGACGCGTTCTTTGATTGGCCTCGTTCAAACAGATAAATAGTTAGCGTCTATAAGGGGTGTCTCGTGTACAGTAGCATTGACAGTGAATCGGGGTCGGTTTTAACGGTAATAATAGCGGTATCGTTTACGGTCGGTAATAGTGCAAGGTGACATGACGATGGACATGCTACAACTTCATGGAAAATCTCTTAAAATAAAAACTAAGAGCTCCGCATCAAATTGATTTTTTATATGGACCTATTTTATGATATTTTTTATATCTAACTGTTTAATAAAATATTAAGGTACAACTAAAATGTAGCCACTAAATATTTGCTTGGAAAAGATCCAGTAAAACTCAAAGTCAAAACCACAGACTTTTATTCAGGTAATTTACAATTATCGCAACTAGTTTCGGTCTAGATCAGACCATCATCAGGCTGTAAAGAACATAATAAAATGGTAAGCAAGAAGTGCAAAAAAATTTGTTTTAACACTATCTACTAGTTACGGTAATTGTAAATTACCTGAATAAAAGTCTGTGGTTTTGACTTTGAGTTTTATTGGATCTTTTCTATTGGATTCAACCACATTTGAGATGGATGACCTATCTAATTTTTGAATATTTGCTTGAAAGTTAACAAAAAAAAGGGATTTACTTATTTTTATTCACTCTCCTATTGATTATTGATTATTTACATTGGTGTGTTAATTTTAAACAGATGTTATGTATAGTATTACATACTTGTACAAATAAATAATGTTTATATACAGTTTACAGAGATAAAAATACGCAGATACCAGTCGATGAACATAGTAGACCAGGTATGCAGGACCACGTGTACTTGGACGCCATGGGCTTCGGAATGGGTTGTTGTTGTTTACAATTAACATTCCAGGCGTGTAATATTATGGAAGCAAGAACTCTCTATGACCAGTTAACGCCGTTATGTCCCATTATGGTAATTATCTTATTATCAAATTAAATATGTGTCTCGTACGAGTGTAGCGAGGGCAGCAAATACCAGCCGCGCGCTACTAATGCCCATTTTCCGCCCTTGTGACACAATACACTATTTATTTAACAATCTAATTACTGAAAAAGCAGAAAATTTTTTCCACCTGCACCCAGGGTAAAGAAACTTGTTGGTTTCAAGTATCGACTAAGTCGGTCGCCATCACGTTTTCTATTGGAATGTAATTCAATGTCCATTGGGGTGTATAGCCCAGGAAGTAGTTGTTTTTTCATAGAAAACGGTCAAAAATTTTCAGTTTTTTATTGACTGCACCTTATTGAAATTATTTCATGTATTGTAATGTAATTACTTTGGCATTTTTAGTTGGCTTTTACCGCTGCTTCGCCGTTACACAGAGGTTTCGTGACCGATATAGATTGTCGTTGGAACATAATTTCGGGCTCGGTAGATTGCCGAACCGAAGAGGAACGCGGCATAAAACCGTTGAAGGAAAACAAGTTCGTCATAAAAAAATCTCGATACGATTCCATCGACAGTTATCTGTCTCCTCAAGGTGAAAAATACAACGACATTCCACTTTTATATAACGAAGAAGATTACAAGAAGTTGATAGAAAATGGTATAGATCCTCTGCTGGCCGGACACGTCGCACATCTGTTCATCAGGGATACTGTGTCGTTGTTTTCGGAGAAAGTTTATCAAAACGACGACGAAGACACGGATCATTTCGAGGTTAGTTCAATTATCGAACACTATTTACACTACCAGTACGCATTTTAACTGTCTGATGTGAGTTTCTGTAACCGAATTAGCTGGTTACTATACTAAAACCAATGATTGAAAGTAGAAGTAGGCCCAGCTGACAGCAAATCGCCGTTACGGTAAAGTGACAAAGATAGAAATATCGTTGCGTACAGCGTTGCCATTATATAATTTTTAAATCGACATAGTTTTATATTTGGTAATATTATATGACCACTGCGTGCCGAGCGAAGCGAGGTTCGCAGCAACAAAGAAAAAAATATTTAAACAGTTTGTCCACGGATGGGGTTGCCTATAGAAGAAAAATTTTTATTATTCATTTTACGGCAAAAAGTCATTCTTTATAAAAAATTCTGCTTCTTTTAAAAATGAGAATAACGCTGAAATATCTTAGATTGGATCTATAGGGTGTTGCCAAATTAAGAAAACATGAAAATACGTCAAGAGAGAAGTACTATTATTTTTTATTTTACACAAAATTTATCTAAAAGAAAGTTGTTTATAATCTAAAATTAAGCCTGAATACAAATTTTCAAATTCCAATTTTGTGTGTTCACGGATGGAGTTGACCAGAAGAGAAAATGATTATTAATTTTACGACCAAAAGTAATGTTTTTCTGTTTCTTAATTTACTAACGCCCTATACATCTTATCTAATGTTTGGTATGCGAATCTCATTTCCCCGAGAAATTTTTTTTATAAAAAAAGTGACAAAGACAGAAATATCGTTGCTTACAGCGTTGCCACTAGTTTTAATAAATACCTAACACTATAGAGAAAATAATGGATTTTTAACTGATCAGTAATTAGGAAATGTTAAAGTATTACTCATTACAAGCTTGTTATTGATTTTTTTCATAAATAATACCTTTTAATCGTACTAGTATTGTGTATTATCTATAATTTGCCACAACCCACAACTCTACTGCTTGTGGTATTTAAGTTGCCATGAGATATATTTTAACTGGGTGGTAGTTGATATTTACACTAAAATCATTATAATTATATTTCTAAGTATCAAAACTAATTACAACACTTCATTATTATAAAAATAACTTTAAATATGCTTAGTCTGCAACAGCAACGTCTATCTATTTATATCCGTAGACCATTGAATATGTTTACTTGTTTTATTTACCGGACCTTAGTTAAAGACACGCTATGACATTGGACGTTATGTTATCATAACACAACTATGCTCTTCTAGATCGTATATATTTACCTAGAGTAATTTAATTAAATATACAAAATATACAGGGCTTTCACACCACACTATATTTTGATTCTGCTATAAACTGGTAATGTAAAATTTAGATATGATAACGCGCTTTACTCTCAATAATTATTGATTTTAGTATAAGTTATGTTGTATTTTTTTTCTATTGACAAGTTTAACTAAAAGACTGCTATTATTACACTATGTTTTCCCTTAAAATTCATTTATATAATTTTTAAATTGACATAGTTTTTATTTGGTAATATCATCTGACCACTGCGTGCCGAGCGAAGGGAGGTTCGCAGCAACAAAGAAAAAAAAATAGTTATATATTTTTATACATCAAATTTCTTATTTCTAAAAGTTATATTGTGACTAGCTTCATAGATAAGAAAGACACTTTCTAAAATAAGAAGAAGATTTAGATATAAAATAACTATAATTGATGATTGAGATGTTGAATGGTTGGATCTTGTTTGTGAATAATTTTGTTGTTTGCAGAATATCCAGTCGACCAATTGGCAGACGATGCGATTCAAACCACCACCTCCTAACTCCACCATCGGTTGGAGAGTTGAATTTAGACCGTGCGAAGCGCAAATTACAGATTTCGAAAATGCCGCCATAGTTTGTTTCGTGGTGCTACTAACTAGAGTTATACTTTCCTACCAATTGAACTTCCTTATACCGATAAGCAAGGTTAGTAATCACCATTCATTAGACTTCTCGATGTCGATGACGTAAACATCGTAGTTATTCAGCCATCACCATGTTTTATTATTTGTTTAGGTAGACGAAAATATGCAGAACGCTCAAAAACGAAACGCCGCTAGGGAACAAAAATTCTGGTTCAGACGGGATATTACCACTCAAGTGAGTCCTCCGGAAGCGAACGAGTGCTGTAAATGGGACAAGAATAAAGAATGTGATTTGTTCGTACAGATGACTGTTAACGAAATCATTAACGGCAAAGTAAGTACTTATCTGTCCAGTGTACCTTGTAACGTTATGTCTTTTATTTATATTTAAACCTCGTTTTTATATGGGATGGTTTATTCAGATATATACGTGACAAAACTAATTATGACAGTGGTGACTGTTGTCCTAACAACACTTATTTAAATCAAGGCATTTAGTATTAAATCCACACTTTTCGCATCGAATCTTTGACCTGCTTTGACATCGTTCCATTCTACAACCTCGGGGACTCTCTATCTCATCAAAACATGGAAGATGATCATAGCCATCATATCTTTTATTTTCAGAAGGCTGATTCGCACGCCGGTACTTAGTTGGGAGGTTTGGTGATATATTTTCATTTGATTCGCTGTCAGAAAGTCTTCGTTTACGTGTGGGAGTATTTACCAAGGCGTCAGCCACCTGCATTCTAAATTCCAACAAGTCTTCAATCAAAAGTCCATCATGAGTTGTAGCTACAAAAGCTTTTAAATCTTGAGGTCGTGGTTTAGTTTTAATGACCTGCCGTAATCCACGTGGATCCACGTGGTCTCTTGACATGTGTGATAACTGGTTGAACTTTCCAGAGCGAGTTGTTATTTCCTGGTGGAGCTGTATCGCTATCTACTACATGAAAGGTTGTTCTTAAAATTTTGAAGCGATCTCTAGACATTTTGCTTGCAATTAACTCCAATCGCATTTCGTCTCTCCAATACATGTGTAGACGTGGATATTGTATACAACCCATGATAAAATGGATCCCCATGAATTTTTTTAATTCCACAGCGGTGGTTTTCAAAATACGACCAGTTTTGCGCCTATGATAATAATTTGTACATGTAGTCGCATACTCGAACAAGTCATCATCAAAATAATCCTGAAAGTATTCTATAGGATTTCTAATTACTGCTTGTCCTCGTTGTGCTCTTTCTGATGGAATGGGACTTGCTTCCACACTTTTCTTCGAGAAGCACTTTTTTGTCCGGTAACTAGTTTCTCACAGGTCGAAGACGTGGAAGGTTCTTCTGAGATGGATAGTTCTTCGGCGACGATATCACCACCAGAAAAGTGATCAACATCATCAGAAATGGTCTCAAGCGTTGAGGGCGCTTCTTTTTCAAAAAAATGTTCATTTGCTACTGGATCAAAATTATCTATCTCAACATCATCCAAAATATTAACCTCAGAATTGCTGCCATCGCCAATTAACTGAAGCACTAATTCGTCAGTGGGGTCTACTTCTAGAAACAAAGAAGAGAATATCTTACAAGATTCATAAAAATCAATCTACACAATTATTTTAATAACTACCAAAAATTGATATTAATACTGAACCGCACGAACGTGCTTATCCATATATCGAACCAATTTTTTTCTAAAGAAATTTAATTAAATTAGAAAAATTAACGTAAACATAGTAGTTGCCATTATTTACATCCAATAAACACGTTTATTTTGTAAAATAATCAGTTTAAATATAAAAAAACTAGTACTTACTTCTCTTACGATTATCAACATAGTAGGCTGTCATTTTCACCGCATCGATATACGGTTGGTAGGAATTATGCTAATTTCCTTGTCTACTGGTATTTTCGCTGCAGATACCGGAATTCCTTCTCAATTGTTGCCCATTGGATATTTGTATTATGACTGATCTTGGGTTTTCATTCTTCTCTATTATCTCTCCTTCTCTCCAGTTTCTATGGTCAATTTTGTATCTCACTTTTTCTCCGACTTGTAATTCTTCTTTCTGCTTTCTATGATTGTCTCCATATTTCTTTTGTTTTTGTCTCGATTCTCTTAACTCCTCTGTTACATTTTCAATTATTTTTGGTTTCAGATTTTCAATGGATATCGGTATGGTTGATCTAGTTGTTCGGCTGAATAATCTTTGATTTGGAGACCCAAGGTTTCTGGTAGTATTTCTATAGTTTAGAAGGGCCAATTTTACATCAGACTTATCTATGAAGCATTTTCTAATGATGTTCTTTGCTATTTGTACTCATCTTTCTGCTAGTCCATTTCCTTGTGAGTGATATGGGCTGCATGTTTGGTGTTTAAAACCCCATTCTGTTGCGAATTCTTTAAATTGAGGTCCATTATCAGATTCCACCACTTCTGCTATACCATGTGTGGAAAACCAGTCTTTCATTATTTCTATGATTTCATCTGATGTGGTTGTTTTTAATAATTTGAAATCAATGTACCCTGAGTAACTGTCTATGATAGAAATGTAATTTCTTTTATTACTATAGGTTCTTAAGGATTGCTTTTTTGAGTCCTTTCACAAATGCTACATTTTTTGATGAAATTAATAATGTCTTCAGTTTGATTTTTCCAATATAGTAGTTGTCTTGCTCTCTTTAAACAGCTTTGTATTCCAAGATGACCTGTGTGTATTTGAGTTAACATCTCTTTTATCTTTGATATTGGCACTACTATTTTCTCTTCCTTGAATATGAGTCCTTGGAAAGTTCTTCTGTTCTGTTTCAGGTAAACGTTTTTTATTCATCTGGAAATCCTTTGTTAATGAACGTTTTCAATGTTTGTAAATCCATATCTTCTCTTGTAGCGTCAACTAGTTCTTTCCTTGCTTTTGTAGACATTGCTAATATTATTGGAACTACAATTTCTTCTTCAGTTTCATCTTGATCATAGCTTTCCTTAATGTCTCGACTCAGCAGGTCAGCAATTGGTATTTCTGTACCTTTCTTGTACATGGCGAGTATAGTGAAACATCTAATAGTATTCTCTGAAGTATAGGTGGTGCAGATTGAATTGGTTTTTTCAATATAACCTCTAGAGGTTTATGATCTGTTTCCATTGTTAATTTTTTTTTCCAAATACGTAATCATGAAACTTCTGACAGCCAAATTTGATCTTTTTCTATCTGTGGCCAATTATGTTGGGAAGCTGTAAGTGCTTTAGTTGCATATGCTATGGGTTGTCCTTCTTGAATAATAGCCGCCCCCACACTTTTCGAACTGGCATCTACAGGTAGTAGATGCCTATCATTTCAAGACATCAATTCGTGCGTATCCAGCCCCGAGTCCGATAATCTCTTAATTGCTTATGCTGAAAGGCAAGCTGCTTTGAATCCGCCTTTACCATACGTACCGACCATTTTGTTTTTGATTTAGTTTGGGAAAATGAAGCTAGAGAGGATTTACCTTATGCAGTTTGTCAGTTTGCAAGATCCCAAACCTGAAGTATGTAATAGCGCAGTCAAGGGTCACCCTAAACGCCTGTTTTTGCCATGAAAATACATTTTTCGTAATTCAACTTCAATCCAGCTTAGTCTAATTTTTTGATGACTTTTACAGTTAATTTTTCGAGTTTATCTCTATTATCGGCGTATATCAATATAACATTGGACATTCGATATGTGGCCTGCCTAACACGAAATTGATGGCTTCCTGAAATACTTTTAGAGCAGCAGATATCCCAAAAGGACCTCTGGTACAGTAGTACCGTGCCCAAGGTGTAGAAAAGGTTAAGTATTTCTGTGTTCGGTCTGTCACCTTTATTTGCCAGAAACCTCGTTTGCAATCCAGCAGAGTAAAATATGGTTTTCAATGGGTAATGTCTTCTCAAAATATTTTTGTTGACATCTGTTGGATCAATGCAAATCCTCAGTTTGTCCTTTTGCTTGACTACTACAATAGGACTTACGACTGGAGTAGGTTCTTTGATAGGTTTTATCACACCTAATTCAACCATTGTATTTAATTCCTGTCGCACTTGGTTTTTTATTGTACAGTGAAACCTCCCTTAACGGATACCTCTCAACAATGGACACCTCCATATAACGAAGAGATTATGGTTCCCCTATTAAAGTGAACCAAAATGTTTCTTTGTAAAAGCACTGTCAAGGTCTTAACAACTGGATATATCGGCTGTTTGTTTGTCCTCCCGTTTTTTAAAAATTATCTTCTTGTTAGCACTAACCAGACAAAGTTGACAGTCCTTTCTATTAAAATTATCCCAATTTTTGCGGCTTTTGTAAAGGTCCTACAGAAAGTATAATAATTTTTCAGGAAGGAGAGTTTCCAGGACTAATTCCATTGATAAATAACTACTTAAGCGGGATGGATGTCGATGCGGACACTCATTGTACGATTCAACAGTATTTGAAATTCATCCAAAAGAGAGCGTCTGGAGAGATACTTACAACAGCTTCGTGGATAAGGAAATTCGTTACAGAGCATCCAGATTACAAGTGAGATAAAAGTTTTTATTTCTTCAAGTAGTTGTTATTTATGGACTTATTTTACAGGCAGGATTCAAAAGTAACGGAATTGATAAACTTTGATCTCCTAAAGACTATTAAAGAAATACAAACGGATCAAAAGTACTGCCCGTTGTTGCTAGGAACTAACACCATGTCGAAGACGAAGGAAAGTGTACCTACGGCTTTATCTAATTGTTGACGTTTTAAAGAATTAAATTCGACTTACTATTTTAAATTTACAAATGATAGATTGTATTTTTTTGTTTTGTTGGTCAGTTTATTGAATGTTTTTACTGTTAACTGTTTTTTGAGTAAAAAATGTATTTTAAGAAATAGAATTTTGCAGTATTTTATAAAAACGGAGCATTTAAAAGTTTTACATATTTATAATTCTGTTGAATACAGTTATTCTTGCTAAAAAGTGTTTTCTTTCTACCATTTATCCTTTATATGATTAATTATTAATTTCGATTCTAAATTAAAGTCTAAAAAACTTAATTATTGAATTTATTATAAAATCTGTTAAATATCTTATTACAAAATTTTATTTTTAACACTGCCTTAGTAGTGTTTCCCAAATTATCAAACAAACTAAAAACAATTACTAAGAAACTGTTACTCTTCTGCAAATCACATCGTAATTTTTATGCTCACAAACTGGACATTCAAACATAGGATCAGCTGCTTGATTTCCCTAAAATCAAAATATAGTTAGCAAGGTAAGAGGGTTTTTACTGGCGAATGGAGGATATAACTGACGAGCCACAGGCCCTTGCGTGTATTGTTTTATATTTTATTTGTTTCTCATTTGTAAAAAGGTTAGATAAATTCCAAAAAAATCTCAATAATTACCTTTTAAAATCTGCAAATGACAACTAAACGTCATATTTTTCAATAATTTTTTGAAGGAAAACAAACCTACGAACAGTGGCATTTTCTTTCATTTCCAAGGAACTTCTGAAATATCTGAATAGCAAAGCAGCCAAGAAATACGTGACTATGACCAGAAAGGACCTGCGGTTGGTCACAGGTATACTTACTGGCCATTGTCATCTACGAAAACATCTGAACAGGTTGGGTTTATCTGACAGCCCACTATGTAGAGGATGTCAACAAGTGGATGAGACAGTTGAGCACGTCCTTTGTGATTGCCTGGCAGTCTCTCTGATAAGACTTCCTGTATTTGGCAAGAACTGGCTAACACAAGCCAATTTGAGGGAGCTGCCTACAGGCGACCTACTTTAAACAGGTAGGATGGTTGACAAGCCATAATAGGTTAGACTCAATCTCAGAAGGACGCACAGATACTACTAACTTGTAAAAATTTTGCAAGTTAACTGTCGGTTTTAAAAGTTAGTGACTAGATGAAATAAACTTTCTTGATTAATATTGTGTTTTTGGAAACTGACGTTTACAAATGAGAAACAAATAAAATTTTCACTCCTAACCTTACAAAATAGTTTATGAAATATTACTTGGTGATATTTATTTATACTATACCTTTAAACAAACATAACAGAAAATATGCATACAACCCATGTGATGTGGTAATATAGGATTTTCCCCACAGTAAGCACATTTTGTATTTGTATTTATTCCTGCAGTTGATAAAGAACTAAAAGTCTTTTTCACATGAAAAGGATTAAATTGTCTGATAGTCCTCTTTAGTTTATGATAGTTAATAAGAGGGGCTACATGCACCAAAATATCCTAAAGATAATAATATATAATTAAATTAAAACCCATTTGTTTAGAAATTGAAATTTTGTACTTACAATGAATCCATTCCAAAGTAATTCTCTTGCTAAGTATTTTGAATCATAATGTCTCTGTGCATTTTCACTAGAATATACTAAATTTAATCCAAGAATTCTTTCAATAAGTAATGGTTTAACGCCATTTCTTAAGAATACTGAAAGGTTTATGATATCCAAAAATTTCAAAACTAAATATATTTTAAAAAATAAATTATTTATTTCGTGTGATGGTTTTAATAATTCAAATCTATTTTTTACATATTCTAAACAGTGTCCGACCAAATATAAACCACGTTGGATAGTATTTATATTGTCATATTTAATTGAGAGCAATTGTTGCCCAAAAGTACTTCCACTTTTTACCACTGAATTGTTTAATAGTACCAATTTCAGAATTAACTGAATTTCTGGTTCGTACAAGGCTACTAGACCAGGCTAAAATGAAAAATTATCAATTACAAACTAGTGTTAGATACTTTTTAAGCTCACAGGCAAATTTTTAGAAGCGTCTAAAAAAATTTGATACAATGACTTGTTTATTTCTGTATCCAAATAAATCGCATTCATTTGAGTTACACGAAGTAAGGCATTCCCAGTTTTGGACATGGTTATCTTCAATATAATATACGATCTAAAACAAATATAAATAATCTAATCATCCATTTAAATTTCACATAACCTGTAATTGGCAAATGTCAGACATCCAGTACATTTGAACTACTTAAGGTTTGGTCACAGAACAGGAAAAAAGTTAGGTTAGGAGTTAGGCTGTCAGTTCTTACAGAGGCTCTTATTACAAAACGATCTTTGTGATTTTTCGAAACAGTAGCCATAAAATATTAAATTTCATTTTTAAATACTACGAGGGTAGATCAAAAAGTTGGTTTATGTCGTCAATAACATCCATTTAAAAAATTAAGTAAAAACACAAAACACGCGAAAAACAATTTATTTTAGGTTAGAATCTCCTCTGTAATTCCGTAGTGACAGGTTCAATCGATTTGTAAATTAAAGTCTTTAGTAGCTTTTATTTACTGAAGTTGGCGCTACTAGAAAATGAATAAACCTTAGACAAGGAAAGAGTTCCTAATCTAAGGAATAAACAATTACGGGCGGCAATCCGCTTAGTAACGCTAGGGAACACTTTACTGAAAGGTGAATAAACCGGCCCTAAAACTATTATCAAAATTTTTTTTATTGATTAATCATCTAATCATCCATTTAAATTCTATATAACCTGTAATTGACGAATGTAAAGGCTGGTTCATGTAAAAGCGAATCGCGAATTGCGAATGCGAAATTCGCAATAAAATATGTTTTTTTTCTATTTCAATTCATGTACCTGCGAATGTTTTGACAGGATTCTGGGATATTTATTATTTTCACTAAATAAGCAGTTGTAATACTGAGTGTCAAGTGTCACACCAATGAACATATTCAATTATAACCCCAAATTTGCTAACAGTAGTTTAAAGAAAATGAATAACGATTACGAGAACTTTGATTTGTTTTATTGGCGAAGACGGCGAGCAATCGCTGCATATTTATTATTAAAAAGGCGACGGAACGGAATAGAATTCATAGGACAGTCGATGTCTGTGAAATATTTAAATACAGAAAACAACAAGGGGCCTATTATAATCTAGTGATGGAAATGCGCCGTAAAGATGAAAAAAAGTTTCGAAATTATCATAGGTTGTCAATAGAAGATTTCGATTTACTGTTAGAAAAAGTTTCTCCTAAAATCAGAAAGATATACTATGCAAGGGAACCAATTTCACCAGGAGAAATGTTATCGGCTACACTCAGGTATACCTACAGTTAATAATTTTAGTACATTTAAGAACTATATTTAATAATTTATTATTAGTATTGTTCTGTTTAAGTAATATACAAAAATTAAGATAAATATAATTTCAGATTCTTAGCAGCAGGTGTGAGCATGAAAAGTATTTCATACAATTACAGATTGGGAGTGAGTACTGTATCAAATATCATTATAGATACTACTGCTGCAATTTGGGACATTTTAAATATTGAATATTTACCAGTTCCAACAGAAGACACATGGAAAGAAATTGCAAATGGCTTTGAAGCAAAATGGAACTTTCCAAATTGTGTAGGAGCAATTGATGGGAAACATATTAGGATTCGTGTAGTAGCAAAAATATTTTAATTTAGGTATTTTCTTTATTACAATTTTGTTTGTAGGCTCCTCCAAACACTGGGTCAGATTTCTTCAATTATAAAGACTTCTTTAGCATCATGCTATTGGCAATATGTGATGCAGATTATAAGGTTTGTTCATACAGCAATAAGAAACCTGTCGGGGACATCATGAGTCTGCGCAGTATTTATTTTTCTGTTCTCAGTGATTTCTGACAGTTTTCAAGCAAAGTGTCGGATGTTCATACAGAAAATTCTGACAATCCGAGGACAGTCAAAACTGTTTGCGGATAAATGTCAAGTAAATTGTCCAAGATTTATTCCGTGACTAACAAATGATTTGTGACGATACCAATCAATGATTGATTTGAATTTTTCTACTTATAACCTTATTCTATGATGGTAGATAGTGTTTAGTTTAGTATGCGTTAAAGTATCCATCCTCTACAGATTCCGATATTGAAGATATTCTTGAGGAGAGAATAAAACCCAAAAATAAAAACTTTATTAATCAAACAGTGCTACAATATAATGATGAAGAATTTATAGAGCATTTTAGAGTCAGTCCGGCAGTTGCCAATGAATCATCAACACTGTCAGAATACCAAAAGAATACACACAAAATTTGTGTTCTGTGATACCAATTACCGTCTACTTATAATAGATGTTCATACAGGACATTTACAAATTACCGACAGATCAGGGACAAGTCCATGATTAGTTGTCACCAACCTGTTATATCCACAACATGTTGGAAACTTGTCAGGGATTTTCTGTATGAACAAACCTATTGTTTTGCTACTGTTGATATTGGTGCAAAAGGATGGCAAAGTGATGGAGGAACATTCCGAAGTAGTAATTTTGGACAAAGGTTTTATTCAAACTCCTTAAATCTGCCTGCTCCCAGAAAACTATGGGAAGAAAGTGAACCAGTGTCCTACTGTTTTGTTGCCGATGCAGCTTTTCCATTTAGCACCAATTTAATGAGACCATTTCCAGGTAGTTTTCTTCCACAAAAGGAAAGAATTTTTAACTATAGGTAAGTTACGTTAAGTTATTATAAACTGCTATAAATTTCAGAATATATGCATGTTGAAAATTATATATATTATATCCAAATATGTTACAGATTAAGTCGTGCAAGAAGGATAATCGAGAATACATTTGGTATTCTTGTTTCAAAATGGAGGATACTAGAACGTCCTATTATAGCAAAACTGCAAACATTTGAAAAACTTGTAGGTGCATTGATTTGTTTACACAACTTTTTAAGAAAGAGTGATATTGAAAAACCAGTTGGCAGAAGATACTGCCCTCTTAATTATGTTGATACAGAAAGCGAAACAGGAGAAGTTATTGAAGAGGAATGGAGAACTGCGGTTCAGAACAGATTGGCAAGTGTACCAAGAATGGGGGGAAATGCATATGCCCAACGAGCAAGTGCTATGTGCTCTATATTGACAGAGTATTTTTTAGATATAGCTCCAATTGATGTGCAATGGTTTAAATAAATATTTTTGTAATCAAAATTTTGATTTATTTTTTTTTAATAAAATACAAAGAATACTAAAAAACTAGTTGTATTTATCAACCTTCTGTTGAATGTTGAGCGTATAGATGGTATACCCGATTTAAAAGCTCAATTTCAGCCTCCATCCTGATTCTCTGTGGCAGTTTGTTGAGTACTTCCTGTATTGTCATCAAAGCAGGACTAATTGAAGGTCTACTTAGCTGTGTAGGAGCTGGCTGTTTCAAAATTTCTATTAGAAGTTGATCAGTTTCATCTAAAATAGAAGTAATAATATCTTAGGACGGGTGTGTAAATGGAATTGTTTTTTTTTGTGAATAAGTGAGCTAAAATCATATGCTTACCACTTTTTTTTTGCCTCTTGCTTCTAGATGGTGTGACACAGGGCTGATCAGTCATGATCTTTTTGGGGTGTCTGGTTTTTGTCTTGAAAGATCCACATCTGTTGTTGAGGTGTTTAATGGTGACAAAAGATCCACATCACTTTCGACTGGTTCAAAATTACCAAATGTTTTTCTATTGCTATTAACATCTGCCAAGAAATACATGCAATCACAATGCTTCCACTACTTTTTATCATCAACACCTCCTCCTGATGGCTTATATGCTCTAAAAAGAATACATAAATAAAAAGTTACAAATAATAATTACATATCGCTATTATTTGCTTGTAAGCTATAAATAAGTTGTATACATAAACTTACCTACTTTAAGGAAGGTGTCCTTAAGATTTTTCCATTTTTTTTCCAAATTTTCCAGGGCGATAACTTTATTAATTTCTGACAATTTGGCCACATTTATTTCTTCAGAACTGGGTTTGGTTTCAATGACTTGCTGGCTAGCTGCTATGTCACATACGTGATGTGGGTGTTCCTCTAAAGTAAAAAGCGCTTGACATTCTGCACATTCAACAATATCCCCATTATAAACAGTGGCCTAAAATATTTTATAGAAAGATCTGTTGTAAGAATTTTTTTGTTTGGTAATGTGAAGAGTAATTAGTAAATGTATATACCTCACTTTCATACATCTTAATAATTCACTAAAAACTGCTGAAAACAAATATTCCAATCCCAAACCACGCTGATCAATGCAAATCACCTAACTAAAACACACAAAGACAACAAACATAAATGTTCTATTATCTATGCAACAAACAGAATCAGAAACAGAATGAAACTGAACCAAATGAGCTCTGATTTTCGTGTTCTACGTTATCGAAATAGTGGTCCTAAACCATTTTTATAATAATCAAATTTTTGTTGAATTTTGACAAAAATCCAAGACTATAGCCTTGCTCATTTTTTTGACAAAAACACTTTTGGATTTGGATTTGCGTGAAATTATAGAAAACGGTGTTTTTTGAGACGCTGAATCGACTGGCGCAATCAGTTCCTCGATAGGATGTATGGGATAGTCATAAATCGCGGTGCGAATGAGAAGTATACACTCGCATTCACAAAAACTGAACTTTTAATGAAAATGAGCTCTAATATTGCATTTTAATCGCGATTTTCGTGTTCTACGTTATCAAATAGTGGTTCTAAACCATTTTTATAATGATCAAAGTTTTGTTGAATTTTGACAAAAATCCAAGACTATAGCCTTGCTCATTTTTTTGACAAAAACACTTTTGGATTTGGATTTGCGTGAAATTATAGAAAACGGTGTTTTTTGAGACGATGAATCGACTGGCGCAATCAGTTCCTCGATAGGATGTATGGGATAGTCATAAATCGCGGTGCGAATGGTAAGTATACACTCGCATTCAAAAAAACTGAACTTTTAATGAAAATCAGCTCTAATATTGCATTTTAATGGCGATTTTCGTGTTCTACGTTATCAAAATAGTGGTTCTAAACCATTTTTATAATGATCAAATTTTTGTTGAATTTTGACAAAAATCCAAGACTATAGACTTGCTCATTTTTTTGACAAAAACACTTTTGGATTTGGATTTGCGTGAAATTATAGAAAACGGTGTTTTTTGAGACGATGAATCGACTGGCGCAATCAGTTCCTCGATAGGATGTATGGGATAGTCATAAATCGCGGTGCGAATGGTAAGTATACACTCGCATTCAAAAAAACTGAACTTTTAATGAAAATGAGCTCTAATATTGCATTTTAATCGCGATTTTCGTGTTCTACGTTATCAAATAGTGGTTCTAAACCATTTTTATAATGATCAAAGTTTTGTTGAATTTTGACAAAAATCCAAGACTATAGCCTTGCTCATTTTTTTGACAAAAACACTATTGGATTTGGATTTGCGTGAAATTATAGAAAACGGTGTTTTTTGAGACGATGAATCGACTGGCGCAATCAGTTCCTCGATAGGATGTATGGGATAGTCATAAATCGCGGTGCGAATGAGAAGTATACACTCGCATTCACAAAAACTGAACTTTTAATGAAAATGAGCTCTAATATTGCATTTTAATCGCGATTTTCGTGTTCTACGTTATCAAATAGTGGTTCTAAACCATTTTTATAATGATCAAAGTTTTGTTGAATTTTGACAAAAATCCAAGACTATAGCCTTGCTCATTTTTTTGACAAAAACACTTTTGGATTTGGATTTGCGTGAAATTATAGAAAACGGTGTTTTTTGAGACGCTGAATCGACTGGTGCAATCAGTTACTCGATAGAATGTATGGGATAGTCATAAATCGCGGTGCGAATGGGAAGTATACACTCGCATTCAAAAAAACTGAACTTTTAATGAAAATGAGCTCTAATATTGCATTTTAATCGCGATTTTCGTGTTCTACGTTATCAAAATAGTGGTTCTAAACCATTTTTATAATGATCAAATTTTTGTTGAATTTTGACAAAAATCCAAGACTATAGCCTTGCTCATTTTTTTGACAAAAACACTATTGGATTTGGATTTGCGTGAAATTATAGAAAACGGTGTTTTTTGAGACGATGAATCGACTGGCGCAATCAGTTCCTCGATAGGATGTATGGGATAGTCATAAATCGCGGTGCGAATGGTAAGTATACACTCGCATTCAAAAAAACTGAACTTTTAATGAAAATCAGCTCTAATATTGCATTTTAATGGCGATTTTCGTGTTCTACGTTATCAAAATAGTGGTTCTAAACCATTTTTATAATGATCAAATTTTTGTTGAATTTTGACAAAAATCCAAGACTATAGCCTTGCTCATTTTTTTGACAAAAACACTTTTGGATTTGGATTTGCTTGAAATTATAGAAAACGGTGTTTTTTGAGACGCTGAATCGACTGGCGCAATCAGTTCCTCGATAGGATGTATGGGATAGTCATAAATCGCGGTGCGAATGGGAAGTATACACTCGCATTCAAAAAAACTGAACTTTTAATGAAAATGAGCTCTAATATTGCATTTTAATCGCGATTTTCGTGTTCTACGTTATCAAAATAGTGGTTCTAAACTATTTTTATAATGATCAAATTTTTGTTGAATTTTGACAAAAATCCAAGACTATAGCCTTGCTCATTTTTTTGACAAAAATACTTTTGGTTTTGGATTTGCGTGAAATTATAGAAAACGGTGTTTTTTGAGACGCTAAATCGACTGGCGCAATCAGTTCCTCGATAGGATGTATGGGATAGTCATAAATCGCGGTGCGAATGAGAAGTATACACTCGCATTCAAAAAAACTGAACTTTTAATGAAAATGAGCTCTAATATTGCATTTTAATCGCGATTTTCGTGTTCTACGTTATCAAAATAGTGGTTCTGAACCATTTTTATAATGATCAAATTTTTGTTGAATTTTGACAAAAATCCAAGACTATAGCCTTGCTCATTTTTTTGACAAAAATACTTTTGGATTTGGATTTGCGTGAAATTATAGAAAACGGTGTTTTTTGAGACGCTGAATCGACTGGCGCAATCAGTTCCTCGATAGGATGTATGGGATAGTCATAAATCGCGGTGCGAATGGGAAGTATACACTCGCATTCAAAAAAATTGAACTTTTAATGAAAATGAGCTCTAATATTGCATTTTAATCGCGATTTTTGTGTTCTACATTATCAAAATAGTGGTTCTAAACCATTTTTATAATGATCATATTTTTGTTGAATTTTGACAAAAATCCAAGACTATAGCCTTGCTCATTTTTTTGACAAAAACACTTTTGGATTTGGATTTGCGTGAAATTATGGAAAACGGTGTTTTTTAAGACGCTGAATCGACTGGCGCAATCAGTTCCTCGATAGGATGTATGGGATAGCCATAAATCGCGGTGCGAATGGGAAGTATACACTCGCATTCAAAAAAACTGAACTTTTAATGAAAATGAGCTCTAATATTGCATTTTAATCGCGATTTTCGTGTTCTACGTTATCAAAATAGTGGTTCTAAACCATTTTTATAATGATCAAATTTTTGTTGAATTTTGACAAAAATCCAAGACATAGCCTTGCTCATTTTTTTGACAAAAACACTTTTGGATTTGGATTTGCGTGAAATTATAGAAAACGGTGTTTTTTGAGACGCTGAATCGACTGGCGCAATCAGTTCCTCGATAGGGTGTATGGGATAGTCATAAATCGCGGTGCGAATGAGAAGTATACACTCGCATTCAAAAAAACTGAACTTTTAATGAAAATGAGCTCTAATATTGCATTTTAATCGCGATTTTCGTGTTCTACGTTATCAAAATAGTGGTTCTAAACCATTTTTATAATGATCAAATTTTTGTTGAATTTTGACAAAAATCCAAGACTATAGCCTTGCTCATTTTTTTGACAAAAACACTTTTGGATTTGGATTTGCGTGAAATTATAGAAAACGGTGTTTTTTGAGACGCTGAATCGACTGGCGCAATCAGTTCCTCGATAGGATGTATGGGATAGCCATAAATCGCGGTGCGAATGGGAAGTATACACTCGCATTCAAAAAAACTGAACTTTTAATGAAAATGAGCTCTAATATTGCATTTTAATTGCGATTTTCGTGTTCTACGTTATCAAAATAGTGGTTCTAAACCATTTTTATAATGATCAAATTTTTGTTGAATTTTGACAAAAATCCAAGACTATAGCCTTGCTCATTTTTTTGACAAAAATACTTTTGGATTTGGATTTGCGTGAAATTATAGAAAACGGTGTTTTTTGAGACGCTGAATCGACTGGCGCAATCAGTTCCTCGATAGGATGTATGGGATAGTCATAAATCGCGGTGCGAATGAGAAGTATATACTCGCATTCAAAAAAACTGAACTTTTAATGAAAATGAGCTCTAATATTGCATTTTAATAGCGATTTTCGTGTTCTACGTTATCAAAATAGTGGTTCTAAACCATTTTTACAATGATCAAATTTTTGTTAAATTTTGACAAAAATTCAATGCTCATTTTTTTGACAAAAATACTTTTGGATTTGGATTTGCGTGAAATTATAGAAAACGGTGTTTTTTGAGACGCTGAATCGACTGGCGCAATCAGTTCCTCGATAGGATGTATGGGATAGTCATAAATCGCGGTGCGAATGGGAAGTATACACTCGCATTCAAAAAAATTGAACTTTTAATGAAAATGAGCTCTAATATTGCATTTTAATCGCGAGTTTTGTGTTCTACATTATCAAAATAGTGGTTCTAAACCATTTTTATAATGATCATATTTTTGTTGAATTTTGACAAAAATCCAAGACTATAGCCTTGCTCATTTTTTTGACAAAAACACTTTTGGATTTGGATTTGCGTGAAATTATAGAAAACGGTGTTTTTTGAGACGCTGAATCGACTGGCGCAATCCGTTCCTCGATAGGATGTATGGGATAGTCATAAATCGCGGTGCGAATGGGAAGTATACACTCGCATTCAAAAAAACTGAACTTTTAATGAAAATGAGCTCTAATATTGCATTTTAATAGCGATTTTCGTGTTCTACGTTATCAAAATAGTGGTTCTAAACCATTTTTACAATGATCAAATTTTTGTTAAATTTTGACAAAAATTCAATGCTCATTTTTTTGACAAAAATACTTTTGGATTTGGATTTGCGTGAAATTATAGAAAACGGTGTTTTTTGAGACGCTGAATCGACTGGCGCAATCCGTTCCTCGATAGGATGTATGGGATAGTCATAAATCGCGGTGCGAATGGGAAGTATACACTCGCATTCAAAAAAACTGAACTTTTAATGAAAATGAGCTCTAATATTGCATTTTAATCGCGATTTTCGTGTTCTACGTTATCAAAATAGTGGTTCTAAACCATTTTTATAATGATCAAATTTTTGTTGAATTTTGACAAAAATCCAAGACTATAGCCTTGCTCATTTTTTGGCAAAAATACTTTTGGATTTGGATTTGCGTGAAATTATAGAAAACGGTGTTTTTGAGACGCTGAATCGACTGGCGCAATCCGTTCCTCGATAGGATGTATGGGATAGTCATAAATCGCGGTGCGAATGGGAAGTATACACTCGCATTCAAAAAACTGAACTTTTAATGAAAATGAGCTCTAATATTGCATTTTTAATAGCGATTTTCGTGTTCTACGTTATCAAAATAGTGGTTCTAAACCATTTTTACAATGATCAAATTTTTGTTAAATTTTGACAAAAATTCAAGACTATAGCCTTGCTCATTTTTTGACAAAAATACTTTTGGATTTGGATTTGCGTGAAATTATAGAAAACGGTGTTTTTTGAGACGCTGAATCGACTGGCGCAATCCGTTCCTCGATAGGATGTATGGGATAGTCATAAATCGCGGTGCGAATGGGAAGTATACACTCGCATTCAAAAAAACTGAACTTTTAATGAAAATGAGCTCTAATATTGCATTTTAATAGCGATTTTCGTGTTCTACGTTATCAAAATAGTGGTTCTAAACCATTTTTACAATGATCAAATTTTTGTTAAATTTTGACAAAAATTCAATGCTCATTTTTTTGACAAAAATACTTTTGGATTTGGATTTGCGTGAAATTATAGAAAACGGTGTTTTTTGAGACGCTGAATCGACTGGCGCAATCAGTTCCTCGATAGGATGTATGGGATAGTCATAAATCGCGGTGCGAATGAGAAGTATACACTCGCATTCAAAAAAACTGAACTTTTAATGAAAATGAGCTCTAATATTGCATTTTAATAGCGATTTTCGTGTTCTACGTTATCAAAATAGTGGTTCTAAACCATTTTTACAATGATCAAATTTTTGTTAAATTTTGACAAAAATTCAATGCTCATTTTTTTGACAAAAATACTTTTGGATTTGGATTTGCGTGAAATTATAGAAAACGGTGTTTTTTGAGACGCTGAATCGACTGGCGCAATCAGTTCCTCGATAGGATGTATGGGATAGCCATAAATCGCGGTGCGAATGGGAAGTATACACTCGCATTCAAAAAAACTGAACTTTTAATGAAAATGAGCTCTAATATTGCATTTTAATCGCGATTTTCGTGTTCTACGTTATCAAAATAGTGGTTCTGAACCATTTTTATAATGATCAAATTTTTGTTGAATTTTGACAAAAATCCAAGACTATAGCCTTGCTCATTTTTTTGACAAAAATACTTTTGGATTTGGATTTGCGTGAAATTATAGAAAACGGTGTTTTTTGAGACGCTGAATCGACTGGCGCAATCAGTTCCTCGATAGGATGTATGGGATAGTCATAAATCGCGGTGCGAAAGGGAAGTATACACTCGCATTCAAAAAAATTGAACTTTTAATGAAAATGAGCTCTAATATTGCATTTTAATCGCGATTTTCGTGTTCTACATTATCAAAATAGTGGTTCTAAACCATTTTTATAATGATCATATTTTTGTTGAATTTTGACAAAAATCCAAGACTATAGCCTTGCTCATTTTTTTGACAAAAACACTTTTGGATTTGGATTTGCGTGAAATTATGGAAAACGGTGTTTTTTAAGACGCTGAATCGACTGGCGCAATCAGTTCCTCGATAGGATGTATGGGATAGCCATAAATCGCGGTGCGAATGGGAAGTATACACTCGCATTCAAAAAAACTGAACTTTTAATGAAAATGAGCTCTAATATTGCATTTTAATCGCGATTTTCGTGTTCTACGTTATCAAAATAGTGGTTCTAAACCATTTTTATAATGATCAAATTTTTGTTGAATTTTGACAAAAATCCAAGACTATAGCCTTGCTCATTTTTTTGACAAAAATACTTTTGGATTTGGATTTGCGTGAAATTATAGAAAACGGTGTTTTTTGAGACGCTGAATCGACTGGCGCAATCAGTTCCTCGATAGGATGTATGGGATAGTCATAAATCGCGGTGCGAATGGGAAGTATACACTCGCATTCAAAAAAACTGAGCTTTTAATGAAAATGAGCTCTAATATTGCATTGTAATCGCGATTTTCGTGTCCTACGTTATCAAAATAGTGGTTCTAAACCATTTTTATAATGATCAAATTTTTGTTAAATTTTGACAAAAATCCAAGACTATAGCCTTGCTCATTTTTTTGACAAAAACACTTTTGGATTTGGATTTGCGTGAAATTATAGAAAACGGTGTTTTTTGAGACGCTGAATCGACTGGCGCAATCAGTTCCTCGATAGGGTGTATGGGATAGTCATAAATCGCGGTGCGAATGAGAAGTATACACTCGCATTCAAAAAAACTGAACTTTTAATGAAAATGAGCTCTAATATTGCATTTTAATCGCGATTTTCGTGTTCTACGTTATCAAAATAGTGGTTCTAAACCATTTTTATAATGATCAAATTTTTGTTGAATTTTGACAAAAATCCAAGACTATAGCCTTGCTCATTTTTTTGACAAAAACACTTTTGGATTTGGATTTGCGTGAAATTATAGAAAACGGTGTTTTTTGAGACGCTGAATCGACTGGCGCAATCAGTTCCTCGATAGGATGTATGGGATAGCCATAAATCGCGGTGCGAATGGGAAGTATACACTCGCATTCAAAAAAACTGAACTTTTAATGAAAATGAGCTCTAATATTGCATTTTAATTGCGATTTTCGTGTTCTACGTTATCAAAATAGTGGTTCTAAACCTTTTTTATAATGATCAAATTTTTGTTGAATTTTGACAAAAATCCAAGACTATAGCCTTGCTCATTTTTTTGACAAAAATACTTTTGGATTTGGATTTGCGTGAAATTATAGAAAACGGTGTTTTTTGAGACGCTGAATCGACTGGCGCAATCAGTTCCTCGATAGGATGTATGGGATAGCCATAAATCGCGGTGCGAATGGGAAGTATACACTCGCATTCAA
Organism: Ophraella communa; assembly: GCA_035357415.1. NCBI lineage: Eukaryota > Metazoa > Arthropoda > Insecta > Coleoptera > Chrysomelidae > Ophraella > Ophraella communa. The sequence continues at coordinate 748,155 of CM068982.1, forward strand.
AAAAACTAAACTTTTAATGAAAATGAGCTCTAATATTGCATTTTTAATCGCGATTTCCGTGTTCTACGTTATCAAAATAGTGGTTCTAAACCATTTTTATAATGATCAAATTTTTGTTGAATTTTGACAAAAATCCAAGACTATAGCCTTGCTCATTTTTTTGACAAAAATACTTTTGGATTTGGATTTGCTTGAAATTATAGAAAACGGTGTTTTTTGAGACGCTGAATCGACTGGCGCAATCAGTTCCTCGATAGGATGTATGGGATAGTCATAAATCGCGGTGCGAATGGGAAGTATACACTCGCATTCAAAAAAACTGAACTTTTAATGAAAATGAGCTCTAATATTGCATTTTAATCGCGATTTTCGTGTTCTACGTTATCAAAATAGTGGTTCTAAACCATTTTTATAATGATTAAATTTTTGTTGAATTTTGACAAAAATCCAAGACTATAGCCTTGCTCATTTTTTTGACAAAAACACTTTTGGATTTGGATTTGCGTGAAATTATAGAAAACGGTGTTTTTTGAGAAGCTGAATCGACTGGCGCAATCAGTTCCTCAATAGGATGTATGGGATAGCCATAAATCGCGGTGCGAATGGGAAGTATTCACTCGCATTCAAAAAAACTGAACTTTTAATGAAAATGAGCTCTAATATTGCATTTTAATCGCGATTTTCGTGTTCTACGTTATCAAAATAGTGGTTCTAAACCATTTTTATAATGATCAAATTTTTGTTGAATTTTGACAAAAATCCAAGACTATAGCCTTGCTCATTTTTTTGACAAAAATACTTTTGGATTTGGATTTGCGTGAAATTATAGAAAACGGTGTTGTTTGAGACGCTGAATCGACTGGCGCAATCAGTTCCTCGATAGGATGTATGGGATAGTCATAAATCGAGGTGCGAATGGGAAGTATACACTCGCATTCAAAAAAACTGAACTTTTAATGAAAATGAGCTCTAATATTGCATTTTAATCGCGATTTTCGTGTTCTACGTTATCAAAATAGTGGTTCTAAACCATTTTTATAATGATCAAATTTTTGTTGAATTTTGACAAAAATCCAAGACTATAGCCTTGCTCATTTTTTGAACAAAAATACTTTTGGATTTAGATTTGCGTGAAATTATAGAAAACGGTGTTTTTTGAGACGCTGAATCGACTGGCGCAATCAGTTCCTCGATAGGATGTATGGGATAGTCATAAATCGCGGTGCGAATGGGAAGTATACACTCGCATTCAAAAAAACTGAACTTTTAATGAAAATGAGCTCTAATATTGCATTTTAATAGCGATTTTCGTGTTCTACGTTATCAAAATAGTGGTTCTAAACCATTTTTACAATGATCAAATTTTTGTTGAATTTTTGACAAAAATCCAAGACTATAGCAATGCTCATTTTTGACAAAAATACTTTTGGATTTGGATTTGCGTAAAATTATAGAAAACGGTGTTTTTTGAGACGCTGAATCGACTGGCGCAATCCGTTCCTCGATAGGATGTATGGGATAGTCATAAATCGCGGTGCGAATGGGAAGTATACACTCGCATTCAAAAAAACTGAACTTTTAATGAAAATGAGCTCTAATATTGCATTTTAATCGCGATTTTCGTGTTCTACGTTATCAAAATAGTGGTTCCAAACCATTTTTTATAATGATCAAATTTTTGTTGAATTTTGACAAAAATCCAAGACTATAGCCTTGCTCATTTTTTGACAAAAATACTTTTGGATTTGGATTTGCGTGAAATTATAGAAAACGGTGTTTTGAGACGCTGAATCGACTGGCGCAATCAGTTCCTCGATAGGATGTATGGGATAGCCATAAATCGCGGTGCGAATGGGAAGTATACACTCGCATTCAAAAAAACTAAACTTTTAATGAAAATGAGCTCTAATATTGCATTTTAATCGCGATTTCCGTGTTCTACGTTATCAAAATAGTGGTTCTAAACCATTTTTATAATGATCAAATTTTTGTTGAATTTTGACAAAAATCCAAGACTATAGCCTTGCTCATTTTTTTGACAAAAATACTTTTGGATTTGGATTTGCGTGAAATTATAGAAAACGGTGTTTTTTGAGACGCTGAATCGACTGGCGCAATCAGTTCCTCGATAGGATGTATGGGATAGTCATAAATCGCGGTGCGAATGGGAAGTATACACTCGCATTCAAAAAAACTGAGCTTTTAATGAAAATGAGCTCTAATATTGCATTGTAATCGCGATTTTCGTGTCCTACGTTATCAAAATAGTGGTTCTAAACCATTTTTATAATGATCAAATTTTTGTTAAATTTTGACAAAAATCCAAGACTATAGCCTTGCTCATTTTTTTGACAAAAACACTTTTGGATTTGGATTTGCGTGAAATTATAGAAAACGGTGTTTTTTGAGACGCTGAATCGACTGGCGCAATCAGTTCCTCGATAGGGTGTATGGGATAGTCATAAATCGCGGTGCGAATGAGAAGTATACACTCGCATTCAAAAAAACTGAACTTTTAATGAAAATGAGCTCTAATATTGCATTTTAATCGCGATTTTCGTGTTCTACGTTATCAAAATAGTGGTTCTAAACCATTTTTATAATGATCAAATTTTTGTTGAATTTTGACAAAAATCCAAGCCTTGCTCATTTTTTTGACAAAAACACTTTTGGATTTGGATTTGCGTGAAATTATAGAAAACGGTGTTTTTTGAGACGCTGAATCGACTGGCGCAATCAGTTCCTCGATAGGATGTATGGGATAGCCATAAATCGCGGTGCGAATGGGAAGTATACACTCGCATTCAAAAAAACTGAACTTTTAATGAAAATGAGCTCTAATATTGCATTTTAATTGCGATTTTCGTGTTCTACGTTATCAAAATAGTGGTTCTAAACCTTTTTTATAATGATCAAATTTTTGTTGAATTTTGACAAAAATCCAAGACTATAGCCTTGCTCATTTTTTTGACAAAAATACTTTTGGATTTGGATTTGCGTGAAATTATAGAAAACGGTGTTTTTTGAGACGCTGAATCGACTGGCGCAATCAGTTCCTCGATAGGATGTATGGGATAGCCATAAATCGCGGTGCGAATGGGAAGTATACACTCGCATTCAAAAAAACTAAACTTTTAATGAAAATGAGCTCTAATATTGCATTTTAATCGCGATTTTCGTGTTCTACGTTATCAAAATAGTGGTTCTAAACCATTTTTATAATGATCAAATTTTTGTTGAATTTTGACAAAAATCCAAGACTATAGCCTTGCTCCATTTTTTGACAAAAATACATTAGGATTTGGATTTGCGTGAAATTATAGAAAACGGTGTTTTTTGAGACGCTGAATCGACTGGCGCAATCAGTTCCTCGATAGGATGTATGGGATAGTCATAAATCGCGGTGCGAATGGGAAGTATACACTCGCATTCAAAAAAACTGAACTTTTAATGAAAATGAGCTCTAATATTGCATTTTAATCGCGATTTTCGTGTTCTACGTTATCAAAATAGTGGTTCTAAACCATTTTTATAATGATTAAATTTTTGTTGAATTTTGACAAAAATCCAAGACTATAGCCTTGCTCATTTTTTTGACAAAAACACTTTTGGATTTGGATTTGCGTGAAATTATAGAAAACGGTGTTTTTTGAGAAGCTGAATCGACTGGCGCAATCAGTTCCTCAATAGGATGTATGGGATAGCCATAAATCGCGGTGCGAATGGGAAGTATTCACTCGCATTCAAAAAAACTGAACTTTTAATGAAAATGAGCTCTAATATTGCATTTTAATCGCGATTTTCGTGTTCTACGTTATCAAAATAGTGGTTCTAAACCATTTTTATAATGATCAAATTTTTGTTGAATTTTGCCTTGCTCATTTTTTTGACAAAAATACTTTTGCATTTGGATTTGCGTAAAATTATAGAAAACGGTGTTTTTTGAGACGCTGAATCGACTGGCGCAATCAGTTACTCGATAGAATGTATGGGATAGTCATAAATCGAGGTGCGAATGGGAAGTATACACTCGCATTCAAAAAAACTGAACTTTTAATGAAAATGAGCTCTAATATTGCATTTTAATCGCGATTTTCGTGTTCTACGTTATCAAAATAGTGGTTCTAAACCATTTTTATAATGATCAAATTTTTGTTGAATTTTGACAAAAATCCAAGACTATAGCCTTGCTCATTTTTTTGACAAAAATACTTTTGGATTTGGATTTGCGTGAAATTATAGAAAACGGTGTTTTTTGAGACGCTGAATCGACTGGCGCAATCAGTTCCTCGATAGGATGTATGGGATAGTCATAAATCGCGGTGCGAATGGGAAGTATACACTCGCATTCAAAAAAACTGAACTTTTAATGAAAATGAGCTCTAATATTGCATTTTAATAGCGATTTTCGTGTTCTACGTTATCAAAATAGTGGTTCTAAACCATTTTTACAATGATCAAATTTTTGTTGAATTTTGACATAAATTCAATGCTCATTTTTTTGACAAAAATACTTTTGGATTTGGATTTGCGTAAAATTATAGAAAACGGTGTTTTTTGAGACGCTGAATCGACTGGCGCAATCCGTTCCTCGATAGGATGTATGGGATAGTCATAAATCGCGGTGCGAATGGGAAGTATACACTCGCATTCAAAAAAACTGAACTTTTAATGAAAATGAGCTCTAATATTGCATTTTAATCGCGATTTTCGTGTTCTACGTTATCAAAATAGTGGTTCTAAACCATTTTTATAATGATCAAATTTTTGTTGAATTTTGACAAAAATCCAAGACTATAGCCTTGCTCATTTTTTTGACAAAAATACTTTTGGATTTGGATTTGCGTGAAATTATAGAAAACGGTGTTTTTTGAGACGCTGAATCGACTGGCGCAATCAGTTCCTCGATAGGATGTATGGGATAGCCATAAATCGCGGTGCGAATGGGAAGTATACACTCGCATTCAAAAAAACTAAACTTTTAATGAAAATGAGCTCTAATATTGCATTTTAATCGCGATTTCCGTGTTCTACGTTATCAAAATAGTGGTTCTAAACCATTTTTATAATGATCAAATTTTTGTTGTATTTTGACAAAAATCCAAGACTAAAGCCTTGCTCATTTTTTGACAAAAAAACTTTTGGATTTGGATTTGCGTGAAATTATAGAAAACGGTGTTTTTTGAGACGCTGAATCGACTGGCGCAATCAGTTCCTCGATAGGATGTATGGGATAGTCATAAATCGCGGTGCGAATGGGAAGTATACACTCGCATTCAAAAAAACTGAGCTTTTAATGAAAATGAGCTCTAATATTGCATTGTAATCGCGATTTTCGTGTCCTACGTTATCAAAATAGTGGTTCTAAACCATTTTTATAATGATCAAATTTTTGTTAAATTTTGACAAAAATCCAAGACTATAGCCTTGCTCATTTTTTTGACAAAAACACTTTTGGATTTGGATTTGCGTGAAATTATAGAAAACGGTGTTTTTTGAGACGCTGAATCGACTGGCGCAATCAGTTCCTCGATAGGGTGTATGGGATAGTCATAAATCGCGGTGCGAATGAGAAGTATACACTCGCATTCAAAAAAACTGAACTTTTAATGAAAATGAGCTCTAATATTGCATTTTAATCGCGATTTTCGTGTTCTACGTTATCAAAATAGTGGTTCTAAACCATTTTTATAATGATCAAATTTTTGTTGAATTTTGACAAAAATCCAAGACTATAGCCTTGCTCATTTTTTGACAAAAACACTTTTGGATTTGGATTTGCGTGAAATTATAGAAAACGGTGTTTTTTGAGACGCTGAATCGACTGGCGCAATCAGTTCCTCGATAGGATGTATGGGATAGCCATAAATCGCGGTGCGAATGGGAAGTATACACTCGCATTCAAAAAAACTGAACTTTTAATGAAAATGTGCTCTAATATTGTTTTTTAATTGCGTTTTTCGTGTTCTACGTTATAAATTTTGTGTTTCTATACATTTTTTATAATGATAAAATTTTTGTTGAATTTTGACATAAATCCAAGTCTATAGCCTTGCTCATTTTTTTGACAAAAATACTTTTGGATTTGGATTTGCGTGAAATTATAGAAAACGGTGTTTTTGAGACGCTGAATCGACTGGCGCAATCAGTTCCTCGATAGGATGTATGGGATAGCCATAAATCGCGGTGCGAATGGGAAGTATACGATCGCAATCAAAAAAACTAAACTTTTAATGAAAATGAGCTCTAATATTGCATTTTAATCGCGATTTCCGTGTTCTACGTTATCAAAATAGTGGTTCTAAACCATTTTTATAATGATCAAATTTTTGTTGAATTTTGACAAAAATCCAAGACTATAGCCTTGCTCATTTTTTTGACAAAAATACTTTTGGATTTGGATTTGCTTGAAATTATAGAAAACGGTGTTTTTTGAGACGCTGAATCGACTGGCGCAATCAGTTCCTCGATAGGATGTATGGGATAGTCATAAATCGCGGTGCGAATGGGAAGTATACACTCGCATTCAAAAAAACTGAACTTTTAATGAAAATGAGCTCTAATATTGCATTTTAATCGCGATTTTCGTGTTCTACGTTATCAAAATAGTGGTTCTAAACCATTTTTATAATGATTAAATTTTTGTTGAATTTTGACAAAAATCCAAGACTATAGCCTTGCTCATTTTTTTGACAAAAACACTTTTGGATTTGGATTTGCGTGAAATTATAGAAAACGGTGTTTTTTGAGAAGCTGAATCGACTGGCGCAATCAGTTCCTCAATAGGATGTATGGGATAGCCATAAATCGCGGTGCGAATGGGAAGTATTCACTCGCATTCAAAAAAACTGAACTTTTAATGAAAATGAGCTCTAATATTGCATTTTAATCGCGATTTTCGTGTTCTACGTTATCAAAATAGTGGTTCTAAACCATTTTTATAATGATCAAATTTTTGTTGAATTTTGACAAAAATCCAAGACTATAGCCTTGCTCATTTTTTTGACAAAAATACTTTTGGATTTGGATTTGCGTGAAATTATAGAAAACGGTGTTTTTTGAGACGCTGAATCGACTGGCGCAATCAGTTACTCGATAGAATGTATGGGATAGTCATAAATCGAGGTGCGAATGGGAAGTATACACTCGCATTCAAAAAAACTGAACTTTTAATGAAAATGAGCTCTAATATTGCATTTTAATCGCGATTTTCGTGTTCTACGTTATCAAAATAGTGGTTCTAAACCATTTTTATAATGATCAAATTTTTGTTGAATTTTGACAAAAATCCAAGACTATAGCCTTGCTCATTTTTTTGACAAAAATACTTTTGGATTTGGATTTGCGTGAAATTATAGAAAACGGTGTTTTTTGAGACGCTGAATCGACTGGCGCAATCAGTTCCTCGATAGGATGTATGGGATAGTCATAAATCGCGGTGCGAATGAGAAGTATACACTCGCATTCAAAAAAACTGAACTTTTAATGAAAATGAGCTCTAATATTGCATTTTAATCGCGATTTTCGTGTTCTACGTTATCAAAATAGTGGTTCTAAACCATTTTTATAATGATCAAATTTTTGTTGAATTTTGACAAAAATCCAAGACAATAGCCTTGCTCATTTTTTTGACAAAAATACTTTTGCATTTGGATTTGCGTAAAATTATAGAAAACGGTGTTTTTTGAGACGCTGAATCGACTGGCGCAATTAGTTACTCGATAGGATGTATGGGATAGTCATAAATCGCGGTGCGAATGGTAAGTATACACTCGCATTCAAAAAAACTGAACTTTTAATAAAAATGAGCTCTAATATTGCATTTTAATCGCGATTTTCGTGTTCTACGTTATCAAAATAGTGGTTCTAAACCATTTTTATAATGATCAAATTTTTGTTGAATTTTGACAAAAATCCAAGACTATAGCCTTGCTCATTTTTTTGACAAAAATACTTTTGGATTTGGATTTGCGTGAAATTATAGAAAACGGTGTTTTTTGAGACGCTGAATCGACTGGCGCAATCAGTTCCTCGATAGGATGTATGGGATAGCCATAAATCGCGGTGCGAATGGGAAGTATACACTCGCATTCAAAAAAACTAAACTTTTAATGAAAATGAGCTCTAATATTGCATTTTAATCGCGATTTCCGTGTTCTACGTTATCAAAATAGTGGTTCTAAACCATTTTTATAATGATCAAATTTTTGTTGAATTTTGACAAAAATCCAAGACTATAGCCTTGCTCATTTTTTTGACAAAAATACTTTTGGATTTGGATTTGCGTGAAATTATAGAAAACGGTGTTTTTTGAGACGCTGAATCGACTGGCGCAGTCAGTTCCTCGATAGGATGTATGGGATAGCCATAAATCGCGGTGCGAATGGGAATTATACACTCGCATTCAAAAAAACTGAACTTTTAATGAAAATGAGCTCTAATATTGCATTTTAATCGCGATTTTCGTGTTCTACGTTATCAAAATAGTGGTTCTAAACCATTTTTATAATAATCAAATTTTTGGTGAATTTTGACAAAAATCCAAGACTATAGCCTTGCTCATTTTTTTGACAAAAATACTTTTGGATTTGGATTTGCGTGAAATTATAGAAAACGGTGTTTTTTGAGACGCTGAATCGACTGGCGCAATCAGTTCCTCGATAGGATGTATGGGATAGTCATAAATCGCGGTGCGAATGAGAAGTATTCACTCGCATTCAAAAAAACTGAACTTTTAATGAAAATGAGCTCTAATATTGCATTTTAATCGCGATTTTCGTGTTCTACGTTATCAAAATAGTGGTTCTAAACCATTTTTATAATGATCAAATTTTTGTTGAATTTTGACAAAAATCCAAGACTATAGCCTTGCTCATTTTTTTGACAAAAATACTTTTGGATTTGGATTTGCGTGAAATTATAGAAAACGGTGTTTTTTGAGACGCTGAATCGACTGGCGCAATCAGTTCCTCGATAGGATGTATGGGATAGTCATAAATCGCGGTGCGAATGGGAAGTATACACTCGCATTCAAAAAAACTGAACTTTTAATGAAAATGAGCTCTAATATTGCATTTTGATCGGGATTTTCGTGTCCTACGTTATCAAAATAGTGGTTCTAAACCATTTTTATAATGATCAAAGTTTTGTTGAATTTTGACAAAAATCCAAGACTATAGCCTTGCTCATTTTTTTGACAAAAATACTATTGGATTTGGATTTGCGTGAAATTATAGAAAACGGTGTTTTTTGAGACGCTGAATCGACTGGCGCAATCAGTTCCTCGATAGGATGTATGGGATAGTCATAAATCGCGGTGCGAATGAGAAGTATTCACTCGCATTCAAAAAAACTGAACTTTTAATGAAAATGAGCTCTAATATTGCATTTTAATCGCGATTTTCGTGTTCTACGTTATCAAAATAGTGGTTCTAAACCATTTTTATAATGATCAAATTTTTGTTGAATTTTGACAAAAATCCAAGACTATAGCCTTGCTCATTTTTTGAACAAAAATACTTTTGGATTTAGATTTGCGTGAAATTATAGAAAACGGTGTTTTTTGAGACGCTGAATCGACTGGCGCAATCAGTTCCTCGATAGGATGTATGGGATAGTCATAAATCGCGGTGCGAATGGGAAGTATACACTCGCATTCAAAAAAACTGAACTTTTAATGAAAATGAGCTCTAATATTGCATTTTAATCGCGATTTTCGTGTTCTACGTTATCAAAATAGTGGTTCTAAACCATTTTTACAATGATCAAATTTTTGTTGAATTTTGACAAAAATCCAAGACTATAGCCTTGCTCATTTTTTTGACAAAAATACTTTTGGATTTGGATTTGCGTGAAATTATAGGAAACGGTGTTTTTTGAGACGCTGAATCGACTGGCGCAATCAGTTCCTCGATAGGATGTATGGGATAGTCATAAATCGCGGTGCGAATGGGAAGTATACACTCGCATTCAAAAAAACTGAACTTTTAATGAAAATGAGCTCTAATATTGCATTTTAATCGCGATTTTCGTGTTCTACGTTATCAAAATAGTGGTTCTAAACCATTTTTACAATGATCAAATTTTTGTTGAATTTTGACAAAAATCCAAGACTATAGCCTTGCTCATTTTTTTGACAAAAATACTTTTGGATTTGGATTTGCGTGAAATTATAGAAAACGGTGTTTTTTGAGACGCTGAATCGACTGGCGCAATCAGTTCCTCGATAGGATGTATGGGATAGTCATAAATCGCGGTGCGAATGGGAAGTATACACTCGCATTCAAAAAAACTGAACTTTTAATGAAAATGAGCTCTAATATTGCATTTTAATCGGGATTTTCGTGTCCTACGTTATCAAAATAGTGGTTCTAAACCATTTTTATAATGATCAAATTTTTGTTGAATTTTGACAAAAATCCAAGACTATAGCCTTGCTCATTTTTTTGACAAAAATACTATTGGATTTGGATTTGCGTGAAATTATAGAAAACGGTGTTTTTTGAGACGCTGAATCGACTGGCGCAATCAGTTCCTCGATAGGATGTATGGGATAGTCATAAATCGCGGTGCGAATGAGAAGTATTCACTCGCATTCAAAAAAACTGAACTTTTAATGAAAATGAGCTCTAATATTGCATTTTAATCGCGATTTTCGTGTTCTACGTTATCAAAATAGTGGTTCTAAACCATTTTTATAATGATCAAATTTTTGTTGAATTTTGACAAAAATCCAAGACTATAGCCTTGCTCATTTTTTTGACAAAAATACTTTTGGATTTGCGTGAAATTATAGAAAACGGTGTTTTTTGAGACGCTGAATCGACTGGCGCAATCAGTTCCTCGATAGGATGTATGGGATAGTCATAAATCGCGGTGCGAATGGAAAGTATACACTCGCATTCAAAAAAACTGAACTTTTAATGAAAATGAGCTCTAATATTGCATTTTAATACCGATTTTCGTGTTCTACGTTATCAAAATAGTGGTTCTAAACCATTTTTACAATGATCAAATTTTTGTTGAATTTTGACAAAAATCCAAGACTATAGCCTTGCTCATTTTTTTGACAAAAATACTATTGGATTTGGATTTGCGTGAAATTATAGAAAACGGTGTTTTTTGAGACGCTGAATCGACTGGCGCAATCAGTTCCTCGATAGGATGTATGGGATAGTCATAAATCGCGGTGCGAATGAGAAGTATTCACTCGCATTCAAAAAAACTGAACTTTTAATGAAAATGAGCTCTAATATTGCATTTTAATAGCGATTTTCGTGTTCTACGTTATCAAAATAGTGGTTCTAAACCATTTTTACAATGATCAAATTTTTGTTGAATTTTGACAAAAATCCAAGACTATAGCCTTGCTCATTTTTTGACAAAAATACTTTTGGATTTGGATTTGCGTGAAATTATAGGAAACGGTGTTTTTGAGACGCTGAATCGACTGGCGCAATCAGTTCCTCGATAGGATGTATGGGATAGTCATAAATCGCGGTGCGAATGGAAAGTATACACTCGCATTCAAAAAACTGAACTTTTAATGAAAATGAGCTCTAATATTGCATTTTAATAGCGATTTTCGTGTTCTACGTTATCAAAATAGTGGTTCTAAACCATTTTTACAATGATCAAATTTTTGTTGAATTTTGACAAAAATCCAAGACTATAGCCTTGCTCATTTTTTTGACAAAAATACTTTTGGATTTGGATTTGCGTGAAATTATAGGAAACGGTGTTTTTTGAGACGCTGAATCGACTGGCGCAATCAGTTCCTCGATAGGATGTATGGGATAGTCATAAATCGCGGTGCGAATGGGAAGTATACACTCGCATTCAAAAAAACTGAACTTTTAATGAAAATGAGCTCTAATATTGCATTTTAATCGCGATTTTCGTGTTCTACGTTATCAAAATAGTGGTTCTAAACCATTTTTACAATGATCAAATTTTTGTTGAATTTTGACAAAAATCCAAGACTATAGCCTTGCTCATTTTTTAACAAAAATACTTTTGGATTTGGATTTGCGTGAAATTATAGAAAACGGTGTTTTTTGAGACGCTGAATCGACTGGCGCAATCAGTTACTCGATAGAATGTATGGGATAGTCATAAATCGAGGTGCGAATGGGAAGTATACACTCGCATTCAAAAAAACTGAACTTTTAATGAAAATGAGCTCTAATATTGCATTTTAATCGCGATTTTCGTGTGCTCATTTTTTTGACAAAAATACTTTTGGATTTGGATTTGCGTGAAATTATAGAAAACGGTGTTTTTTGAGACGCTGAATCGACTGGCGCAATCAGTTCCTCGATAGGATGTATGGGATAGTCATAAATCGCGGTGCGAATGAGAAGTATACACTCGCATTCAAAAAAACTGAACTTTTAATGAAAATGAGCTCTAATATTGCATTTTAATAGCGATTTTCGTGTTCTACGTTATCAAAATAGTGGTTCTAAACCATTTTTATAATGATCAAATTTTTGTTGAATTTTGACAAAAATCCAAGACTATAGCCTTGCTCATTTTTTTGACAAAAATACTTTTGGATTTGGATTTGCGTGAAATTATAGAAAACGGTGTTTTTTGAGACGCTGAATCGACTGGCGCAATCCGTTCCTCGATAGGATGTATGGGATAGTCATAAATCGCGGTGCGAATGGGAAGTATACACTCGCATTCAAAAAAAACTGAATTTTTAATGAAAATGAGCTCTAATATTGCATTTTAATCGCGATTTTCGTGTTATACGTTATCAAAATAGTGGTTCTAAACCATTTTTATAATGATCAAATTTTTGTTGAATTTTGACAAAAATCCAAGACTATAGCCTTGCTCATTTTTTTGACAAAAATACTTTTGGATTTGGATTTGCGTGAAATTATAGAAAACGGTGTTTTTTGAGACGCTGAATCGACTGGCGCAGTCAGTTCCTCGATAGGATGTATGGGATAGCCATAAATCGCGGTGCGAATGGGAATTATACACTCGCATTCAAAAAAACTGAACTTTTAATGAAAATGAGCTCTAATATTGCATTTTAATCGCGATTTTCGTGTTCTACGTTATCAAAATAGTGGTTCTAAACCATTTTTATAATGATCAAATTTTTGATGAATTTTGACAAAAATACTATTGGATTTGGATTTGCGTGAAATTATAGAAAACGGTGTTTTTTGAGACGCTGAATCGACTGGCGCAATCAGTTCCTCGATAGGATGTATGGGATAGTCATAAATCGCGGTGCGAATGAGAAGTATTCACTCGCATTCAAAAAAACTGAACTTTTAATGAAAATGAGCTCTAATATTGCATTTTAATCGCGATTTTCGTGTTCTACGTTATCAAAATAGTGGTTCTAAACCATTTTTATAATGATCAAATTTTTGTTGAATTTTGACAAAAATCCAAGACTATAGCCTTGCTCATTTTTTTGACAAAAATACTTTTGGATTTGGATTTGCGTGAAATTATAGAAAACGGTGTTTTTTGAGACGCTGAATCGACTGGCGCAATCAGTTCCTCGATAGGATGTATGGGATAGTCATAAATCGCGGTGCGAATGAGAAGTATTCACTCGCATTCAAAAAACTGAACTTTTAATGAAAATGAGCTCTAATATTGCATTTTAATCGCGATTTTCGTGTTCTACGTTATCAAAATAGTGGTTCTAAACCATTTTTATAATGATCAAATTTTTGTTGAATTTTGACAAAAATCCAAGACTATAGCCTTGCTCATTTTTTTGACAAAAATACTTTTGGATTTGGATTTGCGTGAAATTATAGAAAACGGTGTTTTTTGAGACGCTGAATCGACTGGCGCAATCAGTTCCTCGATAGGATGTATGGGATAGTCATAAATCGCGGTGCGAATGGGAAGTATACACTCGCATTCAAAAAAACTGAACTTTTAATGAAAATGATCTCTAATATTGCATTTTAATCGCGATTTTCGTGTTCTACGTTATCAAAATAGTGGTTCTAAACCATTTTTACAATGATCAAATTTTTGTTGAATTTTGACAAAAATCCAAGACTATAGCCTTGCTCATTTTTTTGACAAAAATACTTTTGGATTTGGATTTGCGTGAAATTATAGAAACCCTATTAAATAGAGACGCTGAATCGACTGGCGCAATCAGTTCCTCGATAGGATGTATGGGATAGTCATAAATCGCGGTGCGAATGGGAAGTATACACTCGCATTCAAAAAAACTGAACTTTTAATGAAAATGAGCTCTAATATTGCATTTTAATAGCGATTTTCGTGTTCTACGTTATCAAAATAGTGGTTCTAAACCATTTTTACAATGATCAAATTTTTGTTGAATTTTGACAAAAATCCAAGACTATAGCCTTGCTCATTTTTTTGACAAAAATACTTTTGGATTTGGATTTGCGTGAAATTATAGGAAAAGGTGTTTTTGAGACGCTGAATCGACTGGCGCAATCAGTTCCTCGATAGGATGTATGGGATAGTCATAAATCGCGGTGCGAATGGGAAGTATACACTCGCATTCAAAAAAACTGAACTTTTAATGAAAATGAGCTCTAATATTGCATTTTAATCGCGATTTTCGTGTTCTACGTTATCAAAATAGTGGTTCTAAACCATTTTTACAATGATCAAATTTTTGTTGAATTTTGACAAAAATCCAAGACTATAGCCTTGCTCATTTTTTAACAAAAATACTTTTGGATTTGGATTTGCGTGAAATTATAGAAAACGGTGTTTTTTGAGACGCTGAATCGACTGGCGCAATCAGTTCCTCGATAGGATGTATGGGATAGTCATAAATCGCGGTGCGAATGGGAAGTATACACTCGCATTCAAAAAAACTGAACTTTTAATGAAAATGAGCTCTAATATTGCATTTTAATCGGGATTTTCGTGTCCTACGTTATCAAAATAGTGGTTCTAAACCATTTTTATAATGATCAAATTTTTGTTGAATTTTGACAAAAATCCAAGACTATAGCCTTGCTCATTTTTTTGACAAAAATACTATTGGATTTGGATTTGCGTGAAATTATAGAAAACGGTGTTTTTTGAGACGCTGAATCGACTGGCGCAATCAGTTCCTCGATAGGATGTATGGGATAGTCATAAATCGCGGTGCGAATGAGAAGTATTCACTCGCATTCAAAAAAACTGAACTTTTAATGAAAAATGAGCTCTAATATTGCATTTTAATCGCGATTTTCGTGTTCTACGTTATCAAAATAGTGGTTCTAAACCATTTTTATAATGATCAAATTTTTGTTGAATTTTGACAAAAATCCAAGACTATAGCCTTGCTCATTTTTTGACAAAAATACTTTTGGATTTGGATTTGCGTGAAATTATAGAAAACGGTGTTTTGAGACGCTGAATCGACTGGCGCAATCAGTTCCTCGATAGGATGTATGGGATAGTCATAAATCGCGGTGCGAATGGAAAGTATACACTCGCATTCAAAAAAACTGAACTTTTAATGAAAATGAGCTCTAATATTGCATTTTAATAGCGATTTTCGTGTTCTACGTTATCAAAATAGTGGTTCTAAACCATTTTTACAATGATCAAATTTTTGTTGAATTTTGACAAAAATCCAAGACTATAGCCTTGCTCATTTTTTTGACAAAAATAATATTGGATTTGGATTTGCGTGAAATTATAGAAAACGGTGTTTTTTGAGACGCTGAATCGACTGGCGCAATCAGTTCCTGGATAGGATGTATGGGATAGTCATAAATCGCGGTGCGAATGAGAAGTATTCACTCGCATTCAAAAAAACTGAACTTTTAATGAAAATGAGCTCTAATATTGCATTTTAATAGCGATTTTCGTGTTCTACGTTATCAAAATAGTGGTTCTAAACCATTTTTACAATGATCAAATTTTTGTTGAATTTTTGACAAAAATCCAAGACTATAGCCTAGCTCATTTTTTTGACAAAAATACTTTTGGATTTGGATTTGCGTGAAATTATAGGAAACGGTGTTTTTTGAGACGCTGAATCGACTGGCGCAATCAGTTCCTCGATAGGATGTATGGGATAGTCATAAATCGCGGTGCGAATGGAAAGTATACACTCGCATTCAAAAAAACTGAACTTTTAATGAAAATGAGCTCTAATATTGCATTTTAATAGCGAATTTCGTGTTCTACGTTATCAAAATAGTGGTTCTAAACCATTTTTACAATGATCAAATTTTTGTTGAATTTTGACAAAAATCCAAGACTATAGCCTTGCTCATTTTTTTGACAAAAATACTTTTGGATTTGGATTTGCGTGAAATTATAGAAAACGGTGTTTTTTGAGACGCTGAATCGACTGGCGCAATCAGTTCCTCTATAGGATGTATGGGATAGTCATAAATCGCGGTGCGAATGGAAAGTATACACTCGCATCCAAAAAAACTGAAATTTTAATGAAAATGAGCTCTAATATTGCATTTTAATAGCGATTTTCGTGTTCTACGTTATCAAAATAGTGGTTCTAAACCATTTTTACAATGATCAAATTTTTGTTGAATTTTGACAAAAATCCAAGACTATAGCCTTGCTCATTTTTTTGACAAAAATACTTTTGGATTTGGATTTGCGTGAAATTATAGGAAACGGTGTTTTTTGAGACGCTGAATCGACTGGCGCAATCAGTTCCTCGATAGGATGTATGGGATAGTCATAAATCGCGGTGCGAATGGGAAGTATACACTCGCATTCAAAAAAACTGAACTTTTAATGAAAATGAGCTCTAATATTGCATTTTAATCGCGATTTTCGTGTTCTACGTTATCAAAATAGTGGTTCTAAACCATTTTTACAATGATCAAATTTTTGTTGAATTTTGACAAAAATCCAAGACTATAGCCTTGCTCATTTTTTAACAAAAATACTTTTGGATTTGGATTTGCGTGAAATTATAGAAAACGGTGTTTTTTGAGACGCTGAATCGACTGGCGCAATCAGTTCCTCGATAGGATGTATGGGATAGTCATAAATCGCGGTGCGAATGGGAAGTATACACTCGCATTCAAAAAAACTGAACTTTTAATGAAAATGAGCTCTAATATTGCATTTTAATCGCGATTTTCGTGTTCTACGTTATCAAAATAGTGGTTCTAAACCATTTTTATAATGATCAAATTTTTGTTGAATTTTGACAAAAATCCAAGACTATAGCCTTGCTCATTTTTTTGACAAAAATAATGTTGGATTTGGATTTGCGTGAAATTATAGAAAACGGTGTTTTTTGAGACGCTGAATCGACTGGCGCAATCAGTTCCTCGATAGGATGTATGGGATAGTCATAAATCGCGGTGCGAATGAGAAGTATTCACTCGCATTCAAAAAAACTGAACTTTTAATGAAAATGAGCTCTAATATTGCATTTTAATAGCGATTTTCGTGTTCTACGTTATCAAAATAGTGGTTCTAAACCATTTTTACAATGATCAAATTTTTGTTGAATTTTGACAAAAATCCAAGACTATAGCCTTGCTCATTTTTTTGACAAAAATACTTTTGGATTTGGATTTGCGTGAAATTATAGGAAACGGTGTTTTTTGAGACGCTGAATCGACTGGCGCAATCAGTTCCTCGATAGGATGTATGGGATAGTCATAAATCGCGGTGCGAATGGAAAGTATACACTCGCATTCAAAAAAACTGAACTTTTAATGAAAATGAGCTCTAATATTGCATTTTAATAGCGAATTTCGTGTTCTACGTTATCAAAATAGTGGTTCTAAACCATTTTTACAATGATCAAATTTTTGTTGAATTTTGACAAAAATCCAAGACTATAGCCTTGCTCATTTTTTTGACAAAAATACTTTTGGATTTGGATTTGCGTGAAATTATAGAAAACGGTGTTTTTTGAGACGCTGAATCGACTGGCGCAATCAGTTCCTCTATAGGATGTATGGGATAGTCATAAATCGCGGTGCGAATGGAAAGTATACACTCGCATCCAAAAAAACTGAAATTTTAATGAAAATGAGCTCTAATATTGCATTTTAATAGCGATTTTCGTGTTCTACGTTATCAAAATAGTGGTTCTAAACCATTTTTACAATGATCAAATTTTTGTTGAATTTTGACAAAAATCCAAGACTATAGCCTTGCTCATTTTTTTGACAAAAATACTTTTGGATTTGGATTTGCGTGAAATTATAGGAAACGGTGTTTTTTGAGACGCTGAATCGACTGGCGCAATCAGTTCCTCGATAGGATGTATGGGATAGTCATAAATCGCGGTGCGAATGGGAAGTATACACTCGCATTCAAAAAAACTGAACTTTTAATGAAAATGAGCTCTAATATTGCATTTTAATCGCGATTTTCGTGTTCTACGTTATCAAAATAGTGGTTCTAAACCATTTTTACAATGATCAAATTTTTGTTGAATTTTGACAAAAATCCAAGACTATAGCCTTGCTCATTTTTTAACAAAAATACTTTTGGATTTGGATTTGCGTGAAATTATAGAAAACGGTGTTTTTTGAGACGCTGAATCGACTGGCGCAATCAGTTCCTCAATAGGATGTATGGGATAGTCATAAATCGCGGTGCGAATGGGAAGTATACACTCGCATTCAAAAAAACTGAACTTTTAATGAAAATGAGCTCTAATATTGCATTTTAATAGCGATTTTCGTGTTCTACGTTATCAAAATAGTGGTTCTAAACCATTTTTACAATGATCAAATTTTTGTTGAATTTTGACAAAAATCCAAGACTATAGCCTTGCTCATTTTTTTGACAAAAATACTTTTGGATTTGGATTTGCGTGAAATTATAGAAAACGGTGTTTTTTGAGACGCTGAATCGACTGGCGCAATCAGTTCCTCGATAGGATGTATGGGATAGTCATAAATCGCGGTGCGAATGGAAAGTATACACTCGCATTCAAAAAACTGAACTTTTAATGAAAATGAGCTCTAATATTGCATTTTAATAGCGATTTTCGTGTTCTACGTTATCAAAATAGTGGTTCTAAACCATTTTTACAATGATCAAATTTTTGTTGAATTTTGACAAAAATCCAAGACTATAGCCTTGCTCATTTTTTTGACAAAAATACTTTTGGATTTGGATTTGCGTGAAATTATAGAAAACGGTGTTTTTTGAGACGCTGAATCGACTGGCGCAATCAGTTCCTCGATAGGATGTATGGGATAGTCATAAATCGCGGTGCGAATGGAAAGTATACACTCGCATTCAAAAAAACTGAACTTTTAATGAAAATGAGCTATAATATTGCATTTTAATAGCGATTTTCGTGTTCTACGTTATCAAAATAGTGGTTCTAAACCA
The DNA here is from genome assembly GCA_035357415.1 of Ophraella communa. Taxonomy (NCBI): domain Eukaryota; kingdom Metazoa; phylum Arthropoda; class Insecta; order Coleoptera; family Chrysomelidae; genus Ophraella; species Ophraella communa. Next base: position 767,469 of record CM068982.1, read on the forward strand.
TTTTTACAATGATCAAATTTTTGTTGAATTTTGACAAAAATCCAAGACTATAGCCTTGCTCATTTTTTTGACAAAAATACTTTTGGATTTGGATTTGCGTGAAATTATAGAAAACGGTGTTTTTTGAGACGCTGAATCGACTGGCGCAATCAGTTCCTCGATAGGATGTATGGGATAGTCATAAATCGCGGTGCGAATGGAAAGTATACACTCGCATTCAAAAAAAACTGAACTTTTAATGAAAATGAGCTCTAATATTGCATTTTTAATAGCGATTTTTCGTGTTCTACGTTATCAAAATAGTGGTTCTAAACCATTTTTACAATGATCAAATTTTTGTTGAATTTTGACAAAAATCCAAGACTATAGCCTTGCTCATTTTTTTGACAAAAATACTTTTGGATTTGGATTTGCGTGAAATTATAGAAAACGGTGTTTTTGAGACGCTGAATCGACTGGCGCAATCAGTTCCTCGATAGGATGTATGGGATAGTCATAAATCGCGGTGCGAATGGAAAGTATACACTCGCATTCAAAAAAACTGAACTTTTAATGAAAATGAGCTCTAATATTGCATTTTAATAGCGATTTTCGTGTTCTACGTTATCAAAATAGTGGTTCTAAACCATTTTTACAATGATCAAATTTTTGTTGAATTTTGACAAAAATCCAAGACTATAGCCTTGCTCATTTTTTGACAAAAATACTTTTGGATTTGGATTTGCGTGAAATTATAGAAAACGGTGTTTTTTGAGACGCTGAATCGACTGGCGCAATCAGTTCCTCGATAGGATGTATGGGATAGTCATAAATCGCGGTGCGAATGGAAAGTATACACTCGCATTCAAAAAAACTGAACTTTTAATGAAAATGAGCTCTAATATTGCATTTTAATAGCGATTTTCGTGTTCTACGTTATCAAAATAGTGGTTCTAAACCATTTTTACAATGATCAAATTTTTGTTGAATTTTGACAAAAATCCAAGACTATAGCCTTGCTCATTTTTTTGACAAAAATACTTTTGGATTTGGATTTGCGTGAAATTATAGAAAACGGTGTTTTTTGAGACGCTGAATCGACTGGCGCAATCAGTTCCTCGATAGGATGTATGGGATAGTCATAAATCGCGGTGCGAATGGAAAGTATACACTCGCATTCAAAAAAACTGAACTTTTAATGAAAATGAGCTCTAATATTGCATTTTAATAGCGATTTTCGTGTTCTACGTTATCAAAATAGTGGTTCTAAACCATTTTTACAATGATCAAATTTTTGTTGAATTTTGACAAAAATCCAAGACTATAGCCTTGCTCATTTTTTTGACAAAAATACTTTTGGATTTGGATTTGCGTGAAATTATAGAAAACGGTGTTTTTTGAGACGCTGAATCAACTGGCGCAATCAGTTCCTCGATAGGATGTATGGGATAGTCATAAATCGCGGTGCGAATGGAAAGTATACACTCGCATTCAAAAAAACTGAACTTTTAATGAAAATGAGCTCTAATATTGCATTTTAATAGCGATTTTCGTGTTCTACGTTATCAAAATAGTGGTTCTAAACCATTTTTACAATGATCAAATTTTTGTTGAATTTTGACAAAAATCCAAGACTATAGCCTTGCTCATTTTTTTGACAAAAATACTTTTGGATTTGGATTTGCGTGAAATTATAGAAAACGGTGTTTTTTGAGACGCTGAATCGACTGGCGCAATCAGTTCCTCGATAGGATGTATGGGATAGTCATAAATCGCGGTGCGAATGGGAAGTATACACTCGCATTCAAAAAAACTGAACTTTTAATGAAAATGAGCTCTAATATTGCATTTTAATCGCGATTTTCGTGTTCTACGTTATCAAAATAGTGGTTCTAAACCATTTTTACAATGATCAAATTTTTGTTGAATTTTGACAAAATCCAAGACTATAGCCTTGCTCATTTTTTAACAAAAATACTTTTGGATTTGGATTTGCGTGAAATTATAGAAAACGGTGTTTTTTGAGACGCTGAATCGACTGGCGCAATCAGTTCCTCAATAGGATGTATGGGATAGTCATAAATCGCGGTGCGAATGGGAAGTATACACTCGCATTCAAAAAAACTGAACTTTTAATGAAAATGAGCTCTAATATTGCATTTTAATCGGGATTTTCGTGTCCTACGTTATCAAAATAGTGGTTCTAAACCATTTTTATAATGATCAAATTTTTGTTGAATTTTGACAAAAATCCAAGACTATAGCCTTGCTCATTTTTTTGACAAAAATACTATTGGATTTGGATTTGCGTGAAATTATAGAAAACGGTGTTTTTTGAGACGCTGAATCGACTGGCGCAATCAGTTCCTCGATAGGATGTATGGGATAGTCATAAATCGCGGTGCGAATGAGAAGTATTCACTCGCATTCAAAAAAACTGAACTTTTAATGAAAATGAGCTCTAATATTGCATTTTAATCGCGATTTTCGTGTTCTACGTTATCAAAATAGTGGTTCTAAACCATTTTTATAATGATCAAATTTTTGTTGAATTTTGACAAAAATCCAAGACTATAGCCTTGCTCATTTTTTGACAAAAACACTTTTGGATTTGGATTTGCGTGAAATTATAGAAAACGGTGTTTTTTGAGACGCTGAATCGACTGGCGCAATCAGTTCCTCGATAGGATGTATGGGATAGTCATAAATCGCGGTGCGAATGGGAAGTATACACTCGCATTCAAAAAAACTGAACTTTTAATGAAAATGAGCTCTAATATTGCATTTTAATCGCGATTTTCGTGTTCTACGTTATCAAAATAGTGGTTCTAAACCATTTTTATAATGATCAAATTTTTGTTGAATTTTGACAAAAATCCAAGACTATAGCCTTACTCATTTTTTTGACAAAAATACTTTTGGATTTGGATTTGCGTGAAATTATAGGAAACGGTTTTTTTTGAGACGCCTAATCGACTGGCGCAATCAGTTCCTCGATAGGATGTATGGGATAGTCATAAATCGCGGTGCGAATGGGAAGTATACACTCGCTTTCAAAAACTGAACTTTTAATGAAAATGAGCTCTAATATTGCATTTTAATCGCGATTTTCGTGTTCTACGTTATCAAATAGTGGTTAGAAACCATTTTTATAATGATAAAATTTTTTTTTAAATTTGACAAAAATACAAGACTATATACATCCTCATTTTTTAACAAAAATACTTATGGGTTTGGATTTGCGTGAAATTATAGAAAACGGTGTTTTTTGAGACGCTGAATCGACTGGCGCAATCAGTTCCTCGATAGGATGTATGGGATAGTCATAAATCGCGGTGCGAATGAGAAGTATTCACTCGCATTCAAAAAAACTGAACTTTTAATGAAAATGAGCTCTAATATTGCATTTTAATCGCGATTTTCGTGTTCTACGTTATCAAAATAGTGGTTCTAAACCATTTTTATAATGATCAAATTTTTGTTGAATTTTGACAAAAATCCAAGACTATAGCCTTGCTCATTTTTTTGACAAAAACACTTTTGGATTTGGATTTGCGTGAAATTATAGAAAACGGTGTTTTTTGAGACGCTGAATCGACTGGCGCAATCAGTTCCTCGATAGGATGTATGGGATAGTCATAAATCGCGGTGCGAATGAGAAGTATTCACTCGCATTCAAAAAAACTGAACTTTTAATGAAAATGAGCTCTAATATTGCATTTTAATCGCGATTTTCGTGTTCTACGTTATCAAAATAGTGGTTCTAAACCATTTTTTTATTGATCATATTTTAGTTTAATTTTGACTAAAATCCAAGACTATAGCCTTGCTCATTTTTTTGACAAAAAAACTTTTGGATTTGGATTTGCGTGAAATTATAGAAAACAGTGTTTTTTGAGACGCTGAATCGACTGGCGCAATCAGTTCCTCGATAGGATGTATGGGATAGTCATAAATCGCAGTGCGAATGGGAAGTATACACTCGCATTCAAAAAAACTGAACTTTTAATGAAAATGAGCTCTAATATTGCATTTTAATCGCGATTTTCGTGTTCTACGTTATCAAAATAGTGGTTCTAAACCATTTTTATAATGATCAAATTTTTGTTGAATTTTGACAAAAATCCAAGACTATAGCCTTACTCATTTTTTTGACAAAAATACTTTTGGATTTGGATTTGCGTGAAATTATAGGAAACGGTTTTTTTTCAGACGCCTAATCGACTGGCGCAATCAGTTCCTCGATAGGATGTATGGGATAGTCATAAATCGCGGTGCGAATGGGAAGTATACACTCCCATTCAAAAAAACTGAACTTTTAATGAAAATGAGCTCGAATATTGCATTTTAATCGCGATTTTCGTGTTCTACGTTATCAAAATAGTGGTTCTAAACCATTTTTATAATGATCAAATTTTTGTTGAATTTTGACAAAAATCCAAGACTATAGCCTTGCTAATTTTTTTGACAAAAATACTTTTGGATATGGATTTGCGTGAAATTATAGAAAACGGTGTTTTTTGAGACGCTGAATCGACTGGCGCAATCAGTTCCTCGATAGGATGTATGGGATAGTCATAAATCGCGGTGCGAATGGGAAGTATACACTCGCATTCAAAAAAACTGAACTTTTAATGAAAATGAGCTCTAATATTGCATTTTAATCGCGATTTTCGTGTTCTACGTTATCAAAATAGTGGTTCTAAACCATTTTTATAATGATCAAATTTTTGTTGAATTTTGACAAAAATCCAAGACTATAGCCTTGCTCATTTTTTTGACAAAAATACTTTTGGATTTGGATTTGCGTGAAATTATAGGAAATGGTGTTTTTTGAGACGCTGAATCGACTGGCGCAATCAGTTCCTCGATAGGATGTATGGGATAGTCATAAATCGCGGTGCGAATGGGAAGTATACACTCGCTTTCAAAAAAACTGAACTTTTAATGAAAATGAGCTCTAATATTGCATTTTAATCGCGATTTTCGTGTTCTACGTTATCAAAATAGTGGTTCTAAACCATTTTTATTATGATCAAATTTTTGTTGAATTTTGACAAAAATCCAAGACTATAGCCTTGCTCATTTTTTTGACAAAAATACTTTTGGATTTGGATTTGCGTGAAATTATAGGAAACGGTGTTTTTTGAGACGCTGAATCGACAGGCGCAATCAGTTCCTCGATAGGATGTATGGGATAGTCATAAATCGCGGTGCGAATGGGAAGTATACACTCGCATTCAAAAAAACTGAACTTTTAATGAAAATGAGCTCTAATATTGCATTTTAATCGCGATTTTCGTGTTCTACGTTATCAAAATAGTGGTTCTAAACCATTTTTATAATGATCAAAGTTTTGTTGAATTTTGACAAAAATCCAAGACTATAGCCTTGCTCATTTTTTTGACAAAAATACTTTTGGATTTGGATTTGCTTGAAATTATAGAAAACGGTGTTTTTTGAGACGCTGAATCGACTGGCGCAATCAGTTCCTCGATAGGATGTATGGGATAGTCATAAATCGCGGTGCGAATGGGAAGTATACACTCGCATTCAAAAAAACTGAACTTTTAATGAAAATGAGCTCTAATATTGCATTTTAATCGCGATTTTCGTGTTCTACGTCATCAAAATAGTGGTTCTAAACCATTTTTATAATGATCAAGTTTTTGTTGAATTTTGACAAAAATCCAAGACTATAGCCTTGCTCATTTTTTTGTCAAAAACACTTTTGGGTTTGGATTTGCGTGAAATTATAGGAAACGGTGTTTTTTGAGACGCTGAATCGACAGGCGCAATCAGTTCCTCGATAGGATGTATGGGATAGTCATAAATCGCGGTGCGAATGGGAAGTATACACTCGCATTCAAAAAAACTGAACTTTTAATGAAAATGAGCTCTTATATTGCATTTTAATCGCGATTTTCGTGTTCTACGTTATCAAAATAGTGGTTCTAAACCATTTTTATAATGATTAAATTTTTGTTGAATTTTGACAAAAATCCAAGACTATAGCCTTGCTCATTTTTTTGACAAAAATACTTTTGGATTTGGATTTGCGTGAAATTATAGAAAACGGTGTTTTTTGAGACGCTGAATCGACAGGCGCAATCAGTTCCTCGATAGGATGTATGGGATAGTCATAAATCGCGGTGCGAATGAGAAGTATTCACTCGCATTCAAAAAAACTGAACTTTTAATGAAAATGAGCTCTAATATTGCATTTTAATCGCGATTTTCGTGTTCTACGTTATCAAAATAGTGGTTCTAAACCATTTTTATAATGATCAAATTTTTGTTGAATTTTGACAAAAATCCAAGACTATAGCCTTGCTCATTTTTTTGACAAAAACACTTTTGGATTTGGATTTGCGTGAAATTATAGAAAACGGTGTTTTTTGAGACGCTGAATCGACTGGCGCAATCAGTTCCTCGATAGGATGTATGGGATAGTCATAAATCGCAGTGCGAATGGGAAGTATACACTCGCATTCAAAAAAACTGAACTTTTAATGAAAATGAGCTCTAATATTGCATTTTAATCGCGATTTTCGTGTTCTACGTTATCAAAATAGTGGTTCTAAACCATTTTTATAATGATCAAATTTTTGTTGAATTTTGACAAAAATCCAAGACTATAGCCTTACTCATTTTTTTGACAAAAATACTTTTGGATTTGGATTTGCGTGAAATTATAGGAAACGGTTTTTTTTGAGACGCCTAATCGACTGGCGCAATCAGTTCCTCGATAGGATGTATGGGATAGTCATAAATCGCGGTGCGAATGGGAAGTATACACTCGCTTTCAAAAAAACTGAACTTTTAATGAAAATGAGCTCTAATATTGCATTTTAATCGCGATTTTCGTGTTCTACGTTATCAAATAGTGGTTCTAAACCATTTTTATAATGATCAAATTTTTGTTGAATTTTGACAAAAATCCAAGACTATAGCCTTGCTCATTTTTTTGACAAAAATACTATTGGATTTGGATTTGCGTGAAATTATAGAAAACGGTGTTTTTTGAGACGCTGAATCGACTGGCGCAATCAGTTCCTCGATAGGATGTATGGGATAGTCATAAATCGCGGTGCGAATGAGAAGTATTCACTCGCATTCAAAAAAACTGAACTTTTAATGAAAATGAGCTCTAATATTGCATTTTAATCGCGATTTTCGTGTTCTACGTTATCAAAATAGTGGTTCTAAACCATTTTTATAATGATCAAATTTTTGTTGAATTTTGACAAAAATCCAAGACTATAGCCTTGCTCATTTTTTTGACAAAAACACTTTTGGATTTGGATTTGCGTGAAATTATAGAAAACGGTGTTTTTTGAGACGCTGAATCGACTGGCGCAATCAGTTCCTCGATAGGATGTATGGGATAGTCATAAATCGCGGTGCGAATGAGAAGTATTCACTCGCATTCAAAAAAACTGAACTTTTAATGAAAATGAGCTCTAATATTGCATTTTAATCGCGATTTTCGTGTTCTACGTTATCAAAATAGTGGTTCTAAACCATTTTTATAATGATCAAATTTTTGTTGAATTTTGACAAAAATCCAAGACTATAGCCTTGCTCATTTTTTGACAAAAACACTTTTGGATTTGGATTTGCGTGAAATTATAGAAAACGGTGTTTTTTGAGACGCTGAATCGACTGGCGCAATCAGTTCCTCGATAGGATGTATGGGATAGTCATAAATCGCAGTGCGAATGGGAAGTATACACTCGCATTCAAAAAAACTGAACTTTTAATGAAAATGAGCTCTAATATTGCATTTTAATCGCGATTTTCGTGTTCTACGTTATCAAAATAGTGGTTCTAAACCATTTTTATAATGATCAAATTTTTGTTGAATTTTGACAAAAATCCAAGACTATAGCCTTACTCATTTTTTTGACAAAAATACTTTTGGATTTGGATTTGCGTGAAATTATAGGAAACGGTTTTTTTTGAGACGCCTAATCGACTGGCGCAATCAGTTCCTCGATAGGATGTATGGGATAGTCATAAATCGCGGTGCGAATGGGAAGTATACACTCCCATTCAAAAAAACTGAACTTTTAATGAAAATGAGCTCGAATATTGCATTTTAATCGCGATTTTCGTGTTCTACGTTATCAAAATAGTGGTTCTAAACCATTTTTATAATGATCAAATTTTTGTTGAATTTTGACAAAAATCCAAGACTATAGCCTTGCTAATTTTTTTGACAAAAATACTTTTGGATATGGATTTGCGTGAAATTATAGAAAACGGTGTTTTTTGAGACGCTGAATCGACTGGCGCAATCAGTTCCTCGATAGGATGTATGGGATAGTCATAAATCGCGGTGCGAATGGGAAGTATACACTCGCATTCAAAAAAACTGAACTTTTAATGAAAATGAGCTCTAATATTGCATTTTAATCGCGATTTTCGTGTCCTACGTTATCAAAATAGTGGTTCTAAACCATTTTTATAATGATCAAATTTTTGTTGAATTTTGACAAAAATCCAAGACTATAGCCTTGCTCATTTTTTTGACAAAAATACTTTTGGATTTGGATTTGCGTGAAATTATAGGAAATGGTGTTTTTTGAGACGCTGAATCGACTGGCGCAATCAGTTCCTCGATAGGATGTATGGGATAGTCATAAATCGCGGTGCGAATGGGAAGTATACACTCGCTTTCAAAAAAACTGAACTTTTAATGAAAATGAGCTCTAATATTGCATTTTAATCGCGATTTTCGTGTTCTACGTTATCAAATAGTGGTTCTAAACCATTTTTATTATGATCAAATTTTTGTTGAATTTTGACAAAAATCCAAGACTATAGCCTTGCTCATTTTTTTGACAAAAATACTTTTGGATTTGGATTTGCGTGAAATTATAGGAAACGGTGTTTTTTGAGACGCTGAATCGACAGGCGCAATCAGTTCCTCGATAGGATGTATGGGATAGTCATAAATCGCGGTGCGAATGGGAAGTATACACTCGCATTCAAAAAAACTGAACTTTTAATGAAAATGAGCTCTAATATTGCATTTTAATCGCGATTTTCGTGTTCTACGTTATCAAAATAGTGGTTCTAAACCATTTTTATAATGATCAAAGTTTTGTTGAATTTTGACAAAAATCCAAGACTATAGCCTTGCTCATTTTTTTGACAAAAATACTTTTGGATTTGGATTTGCTTGAAATTATAGAAAACGGTGTTTTTTGAGACGCTGAATCGACTGGCGCAATCAGTTCCTCTATAGGATGTTTAGGATAGTCATAAATCGCGGTGCGAATGGGAAGTATACACTCGCATTCAAAAAAACTGAACTTTTAATGAAAATGAGCTCTAATATTGCATTTAAATCGCGATTTTCGTGTTCTACGTCATCAAAATAGTGGTTCTAAACCATTTTTATAATGATCAAGTTTTTGTTGAATTTTGACAAAAATCCAAGACTATAGCCTTGCTCATTTTTTTGTCAAAAACACTTTTGGGTTTGGATTTGCGTGAAATTATAGGAAACGGTGTTTTTTGAGACGCTGAATCGACAGGCGCAATCAGTTCCTCGATAGGATGTATGGGATAGTCATAAATCGCGGTGCGAATGGGAAGTATACACTCGCATTCAAAAAAACTGAACTTTTAATGAAAATGAGCTCTTATATTGCATTTTAATCGCGATTTTCGTGTTCTACGTTATCAAAATAGTGGTTCTAAATCATTTTTATAATGATTAAATTTTTGTTGAATTTTGACAAAAATCCAAGACTATAGCCTTGCTCATTTTTTTGACAAAAATACTTTTGGATTTGGATTTGCGTGAAATTATAGAAAACGGTGTTTTTTGAGACGCTGAATCGACTGGCGCAATCAGTTACTCGATAGAATGTATGGGATAGTCATAAATCGAGGTGCGAATGGGAAGTATACACTCGCATTCAAAAAAACTGAACTTTTAATGAAAATGAGCTCTAATATTGCATATAAAAAGCGATTTTCGTGTTCTACGTTATCAAAATAGTGGTTTTAAACCATTTTTATAATGATCAAATTTTTGTTGAATTTTGACAAAAATCCAAGACTATAGCCTTGCTCATTTTTTTGACAAAAATACTATTGGATTTGGATTTGCGTGAAATTATAGAAAACGGTGTTTTTTGAGACGCTGAATCGACTGGCGCAATCAGTTCCTCGATAGGATGTATGGGATAGTCATAAATCGCGGTGCGAAAGAGAAGTATACACTCGCATTCAAAAAAACTGAACTTTTAATGAAAATCAGCTCTAATATTGCATTTTAATGGCAATTTTCGTGTTCTACGTTATCAAAATAGTGGTTCTAATCCATTTTTATAATGATCAAATTTTTGTTGAATTTTGACAAAAATCCAAGACTATAGCCTTGCTCATTTTTTTGACAAAAACACTTTTGGATTTGGATTTGCTTGAAATTATAGAAAACGGTGTTTTTTGAGACGCTGAATCGACTGGCGCAATCAGTTCCTCGATAGGATGTATGGGATAGTCATAAATCGCGGTGCGAATGGGAAGTATACACTCGCATTCAAAAAAACTGAACTTTTAATGAAAATGAGCTCTAATATTGCATTTTAATCGCGATTTTCGTGTTCTACGTTATCAAAATAGTGGTTCTAAACTATTTTTATAATGATCAAATTTTTGTTGAATTTTGACAAAAATCCAAGACTATAGCCTTGCTCATTTTTTGACACCAATACTTTTGGATTTGGATTTGCGTGAAATTATAGAAATCGGTGTTTTTTGAGACGCTAAATCGACTGGCGCAATCAGTTCCTCGATAGGATGTATGGGATAGTCATAAATCGCGGTGCGAATGAGAAGTATACACTCGCATTCAAAAAAACTGAACTTTTAATGAAAATGAGCTCTAATATTGCATTTTAATCGCGATTTTCGTGTTCTACGTTATCAAAATAGTGGTTCTGAACCATTTTTATAATGATCAAATTTTTGTTGAATTTTGACAAAAATCCAAGACTATAGCCTTGCTCATTTTTTTGACAAAAATACTTTTGGATTTGGATTTGCGTGAAATTATAGAAAACGGTGTTTTTTGAGACGCTGAATCGACTGGCGCAATCAGTTCCTCGATAGGATGTATGGGATAGTCATAAATCGCGGTGCGAATGGGAAGTATACACTCGCATTCAAAAAAATTGAACTTTTAATGAAAATGAGCTCTAATATTGCATTTTAATCGCGATTTTCGTGTTCTACATTATCAAAATAGTGGTTCTAAACCATTTTTATAATGATCATATTTTTGTTGAATTTTGACAAAAATCCAAGACTATAGCCTTGCTCATTTTTTTGACAAAAACACTTTTGGATTTGGATTTGCGTGAAATTATGGAAAACGGTGTTTTTTAAGACGCTGAATCGACTGGCGCAATCAGTTCCTCGATAGGATGTATGGGATTGCCATAAATCGCGGTGCGAATGGGAAGTATACACTCGCATTCAAAAAAACTGAACTTTTAATGAAATTGAGCTCTAATATTGCATTTTAATCGCGATTTTCGTGTTCTACGTTATCAAAATAGTGGTTCTAAACCATTTTTATAATGATCAAATTTTTGTTGAATTTTGACAAAAATCCAAGACTATAGCCTTGCTCATTTTTTTGACAAAAACACTTTTGGATTTGGATTTGCGTGAAATTATAGAAAACGGTGTTTTTTGAGACGCTGAATCGACTGGCGCAATCAGTTCCTCGATAGGGTGTATGGGATAGTCATAAATCGCGGTGCGAATGAGAAGTATACACTCGCATTCAAAAAAATTGAACTTTTAATGAAATTGAGCTCTAATATTGCATTTTAATCGCGATTTTCGTGTTCTACGTTATCAAAATAGTGGTTCTAAACCATTTTTATAATGATCAAATTTTTGTTGAATTTTGACAAAAATCCAAGACTATAGCCTTGCTCATTTTTTTGACAAAAATACTTTTGGATTTGGATTTGCGTGAAATTATAGAAAACGGTGTTTTTTGAGACGCTGAATCGACTGGCGCAATCAGTTCCTCGATAGGATGTATGGGATAGTCATAAATCGCGGTGCGAATGGGAAGTATACACTCGCATTCAAAAAAATTGAACTTTTAATGAAAATGAGCTCTAATATTGCATTTTAATCGCGATTTTCGTGTTCTACATTATCAAAATAGTGGTTCTAAACCATTTTTACAATGATCATATTTTTGTTGAATTTTGACAAAAATCCAAGACTATAGCCTTGCTCATTTTTTTGACAAAAACACTTTTGGATTTGGATTTGCGTGAAATTATGGAAAACGGTGTTTTTTAAGACGCTGAATCGACTGGCGCAATCAGTTCCTCGATAGGATGTATGGGATAGCCATAAATCGCGGTGCGAATGGGAAGTATACACTCGCATTCAAAAAAACTGAACTTTTAATGAAAATGAGCTCTAATATTGCATTTTAATCGCGATTTTCGTGTTCTACGTTATCAAAATAGTGGTTCTAAACCATTTTTATAATGATCAAATTTTTGTTGAATTTTGACAAAAATCCAAGACTATAGCCTTGCTCATTTTTTGACAAAAACACTTTTGGATTTGGATTTGCGTGAAATTATAGAAAACGGTGTTTTTTGAGACGCTGAATCGACTGGCGCAATCAGTTCCTCGATAGGGTGTATGGGATAGTCATAAATCGCGGTGCGAATGAGAAGTATACACTCGCATTCAAAAAAACTGAACTTTTAATGAAAATGAGCTCTAATATTGCATTTTAATCGCGATTTTCGTGTTCTACGTTATCAAAATAGTGGTTCTAAACCATTTTTATAATGATCAAATTTTTGTTGAATTTTGACAAAAATCCAAGACTATAGCCTTGCTCATTTTTTTGACAAAAATACTTTTGGATTTGGATTTGCGTGAAATTATAGAAAACGGTGTTTTTTGAGACGCTGAATCGACTGGCGCAATCATTTACATTAAAAGTTTAGTTTTTTTGAATGCGAGTGTATACTTCCCATTCGTACCGCGATTTATGACTATCCCATACATCCTATCGAGAAACTGATTGCGCTAGTCGATTCAGCGTCTCAAAAAACACCGTTTTCTATAATTTCACGCAAATCCAAATCCAAATGTGTTTTTGTCAAAAATATGAGCAAGGCTATAGTCTTGAATTTGTGTCAAAATTCAACAAAAATTTGATCATTATAAAAATGGTTTAGAACCACTATTTTGATAACGTAGAACACGAAAATCGCGATTAAAATGCAATATTAGAGCTCATTTTCATTAAAAGTTTAGTTTTTTTGAATGCGAGTGTATACTTACCATTCGCACCGCGATTTATGACTATCCCATACATTCTATCGAGAAACTGATTGCGCCAGTCGATTCAGCGTCTCAAAAAACACCGTCTTCTATAATTTCACGCAAATCCAAATCCAAAAGTGTTTTTGTCAAAAAAATAAGCAAGGCTATAGTCTTGGATTTTTGTCAAAATTCAACAAAAATTTGATCATTATAAAAATGGTTTAGAACCACTATTTTGATAACGTAGAACACGAAAATCGAGATTAAAATGCAATATTAGAGCTCATTTTCATTAAAAGTTTAGTTTTTTTGAATGCGAGTGTATACTTCCCATTCGTACCGCGATTTATGACTATCCCATACATCCTATCAAGAAACTGATTGCGTCAGTCGATTCAGCGTCACAAAAAACACCGTTTTCTATAATTTCACGCAACTCCAAATCCAAAAGTGTTTTTGTCAAAAAAATGAGCAAGGCTATAGTCTTGGATTTTAGTCAAAATTCAACAAAAATTTGATTATTATAAAAATGGTTTAGAACCACTATTTTGATAACGTAGAACACGAAAATTGCGATTAAAATGCAATATTAGAGCTCATTTTCATTAAAAGTTCAGTTTTTTTGAATGCGAGTGTATACTTCCCATTCGCACCGCGATTTATGACTATCCCATACATCCTATCGAGGAACTGATTGCGCCAGTCGATTCAGCGTCTCAAAAAACACCGTTTTCTATAATTTCACGCAAATCCAAATCCAAAAGTGTTTTTGTCAAAAAAATAAGCAAGGCTATAGTCTTGGATTTTTGTCAAAATTCAACAAAAATTTGATCATTATAAAAATGGTTTAGAACCACTATTTTGATAACGTAGAACACGAAAATCGAGATTAAAATGCAATATTAGAGCTCATTTTCATTAAAAGTTCAGTTTTTTTGAATGCGAGTGTATACTTACCATTCGCACCGCGATTTATGACTATCCCATACATCCTATCGAGGAACTGATTGCGCCAGTCGATTCAGCGTCTCAAAAAACACCGTTTTCTATAATTTCACGCAAATCCAAATCCAAAAGTGTTTTTGTCAAAAAAATGAGCAAGGCTATAGTCTTGGATTTTTGTCAAAATTCAACAAAAATTTGATCATTATAAAAATGGTTTAGAACCACTATTTTGATAACGTAGAACACGAAAATCGAGATTAACAATATTAGAGCTCATTTTCATTAAAAGTTTAGTTTTTTTGAATGCGAGTGTATACTTCCCATTCGTACCGCGATTTATGACTATCCCATAATCCTATCGAGAAACTGATTGCGCTAGTCGATTCAGCGTCTTAATAAACACCGTTTTCTATAATTTCACGCAAATCCAAATCCAAAAGTATTTTTGTCAAAAAAATGAGCAAGGATTTTTGTCAAAATTCAACAAAAATTTGATCATTATAAAAATGGTTTAGAACCACTATTTTGATAACGTAGAACACGAAAATCGCGATTAAAATGCAATATAAGAGCTCATTTTCATTAAAAGTTCAGTTTTTTTGAATGCGAGTGTATACTTCTCATTCGCACAGCGATTTATGACTATCCCATACATCCTATCGAGTAACTGATTGCGCCAGTCGATTCAGCGTCTCAAAAAACACCGTTTTCTATAATTTCACGCAAATCCAAATCCAAAAGTGTTTTTGTCAAAAAAATGAGCAAGGCTATAGTCTTGGATTTTTGTCAAAATTCAACAAAAATTTGATCATTATAAAAATGGTTTAGAACCACTATTTTGATAACGTAGAACACGAAAATCGCGATTAAAATGCAATATAAGAGCTCATTTTCATTAAAAGTTCAGTTTTTTTGAATGCGAGTGTATACTTCTCATTCGCACAGCGATTTATGACTATCCCATACATCCTATCGAGGAACTGATTGCGCCAGTCGATTCAGCGTCTCAAAAAACACCGTTTTCTATAATTTCACGCAAATCCAAATCCAAAAGTGTTTTTGTCAAAAAAATGAGCAAGGCTATAGTCTTGGATTTTTGTCAAAATTCAACAAAAATTTGATCATTAAAAAAATGGTTTAGAACCACTATTTTGATAACGTAGAACACGAAAATCGCTATTAAAATGCAATATTAGAGCTCATTTTCATTAAAAGTTCAGTTTTTTTGAATGCGAGTGTATACTTCCCATTCGCACCGCGATTTATGACTATCCCATACATTCTATCGAGGAACTGATTGCGCCAGTCGATTCAGCGTCTCAAAAAACACCGTTTTCTATAATTTCACGCAAATCCAAATCCAAAAGTGTTTTTGTCAAAAAAATGAGCAAGGCTATAGTCTTGGATTTTTGTCAAAATTCAACAAAAATTTGATCATTATAAAAATGGTTTAGAACCACTATTTTGATAACGTAGAACACGAAAATCTCGATTAAAATGCAATATTAGAGCTCATTTTCATTAAAAGTTCAGTTTTTTTGAATGCGAGTGTATACTTCTCATTCGCACAGCGATTTATGACTATCCCATACATCCTATCGAGGAACTGATTGCGCCAGTCGATTCAGCGTCTCAAAAACTACCGTTTTCTATAATTTCACGCAAATCCAAATCCAAAAGTGTTTTTGTCAAAAAAATGAGCAAGGCTATAGTCTTGGATTTTTGTCAAAATTCAACCAAATTTTGATCATTATAAAAATGGTTTAGAACCACTATTTTGATAACGTAGAACACGAAAATCGCGATTAAAATGCAATATTAGAGCTCATTTTCATTAAAAGTTCAGTTTTTTTGAATGCGAGTGTATACTTCCCATTCGCACCGCGATTTATGACTATCCCAAACATCCTATCGAGGAACTGATTTCGCCAGTCAATTCAGCGTCTTAAAAAACTCCGTTTTCTATAATTTCACGCAAATCCAAATCCAAAAGTGTTTTTGTCAAAAAAATGAGCAAGGCTATAGTCTTGGATTTTTGTCAAAATTCAACAAAAATTTGATCATTATAAAAATGGTTTACAACCACTATTTTGATAACATAGAACACGAAAATCGCCATTAAAATGCAATATTAGAGTTCATTTTCATTAAAAGTTCAGTTTTTTTGAATGCGAGTGTATACTTCCCATTCGCACCGCGATTTATGACTATCCCATACATCCTATCGAGGAACTGATTGCGCCAGTCGATTCAGCGTCTCAAAAAACTCCGTTTTCTATAATTTCACGCAAATCCAAATCCAAAAGTATTTTTGTCAAAAAAATGAGCAAGGCTATAGTCTTGGATTTTTGTCAAAATTAAACAAAAATTTGATCATTATAAAAATAGTTTAGAACCACTATTTTGATAACGTAGAACACGAAAATCGCGATTAAAATGCAATATTAGAGCTCATTTTCATTAAAAGTTCAGTTTTTTTGAATGCGAGTGTATACTTCTTATTCGCACAGCGATTTATGACTATCCCATACATCCTATCGAGGAACTGAATGCGCCAGTCGATTCAGCGTCTCAAAAAACACCGTTTTCTATAATTTCACGCAAATCCAAATCCAAAAGTGTTTTTGTCAAAAAAATGAGCAAGGCTATAGTCTTGGATTTTTGTCAAAATTCAACAAAAATTTGATCATTATAAAAATGGTTTAGAACCACTATTTTGATAACGTAGAACACGAAAATCGCGATTAAAATGCAATATTAGAGCTCATTTTTCATTAAAAGTTCAGTTTTTTTGAATGCGAGTGTATACTTCTCATTCGCACCGCGATTTATGACTATCCCATACATTCTATCGAGGAACTGATTGCGCCAGTCGATTCAGCGTCTCAAAAAACACCGTTTTCTATAATTTCACGCAAATCCAAATCCAAAAGTGTTTTTGTCAAAAAAATGAGCAAGGCTATAGTCTTGGATTTTTGTCAAAATTCAACAAAAATTTGATCATTATAAAAATGGTTTAGAACCACTATTTTGATAACGTAGAACACGAAAATCGCGATTAAAATGCAATATTAGAGCTCATTTTCATTAAAAGTTCAGTTTTTTTGAATGCGAGTGTATACTTCCCATTCGCACCGCGATTTATGACTATCCCATACATCCTATCGAGGAACTGATTGCGCCAGTCGATTCAGCGTCTCAAAAAACACCGTTTTCTATAATTTCACGCAAATCTAAATCCAAAAGTATTTTTGTCAAAAAAATGAGCAAGGCTATAGTCTTGGATTTTTGTCAAAATTCAACAAAAATTTGATCATTATAAAAATGGTTTACAACCACTATTTTGATAACGTAGAACACGAAAATCGCGATTAAAATGCAATATAAGAGCTCATTTTCATTAAAAGTTCAGTTTTTTTGAATGCGAGTGTATACTTCTCATTCGCACAGCGATTTATGACTATCCCATACATCCTATCAAGGAACTGATTGCGCCAGTCGATTCAGCGTCTCAAAAACTACCGTTTTCTATAATTTCACGCAAATCCAAATCCAAAAGTGTTTTTGTCAAAAAAATGAGCAAGGCTATAGTCTTGGATTTTTGTCAAAATTCAACAAAAATTTGATCATTATAAAAATGGTCTAGAACCACTATTTTGATAACGTAGAACACGAAAATCGCGATTAAAATGCAATATAAGAGCTCATTTTCATTAAAAGTTCAGTTTTTTTTAATGCGAGTGTATACTTCTCATTCGCACAGCGATTTATGACTATCCCATACATCCTATCGAGGAACTGATTGCGCCAGTCGATTCAGCGTCTCAAAAAACACCGTTTTCTATAATTTCACGCAAATCCAAATCCAAAAGTGTTTTTGTCAAAAAAATGAGCAAGGCTATAGTCTTGGATTTTTGTCAAAATTCAACAAAAATTTGATCATTATAAAAATGGTTTAGAACCACTATTTTGATAACGTAGAACACGAAAATCGCGATTAAAATGCAATATAAGAGCTCATTTTCATTAAAAGTTCAGTTTTTTTTAATGCGAGTGTATACTTCTCATTCGCACAGCGATTTATGACTATCCCATACATCCTATCGAGGAACTGATTGCGCCAGTCGATTCAGCGTCTCAAAAAACACCGTTTTCTATAATTTCACGCAAATCCAAATCCAAAAGTGTTTTTGTCAAAAAAATGAGCAAGGCTATAGTCTTGGATTTTTGTCAAAATTCAACAAAAATTTGATCATTATAAAAATGGTTTAGAACCACTATTTTGATAACGTAGAACACGAAAATCGCGATTAAAATGCAATATAAGAGCTCATTTTCATTAAAAGTTTAGTTTTTTTGAATGCGAGTGTATACTTCTCATTCGCACAGCGATTTATGACTATCCCATACATCCTATCGAGGAACTGATTGCGCCAGTCGATTCAGCGTCTCAAAAAACACCGTTTTCTATAATGTCACGCAAATCCAAATCCAAAAGTGTTTTTGTCAAAAAAATGAGCAAGGCTATAGTCTTGGATTTTTGTCAAAATTCAACAAAAATTTGATCATTAAAAAAATGGTTTAGAACCACTATATTGATAACGTAGAACACGAAAATCGCGATTAAAATGCAATATAAGAGCTCATTTTCATTAAAAGTTCAGTTTTTTTGAATGCGAGTGTATACTTCTCATTCGCACAGCGATTTATGACTATCCCATACATCCTATCAAGGAACTGATTGCGCCAGTCGATTCAGCGTCTCAAAAACTACCGTTTTCTATAATTTCACGCAAATCCAAATCCAAAAGTGTTTTTGTCAAAAAAATGAGCAAGGCTATAGTCTTGGATTTTTGTCAAAATTCAACAAAAATTTGATCATTATAAAAATGGTCTAGAACCACTATTTTGATAACGTAGAACACGAAAATCGCGATTAAAATGCAATATAAGAGCTTATTTTCATAAAAAGTTCAGTTTTTTGAATGCGAGTGTATACTTCTCATTCGCACAGCGATTTATGACTATCCCATACATCCTATCGAGGAACTGATTGCGCCAGTCGATTCAGCGTCTCAAAAAACACCGTTTTCTATAATTTCACGCAAATCCAAATCCAAAAGTGTTTTTGTCAAAAAAATGAGCAAGGCTATAGTCTTGGATTTTTGTCAAAATTCAACAAAAATTTGATCATTATAAAAATGGTTTAGAACCACTATTTTGATAACGTAGAACACGAAAATCGCGATTAAAATGCAATATTAGAGCTCATTTTCATTAAAAGTTCAGTTTTTTTGAATGCGAGTGTATACTTCTCATTCGCACAGCGATTTATGACTATCCCATACATCCTATCGAGGAACTGATTGCGCCAGTCGATTCAGCGTCTCAAAAAACACCGTTTTCTATAATTTCACGCAAATCCAAATCCAAAAGTGTTTTTGTCAAAAAAATGAGCAAGGCTATAGTCTTGGATTTTTGTCAAAATTCAACAAAAATTTGATCATTATAAAAATGGTTTAGAACCACTATTTTGATAACGTAGAACACGAAAATCGCGATTAAAATGCAATATAAGAGCTCATTTTCATTAAAAGTTTAGTTTTTTTGAATGCGAGTGTATACTTCTCATTCGCACAGCGATTTATGACTATCCCATACATCCTATCGAGGAACTGATTGCGCCAGTCGATTCAGCGTCTCAAAAAACACCGTTTTCTATAATTTCACGCAAATCCAAATCCAAAAGTGTTTTTGTCAAAAAAATGAGCAAGGCTATAGTCTTGGATTTTTGTCAAAATTCAACAAAAATTTGATCATTATAAAAATGGTTTAGAACCACTATTTTGATAACGTAGAACACGAAAATCGCTATTAAAATGCAATATTAGAGCTCATTTTCATTAAAAGTTCAGTTTTTTTGAATGCGAGTGTATACTTCCCATTCGCACCGCGATTTATGACTATCCCATACATTCTATCGAGGAACTGATTGCGCCAGTCGATTCAGCGTCTCAAAAAACACCGTTTTCTATAATTTCACGCAAATCCAAATCCAAAAGTGTTTTTGTCAAAAAAATGAGCAAGGATTTTTGTCAAAATTCAACAAAAATTTGATCATTATAAAAATGGTTTAGAACCACTATTTTGATAACGTAGAACACGAAAATCTCGATTAAAATGCAATATTAGAGCTCATTTTCATTAAAAGTTCAGTTTTTTTGAATGCGAGTGTATACTTCTCATTCGCACAGCGATTTATGACTATCCCATACATCCTATCAAGGAACTGATTGCGCCAGTCGATTCAGCGTCTCAAAAACTACCGTTTTCTATAATTTCACGCAAATCCAAATCCAAAAGTGTTTTTGTCAAAAAAATGAGCAAGGCTATAGTCTTGGATTTTTGTCAAAATTCAACCAAATTTTGATCATTATAAAAATGGTTTAGAACCACTATTTTGATAACGTAGAACACGAAAATCGCGATTAAAATGCAATATTAGAGCTCATTTTCATTAAAAGTTCAGTTTTTTTGAATGCGAGTGTATACTTCTTATTCGCACAGCGATTTATGACTATCCCATACATCCTATCGAGGAACTGAATGCGCCAGTCGATTCAGCGTCTCAAAAAACACCGTTTTCTATAATTTCACGCAAATCCAAATCCAAAAGTGTTTTTGTCAAAAAAATGAGCAAGGCTATAGTCTTGGATTTTTGTCAAAATTCAACAAAAATTTGATCATTATAAAAATGGTTTAGAACCACTATTTTGATAACGTAGAACACGAAAATCGCGATTAAAATGCAATATTAGAGCTCATTTTCATTAAAAGTTCAGTTTTTTTGAATGCGAGTGTATACTTCTCATTCGCACCGCGATTTATGACTATCCCATACATTCTATCGAGGAACTGATTGCGCCAGTCGATTCAGCGTCTCAAAAAACACCGTTTTCTATAATTTCACGCAAATCCAAATCCAAAAGTGTTTTTGTCAAAAAAATGAGCAAGGCTATAGTCTTGGATTTTTGTCAAAATTCAACAAAAATTTGATCATTATAAAAATGGTTTACAACCACTATTTTGATAACGTAGAACACGAAAATCGCGATTAAAATGCAATATTAGAGTTCATTTTCATTTAAAGTTCAGTTTTTTTGAATGCGAGTGTATACTTCCCATTCGCACCGCGATTTATGACTATCCCATACATCCCATCGAGGAACTGATCGCACCAGTCGATTCAGCTTCACAGAAAACATCGTTTTCTATAATTTCACGCAAATCTAAAGCCAAAAGTGTTTTTTCAGAAAAATTAGCAATTGTATTGGATTTTTTTCAAAATTCAACAAAAATTTGATCATTATAAAAATGGTTTAGAACCACTATTTTGATAACGTAGAACACGAAAATCGCGATTAAAATGCAATATTAGAGCTCATTTTCATTAAAAGTTCAGTTTTTTTGAATGCGAGTGTATACTTCCCATTCGCACCGCGATTTATGACTATCCCATACATCCTATCGAGGAACTGATTGCGCCAGTCGATTCAGCGTCTCAAAAAACACCGTTTTCTATAATTTCACGCAAATCCAAATCCAAAAGTGTTTTTGTCAAAAAAATGAGCAAGGCTATAGTCTTGGATTTTTGTCAAAATTCAACAAAAATTTGATCATTAAAAAATGGTTTAGAACCACTATTTTAATAACGTAGAACACGAAAATCGCGATTAAAATGCAATATTAGAGCTCATTTTCATTAAAAGTTCAGTTTTTTTGAATGCGAGTGTATACTTCCCATTCGCACCGCGATTTATGACTATCCCATACATCCTATCGAGGAACTGATTGCGCCAGTCGATTCAGCGTCTCAAAAAACACCGTTTTCTATAATTTCACGCAAATCCAAATCCAAAAGTGTTTTTGTCAAAAAAATGAGCAAGGCTATAGTCTTGGATTTTTGTCAAAATTCAACAAAAATTTGATCATTATAAAAATGGTTTAGAACCACTATTTTGATAACGAAGAACACGAAAATCGCGATTAAAATGCAATATTAGAGCTCATTTTCATTAAAAGTTCAGTTTTTTTGAATGCGAGTGTATACTTCCCATTCGCACCGCGATTTATGACTATCCCATACATCCTATCGAGGAACTGATTGCGCCAGTCGATTCAGCGTCTCAAAAACTACCGTTTTCTATAATTTCACGCAAATCCAAATCCAAAAGTGTTTTTGTCAAAAAAATGAGCAAGGCTATAGTCTTGGATTTTTGTCAAAATTCAACAAAAATTTGATCATTATAAAAATGGTTTAGAACCACTATTTTGATAACGTAGAACACGAAAATCGCGATTAAAATGCAATATTAGAGTTCATTTTTCATTAAAAGTTCAGTTTTTGAATGCGAGTGTATACTTCCCATTCGCACCGCGATTTATGACTATCCCATACATCCTATCGAGGAACTGATTGCGCCAGTCGATTCAGCGTCTCAAAAAACACCGTTTTCTATAATTTCACGCAAATCCAAATCCAAAAGTGTTTTTGTCAAAAAAATGAGCAAGGCTATAGTCTTGGATTTTTGTCAAAATTCAACAAAAATTTGATCATTATAAAAATGGTTTAGAACCACTATTTTGATAACGTAGAACACGAAAATCGCGATTAAAATGCAATATTAGAGCTCATTTTCATTAAAAGTTCAGTTTTTTTGAATGGGAGTGTATACTTCCCATTCGCACCGCGATTTATGACTATCCCATACATTCTATCGAGGAACTGATTGCGCCAGTCGATTCAGCGTCTCAAAAAACACCGTTTTCTATAATTTCACGCAAATCCAAATCCAAAAGTGTTTTTGTCAAAAAAATGAGCAAGGCTATAGTCTTGGATTTTTGTCAAAATTCAACAAAAATTTGATCATTATAAAAATGGTTTAGAACCACTATTTTGATAACGTAGAACACGAAAATCGCCATTAAAATGCAATATTAGAGCTCATTTTCATTAAAAGTTCAGTTTTTTTGAATGCGAGTGTATACTTCCCATTCGCACCGCGATTTATGACTATCCCATACATTCTATCGAGGAACTGATTGCGCCAGTCGATTCAGCGTCTCAAAAAACACCGTTTTCTATAATTTCACGCAAATCCAAATCCAAAAGTGTTTTTGTCAAAAAAATGAGCAAGGCTATAGTCTTGGATTTTGTCAAAATTCAACAAAAATTTGATCATTATAAAAATGGTTTAGAACCACTATTTTGATAACGTAGAACACGAAAATCGCCATTAAAATGCAATATTAGAGCTCATTTTCATTAAAAGTTCAGTTTTTGAATGGGAGTGTATACTTCCCATTCGCACCGCGATTTATGACTATCCCATACATTCTATCGAGGAACTGATTGCGCCAGTCGATTCAGCGTCTCAAAAACACCGTTTTCTATAATTTCACGCAAATCCAAATCCAAAAGTGTTTTTGTCAAAAAATGAGCAAGGCTATAGTCTTGGATTTTGTCAAAATTCAACAAAAATTTGATCATTATAAAAATGGTTTAGAACCACTATTTTGATAACGTAGAACACGAAAATCGCTATTAAAATGCAATATTAGAGCTCATTTTCATTAAAAGTTCAGTTTTTTTGAATGCGAGTGTATACTTCCCATTCGCACCGCGATTTATGACTATCCCATACATTCTATCGAGGAACTGATTGCGCCAGTCGATTCAGCGTCTCAAAAAACACCGTTTTCTATAATTTCACGCAAATCCAAATCAAAAAGTGTTTTTGTCAAAAAAATGAGCAAGGCTATAGTCTTGGATTTTTGTCAAAATTCAACAAAAATTTGATCATTATAAAAATGGTTTAGAACCACTATTTTGATAACGTAGAACACGAAAATCGCCATTAAAATGCAATATTAGAGCTCATTTTCATTAAAAGTTCAGTTTTTTTGAATGCGAGTGTATACTTCTCATTCGCACCGCGATTTATGACTATCCCATACATCCTATCGAAGAACTGATTGCGCCAGTCGATTCAGCGTCTCAAAAAACACCGTTTTCTATAATTTCACGCAAATACAAATCCAAAAGTGTTTTTGTCAAAAAAATGAGCAAGGCTATAGTCTTGGATTTTTGTCAAAATTTATCAAAATTTGATCATTATAAAATTGTTTTAGAACCATTTTTTTGATAACTTATAACACTAAAATCGCTTTTAAATTGCAATTTTAGAGCTATTTTTCTTTAAATGTTCTGTTTTTTGAATGCGAGTGTATACTTCCCATTCGCACCGCGATTTATGACTATCCCATACATTCTATCGAGGAACTGATTGCGCCAGTCGATTCAGCGTCTCAAAAAACACCGTTTTCTATAATTTCACGCAAATCCAAATCAAAAAGTGTTTTTGTCAAAAAAATGAGCAAGGCTATAGTCTTGGATTTTTGTCAAAATTCAACAAAAATTTGATCATTATAAAAATGGTTTAGAACCACTATTTTGATAACGTAGAACACGAAAATCGCCATTAAAATGCAATATTAGAGCTCATTTTCATTAAAAGTTCAGTTTTTTTGAATGCGAGTGTATACTTCTCATTCGCACCGCGATTTATGACTATCCCATACATTCTATCGAGGAACTGATTGCGCCAGTCGATTCAGCGTCTCAAAAAACAACGTTTTCTATAATTTCACGCAAATCCAAATCCAAAAGTGTTTTTGTCAAAAAAATGAGCAAGGCTATAGTCTTGGATTTTTGTCAAAATTCAACAAAAATTTGATCATTATAAAAATGGTTTAGAACCACTATTTTGATAACATAGAACACGAAAATCGCCATTAAAATGCAATATTAGAGCTCATTTTCATTAAAAGTTCAGTTTTTTTGAATGCGAGTGTATACTTTTCATTCGCACCGCGATTTATGACTATCCCATACATCCTATCGAGGAACTGATTGCGCCAGTCGATTCAGCGTCTCAAAAAACACCGTTTTCTATAATTTCACGCAAATCCAAATCCAAAAGTGTTTTTGTCAAAAAAATGAGCAAGGCTATAGTCTTGGATTTTTGTCAAAATTCAACAAAAATTTGATCATTATAAAAATGGTTTAGAACCACTATTTTGATAACGAAGAACACGAAAATCGCGATTAAAATGCAATATTAGAGCTCATTTTCATTAAAAGTTCAGTTTTTTTGAATGGGAGTGTATACTTCCCATTCGCACCGCGATTTATGACTATCCCATACATTCTATCGAGGAACTGATTGCGCCAGTCGATTCAGCGTCTCAAAAAACACCGTTTTCTATAATTTCACGCAAATCCAAATCCAAAAGTGTTTTTGTCAAAAAATGAGCAAGGCTATAGTCTTGGATTTTTGTCAAAATTCAACAAAAATTTGATCATTATAAAAATGGTTTAGAACCACTATTTTGATAACGAAGAACACGAAAATCGCGATTAAAATGCAATATTAGAGCTCATTTTCATTAAAAGTTCAGTTGGTTTGAATGGGAGTGTATACTTCCCATTCGCACCGCGATTTATGACTATCCCATACATTCTAGCGAGGAACTGATTGCGCCAGTCGATTCAGAGTCTCAAAAAACAACGTTTTCTATAATTTCACGCAAATCCAAATCCAAAAGTGTTTTTGTCAAAAAAATGAGCAAGGCTATAGTCTTGGATTTTTGTCAAAATTCAACAAAAATTTGATCATTATAAAAATGGTTTAGAACCACTATTTTGATAACATAGAACACGAAAATCGCCATTAAAATGCAATATTAGAGCTCATTTTCATTAAAAGTTCAGTTTTTTTGAATGCGAGTGTATACTTTTCATTCGCACCGCGATTTATGACTATCCCATACATCCTATCGAGGAACTGATTGCGCCAGTCGATTCAGCGTCTCAAAAAACACCGTTCTCTATAATTTCACGCAAATCCAAATCAAAAAGTGTTTTTGTCAAAAAAATGAGCAAGGCTATAGTCTTGGATTTTTGTCAAAATTCAACAAAAATTTGATCATTATAAAAATGGTTTAGAACCACTATTTTGATAACGTAGAACACGAAAATCTCGATTAAAATGCAATATTAGAGCTCATTTTCATTAAAAGTTCAGTTATTTGAATGCGAGTGTATACTTCCCATTCGCACCGCGATTTATGACTATCCCATACATCCTATCGAGAAACTGATTGCGCCAGTCGATTCAGCGTCTTAAAAAACACCGTTTTCTATAATTTCACGCAAATCTAAATCCAAAAGTATTTTTGTCAAAAAAATGAGCAAGGCTATAGTCTTGGATTTTTGTCAAAATTCAACAAAAATTTGATCATTATAAAAATGGTTTAGAACCACTATTTTGATAACGTAGAACACGAAAATCGCGATTAAAATGCAATATTAGAGCTCATTTTCATTAAAAGTTCAGTTTTTTTGAATGCGAGTGTATACTTCCCATTCGCACCGCGATTTATGACTATCCCATACATCCTATCGAGAAACTGATTGCGCCAGTCGATTCAGCGTCTTAAAAAACACCGTTTTCTATAATTTCACGCAAATCCAAATCCAAAAGTATTTTTGTCAAAAAAATGAGCAAGGCTATAGTCTTGGATTTTTGTCAAAATTCAACAAAAATTTGATCATTATAAAAATGGTTTAGAACCACTATTTTGATAACGTAGAACACGAAAATCGCGATTAAAATGCAATATTAGAGCTCATTTTCATTAAAAGTTCAGTTTTTTTGAATGCGAGTGTATAATTACCATTCGCACCGCGATTTATGACTATCCCAGACATCCTATCGAGGAACTGATTGCGCCAGTCGATTCAGCGTCTTAAAAAACACCGTTTTCTATAATTTCACGCAAATCTAAATCCAAAAGTATTTTTGTCAAAAAAATGAGCAAGGCTATAGTCTTGGATTTTTGTCAAAATTCAACAAAAATTTGATCATTATAAAAATGGTTTAGAACCACTATTTTGATAACGTAGAACACGAAAATCGCCATTAAAATGCAATATTAGAGCACATTTTCATTAAAAGTTCAGTTTTTTTGAATGCGAGTGTATACTTCTCATTAGCACCGCGATTTATGACTATCCCATACATCCTATCGAAGAACTGATTGCGCCAGTCGATTCAGCGTCTCAAAAAACACCGTTTTCTATAATTTCACGCAAATCCAAATCCAAAAGTGTTTTTGTCAAAAAAATGAGCAAGGCTATAGTCTTGGATTTTTGTCAAAATTCAACAAAAATTTGATCATTATAAAAATGGTTTAGAACCACTATTTTGATAACGTAGAACACGAAAATCGCCATTAAAATGCAATATTAGAGCTCATTTTCATTAAAAGTTCAGTTTTTTTGAATGCGAGTGTATACTTCTCATTCGCACCGCGATTTATGACTATCCCATACATCCTATCGAGGAACTGATTGCGCCAGTCGATTCAGCGTCTCAAAAAACACCGTTTTCTATAATTTCACGCAAATCCAAATCCAAAAGTGTTTTTGTCAAAAAAATGAGCAAGGCTATAGTCTTGGATTTTTGTCAAAATTCAACAAAAATTTGATCATTATAAAAATGGTTTAGAACCACTATTTTGATAACGTAGAACACGAAAATCGCTATTAAAATGCAATATTAGAGCTCATTTTCATTAAAAGTTCAGTTTTTTTGAATGCGAGTGTATACTTCCCATTCGCACCGCGATTTATGACTATCCCATACATTCTATCGAGGAACTGATTGCGCCAGTCGATTCAGCGTCTCAAAAAACACCGTTTTCTATAATTTCACGCAAATCCAAATCCAAAAGTGTTTTTGTCAAAAAAATGAGCAAGGCTATAGTCTTGGATTTTTGTCAAAATTCAACAAAAATTTGATCATTATAAAAATGGTTTAGAACCACTATTTTGATAACGTAGAACACGAAAATCGCCATTAAAATGCAATATTAGAGCTCATTTTCATTAAAAGTTCAGTTTTTTTGAATGCGAGTGTATACTTCTCATTCGCACCGCGATTTATGACTATCCCATACATTCTATCGAGGAACTGATTGCGCCAGTCGATTCAGCGTCTCAAAAAACAACGTTTTCTATAATTTCACGCAAATCCAAATCCAAAAGTGTTTTTGTCAAAAAAATGAGCAAGGCTATAGTCTTGGATTTTTGTCAAAATTCAACAAAAATTTGATCATTATAAAAATGGTTTAGAACCACTATTTTGATAACATAGAACACGAAAATCGCCATTAAAATGCAATATTAGAGCTCATTTTCATTAAAAGTTCAGTTTTTTTGAATGCGAGTGTATACTTTTCATTCGCACCGCGATTTATGACTATCCCATACATCCTATCGAGGAACTGATTGCGCCAGTCGATTCAGCGTCTCAAAAAACACCGTTTTCTATAATTTCACGCAAATCCAAATCCAAAAGTGTTTTTGTCAAAAAAATGAGCAAGGCTATAGTCTTGGATTTTTGTCAAAATTCAACAAAAATTTGATCATTATAAAAATGGTTTAGAACCACTATTTTGATAACGAAGAACACGAAAATCGCGATTAAAATGCAATATTAGAGCTCATTTTCATTAAAAGTTCAGTTTTTTTGAATGGGAGTGTATACTTCCCATTCGCACCGCGATTTATGACTATCCCATACATTCTATCGAGGAACTGATTGCGCCAGTCGATTCAGCGTCTCAAAAAACAACGTTTTCTATAATTTCACGCAAATCCAAATCCAAAAGTGTTTTTGTCAAAAAAATGAGCAAGGCTATAGTCTTGGATTTTTGTCAAAATTCAACAAAAATTTGATCATTATAAAAATGGTTTAGAACCACTATTTTGATAACATAGAACACGAAAATCGCCATTAAAATGCAATATTAGAGCTCATTTTCATTAAAAGTTCAGTTTTTTTGAATGCGAGTGTATACTTCCCATTCGCACCGCGATTTATGACTATCCCATACATTCTATCGAGGAACTGATTGCGCCAGTCGATTCAGCGTCTCAAAAAACACCGTTTTCTATAATTTCACGCAAATCCAAATCAAAAGTGTTTTTGTCAAAAAAAGGAGCAAGGCTATAGTCTTGGCATTTTGTCAAAATTCAACAAAAATTTGATCATTATAAAAATGGTTTAGGATCACTATTTTAATAACGTTCATCAAGAATATTGCTATTAAATTGGAATTTTAGAGCTCATTTTCATTAAAAGTTGTTTTTTTGAATGCGAGTGTATACTTCCCATTGTCACCGCGATTTTAGACTATCCCATACATTCTAGCGAGGAACTGATTGCGCCAGTCGAATCAGCGTCACAAAAAACACCGTTTTCTATAATCTCACGCAATTCCAAATCGAGACGTGTTTTTGTCAAAAATGAGCAAGGCTATAGTCTTGGATTTTTGTCAAAATTCAACAAAAATTTGATCATTATAAAAATGGTTTTAGAACCACTATTTTGATAACGTAGAACACGAAAATCTCGATTAAAATGCAATATTAGAGCTCATTTACATTAAAAGTTAAGTTTTTTAGAATTAGAGTGTATACTTCCCATTCGCACCGCGATTTATGACTATCCCATACATCCTATCGAGAAACTGATTGCGCCAGTCGATTCAGCGTCTTAAAAAACACCGTTTTCTATAATTTCACGCAAATCTAAATCCAAAAGTATTTTTGTCAAAAAAATGAGCAAGGCTATAGTCTTGGA
The DNA here is from genome assembly GCA_035357415.1 of Ophraella communa. Classification (NCBI taxonomy): domain Eukaryota; kingdom Metazoa; phylum Arthropoda; class Insecta; order Coleoptera; family Chrysomelidae; genus Ophraella; species Ophraella communa. The sequence goes on from CM068982.1 coordinate 797,498, forward strand.
TTTTTTGTCAAAATTCAACAAAAATTTGATCATTATAAAAATGGTTTAGAACCACTATTTTGATAACGTAGAACACGAAAATCGCGATTAAAATGCAATATTAGAGCTCATTTTCATTAAAAGTTCAGTTTTTTTGAATGCGAGTGTATACTTCCCATTCGCACCGCGATTTATGACTATCCCATACATCCTATCGAGAAACTGATTGCGCCAGTCGATTCAGCGTCTTAAAAAACACCGTTTTCTATAATTTCACGCAAATCCAAATCCAAAAGTATTTTTGTCAAAAAAATGAGCAAGGCTATAGTCTTGGATTTTTGTCAAAATTCAACAAAAATTTGATCATTATAAAAATGGTTTAGAACCACTATTTTGATAACGTAGAACACGAAAATCGCGATTAAAATGCAATATTAGAGCTCATTTTCATTAAAAGTTCAGTTTTTTTGAATGGGAGTGTATACTTCCCATTCGCACCGCGATTTATGACTATCCCATACATTCTATCGAGGAACTGATTGCGCCAGTCGATTCAGCGTCTCAAAAAACAACGTTTTCTATAATTTCACGCAAATCTAAATCCAAAAGTATTTTTGTCAAAAAAATGAGCAAGGCTATAGTCTTGGATTTTTGTCAAAATTCAACAAAAATTTGATCATTATAAAAATGGTTTAGAACCACTATTTTGATAACGTAGAACACGAAAATCGCCATTAAAATGCAATATTAGAGCTCATTTTCATTAAAAGTTCAGTTTTTTTGAATGGGAGTGTATACTTCCCATTCGCACCGCGATTTATGACTATCCCATACATTCTATCGAGGAACTGATTGCGCCAGTCGATTCAGCGTCTCAAAAAACAACGTTTTCTATAATTTCACGCAAATCCAAATCCAAAAGTGTTTTTGTCAAAAAAATGAGCAAGGCTATAGTCTTGGATTTTTGTCAAAATTCAACAAAAATTTGATCATTATAAAAATGGTTTAGAACCACTATTTTGATAACGTAGAACACGAAAATCGCTATTAAAATGCAATATTAGAGCTCATTTTCATTAAAAGTTCAGTTTTTTTGAATGCGAGTGTATACTTCCCATTCGCACCGCGATTTATGACTATCCCATACATTCTATCGAGGAACTGATTGCGCCAGTCGATTCAGCGTCTCAAAAAACACCGTTTTCTATAATTTCACGCAAATCCAAATCAAAAAGTGTTTTTGTCAAAAAAATGAGCAAGGCTATAGTCTTGGATTTTTGTCAAAATTCAACAAAAATTTGATCATTATAAAAATGGTTTAGAACCACTATTTTGATAACGTAGAACACGAAAATCTCGATTAAAATGCAATATTAGAGCTCATTTTCATTAAAAGTTCAGTTTTTTAGAATGCGAGTGTATACTTCCCATTCGCACCGCGATTTATGACTATCCCATACATCCTATCGAGAAACTGATTGCGCCAGTCGATTCAGCGTCTTAAAAAACACCGTTTTCTATAATTTCACGCAAATCTAAATCCAAAAGTATTTTTGTCAAAAAAATGAGCAAGGCTATAGTCTTGGATTTTTGTCAAAATTCAACAAAAATTTGATCATTATAAAAATG